>OY979704.1:9337622-9681316 GCA_963855925.1 Inga laurina | reverse complement strand
GCTAAGCATGCATCAAAAGAATCACCGTAAACAGTGAAATCATCCATGAAAACTTCCATGCAATGCTCAAGAAAATCAGAGAATATGGAAACCATGCAACGTTGAAAAGTGCCTGGTGCATTACATAAGCCAAATGGCATACGTCTATATGCAAAGGTTCCAAATGGACATGTGAATGTGGTTTTATCCTGATCCTCAGGGGCAATAGAAATCTGAAAATATCCAGAAAAACCATCCAAAAAACAGTAATGTGATCTACCAGCCAGTCTTTCTAACATCTGATCTATGAAGGGAAGGGGGTAGTGATCCTTTCTAGTCACAGAATTCAATTTTCTATAGTCAATACATACTCTCCAACTATTCTGGACTCTAGTCGGAACTAGCTCACCTTCGTCATTACGCACAACTGTAATACCAGTTTTCTTAGGTACTACCTGAACTGGACTTACCCACTGGCTATCAGAAATAGGGTAGATTATACCTGCAGAAAGAAGTTTAGAGACCTCTTTCTTTACCACATCAAGAATCAATGGATTGAGTCGCCTCTGTGGCTGTCGCACAGCTTTGGCACCATCTTCTAGCAAGATTCGATGCATGCACACATTTGGGTTGATTCCAGGGATATCAGCAAGAGTCCATCCAATAGCTTTCATCCGTCTCCTAAGTACCTCTAAGAGGCGGGTCTCCTCATCAGCAATTATGTCATTAGCTATAATCACAGGAAGTGTCTCATTCTTCCCCAAATAGACATATTTCAAGGAGGCAGGAAGTGGCTTTAACTCCAAAATTGGAGCTTGCTCAATTGAAGGTTGATGCGTGCTTCTGTCGCTAAAGCAATCAATTAAACTAGGTCCTAAATTATTACGCAGTTTAGGGTCAACCTAGGTCATTCTCCCAAGGAGCAAGCTATGGGTTTTCTTTAGGATTGATTTTTAAGTAACAAAAGATGCAATAGAATGGACCTAAACTATAATGCAAGATTCTACTACCTAAATGCAAATGACTCTAAAATCTATATGAGAATGAAACTAACCTAAATGAATTGGAATGCAATCTTTAGGGAGTTTTTTAGTGAAAAATGAATTAAGATACTAAGCAAAGAAAATAATCAAAGGCAAGACAATCAACAGGGATTTGGTTCAGTTATGATAATGAAGGGGACAACTCAGGATTCACATGGATTTAGCTTTCTTAGCCATTCAATTTATCAGACCAAAGGGAGGTTCATCAAAAGTTGGAATTAATGAATTTAATCACCTAATTAAGACATGGGAAACCCTCAAGCTTAATAACACCTAATCCACTAGAAAACTCATAATGGAAAAAGCGGTGGTTAATTAAATCCATTAAAAAAAACCAATCACAATTGCTTAAGATATTTTTGGAAATTATGTTTACAATTGCCTAATTAAACAATTCGACAATTAATCACCTAATTAAACAATCAAGCGATTAAACCCAAATCGACAATTAAATTAATAATGAAAACTCAATTAATAATTTAATCGACAATCAAAGGTTTGCAAACAAAAATCCCAATAATCATTTAAGAATAAAGCAAATCCAAAATATCAATTCAATCCAAATAAAAATAAGTTTACAATCTAAAACTAGATTGTTCTCAATTAACACAACCCAAAATTATTTAAAACTAAACAATCTCAAGTCTTGAATCAAAAAGATAAAAGAAAGACACTCCCTTGTAGTCTTCAAGTGTAAGCTCCTAGGCTCTAACTTCCTCCATGCTCCTCCCAAGTTGCCTCCCAAGAGAATTAAGCTTCCATGAAATTCCTCCTTCCTTCACACTCCAAACACGTCACAGCCATGAAGAAATAGTGAGAAGAATTGATTAATGCAATGCTCCGTGCATGAGAATTGATGACAATTCAACGTTGTGGGGGTGGGCCCGTAATTGAAGAATCCTAATATATTATCAATCTCCAACACGTTCTGGGAGTTTTCGACGTTCTCAGCGTCTGTGAGTGCGTGCGTCTCGGCCCCGCCCCGCCTGCGAGCGTGTTGATGGTCTTCCGCCGAACAGAACTCGAGCTTCAGCGTCTGACTGTGTCTCCGCGTTCCCTCTGCGTATATCCGTGTATCAGTGTCTGCCCCCTTGCGTCTGTGACGGCTAGGGTATTTTTAGGAAGGGAGGGGAGAGTTTTTGGTACTAATTTGGGCCTACTAAAATTCCAAAAGCCCAATAAAATTCCACCATTGGATTCTTTTTGAGTTTCTAAGAAAAGCTCTGCACCGTAGGATTTTCTGCAAGAATATAATAAAATCGTGATTTATCTTATAATTGAAAATATTTTTCAATCACAATATAATATTATCTTTTTGAGCCCAATAATATCATAATCAATTCAGATTTATATTATTTCCCAAAATTGGCTAATTATCCAAATATTATCTAATAAATCCAAATTAGCCTAAAATAATCTCCAAAATAAATGAATAAGGTGGGATAAAATATATTAAAATTATGATTTATCAACTCCTCCACACTTATCATTTGCACTCCTGGGCAAAACAAATCAAGACTAAGGGAGTATAACAAGACAAAATAAAACAAAACTTCAAAAGTGAATGTTCCAATCACAAGTAAAAAGTAAACAAAAGCATTTCAACACCTCTTTTATCCCAGTGATTTTCTCATGACTCAAGAAAACAAACTTCATGGCAATTTATTTGACAAAGGAATATCTAAGCTAGAAATCCCTCACCAAGGATATGTGTTTGTCTCTCATCACTCAAAAGTGTATAGGCTTGTGTTTACACTCGAATCCACCCTATCCAGTACTCTTTCCATAGGCTTGACAAGGATCTAAGTTCTCCACCACTAGCAAAGCAAATGCAAACATAAATCCAAAGGACTTTTATTAGGTTGTAATGGGGCTAAGGCTAAGAAAGAAAGGGTATAGTGTTTGGAAAAACAAAGTTGAATATCCCAGAAGATGAAGAGAATGATGCAATAGGATGAAACAAGATGAAAGAAACCAAATCACACTTGAACTGGGTCATTACTTTTCCTTTCTCTTTTTTTTATATTTTTTTTTATTTTTTTTTCTTTTTCTTTTTTGCAATTCTCTTGGGCTGTTATATATATGTTCTTTTGACGCGAACCTGTATATTGGTGATACAAAGGCCCGGTTACTCAAACATTTATAACTCAATAGCACCAAGATGCTACTAGCACGCTCATAGCTCTTACTGGCCGTTTGACGCGAAGATCAACATTAGTGATGAAGACCCCCGATTACTAAGCACAGCTTAAACCAGCGGAACGGAATCTTATTGCTCTTTTTTTTTTTTTAAGATAACATATCAAACTTTTCACAATGACCCAATTCCCAATTTTATACACGTTCTTCCATCCAAAATAGATATAATGCAAAGCTCTTCAACTCCTAAGACATTCAAAAGGGTAGGATTTTTTTTTTTTTTGTTATGGGGTGAGAGAAAAAAAAATAAAATATAGGCTCAAAGGGCTAAACAAAGGGTATATGTATGGAAAGGATGGGCTGTTTGGCTTATCTGGCTAAAATGAAATGAATGCCTTTATCATCTTCATGTATACATATGCATAAAATGTGGCCTCAAATAAGATTCAAGTTAAAGGTAACACATACAAATCAAAGCTATATATGTGTATATATACCTCATGCATATATAGAAAGATAATCTATATTTCAATGTAGTACCTATATGAAGAATTGATCTTAATCTTAAATATAAGAATTATTTTTTATATTTATTAATTTTTTTTTTTAAATTTTCATCAATAATAATAAATTAAAGAGGAGAAAAAATAAGGGAATTAAACAAAAAGTATAGAAGGCGGGGAATCGAGGACAAACACAGCCCAATGCGTCCATCCACGCTGGCAGTCCATTCACTGCCAAATAGCCAAAGAGGTCAAAGCTCTGGCCGCCGGGGCTCAAGAAAAAATACCTCGGAACGGTCAAGTCCTCAAGAATCAAGGCGACCTTTTCCTTCTCAACTTCAATAATAACTAACTTAACGCCCTCCCGTATGCCTATAAGTACCCACCTCCTCCTTCTACTCTCCCCTTCGTCAATCTGAATCTTTCCTTTCTCTTACAAGTCACAATTTCTAAAAGCTCTCGTCTTGATTTGGTTCTCTGTTCTTCCCTTCCAAGGTCAATCCAATGGCTCGTACGAAGCAAACTGCTCGCAAGTCCACCGGCGGCAAGGCTCCCAGGAAGAGCCTTGCCAAGATGGTACGTTTAATCCTGTTCTTGTTTGGCTCGTCGGAAAGGAAGCATTTTCTTCCGTTTCCAATTGCTTTCTTGAACCCAGCTCAAACCTCTTTCACTTGCACGTGTTGTCAGAGATTCTTGGTTCACGTTACTGTTGGTTTCCCTGTAGAATTCTCTTTCCTGTATTCTCACCGTTTTAAACTATATATACAGGCTGCCCAGGAAGGTCGTCCTTTCGACGGCCATGTTAAGAAGCCTCATCGCTTCCTCCCTGGAACCGTCGCCCTCCGGTAATTCAATTTTTCTCTTTTAATTTCCACGAATTATTGAAGCACCGTTAATCTTTTTTGCCCCTAAACTGTAGAGAGATTCGAAATACCAAAAGAGCACTGAGCTGTATATCCGCAAGCTGCCCTTCCAGCGTCTCGTTCGTCAGATTGCTTAAGACTTCAAAGAATGACAACTAATAATAAAATCTGATTAAATAGTGACGATCATATATATATATATATATATTTCTTGGTCATAGAGTTTGCGTTGTTTGGTTTTGCAGACCGATTTGAGATTTCAGAGCCATGCGATTTTAGCTCTGCAGGAGGCAGCGGAGGCATATAGAGTGGGTTTGTTCGAGGACACCAATCTGTGTGCTCTTCATGCAAGGAGGGTCACCGTCATGCCCAAAGATGTCCAATTTGCAAGGCGTCTCCGTGGCGAACGTGCTTAGTTAGTCCCTGACTCTGATCTGTGTGCTCTTCATGAAGTCATATTAGTTGCACCCAGATGCCGTTGCTTGAGTTTAGCTTGAGAAGGAGGAGACACCATTTTGGGACGCACATTAGGGAATCTAGGCTATAAATATGTGTGTTTTAATTTGACGCACATTTTCGACCAAGCAACTCAAGAATCTCAAGATTTTCTTAATGGCATTTCAGCTAAATATAAGCTTGATAACTTGCAAAAATTTAAAAAAAAAAAAAAACTAACTTATCGCCCTCCCGTATGCCTATAAGTATCCACCTTCTCCTTCTAAAAGCTCTCGTCTTGATTTGGTTCTCTGTTTTTCCTTCTAAGTTCAATCCAATGGCTCGTACTAAGCAAACTGCTCGCTATTCCACTGGTGGCAAGGCTTCCAGGAAGGTTCTTGCCACCAAGGTACGTTTTCATCATCGGCTTTAATTCTTTAATTTCTTCCTGTTCTTGTTTTGCTCATCGGAAAGATTTTGTTCCGTTTCCAGTTTGCTTTCTTCAACCCAGCTTGAACATCTCTCACTTGTTTCCTTTATAACGAACGTGTTGTCAAAGATTCTCCGTTCACGTTACTGTTGATTTCAAATGTAGAATTGTCTTTGCTGTATTCTCATCGTTTTAAACTGTATATACAGGCAGGTCAAAAAAAAAAAAAAACTGTATATACAGGCTGCCAGGGGAACTCATCCTCGCGACGGCTGTATTAAGAAGCTTCATCGCTTCCGCCCTGGGACTGTCGCACTCCGGTGATTCAATTTAATTCAATTTTAAATTAGTCGCCATGATTATAATTAAGAAGATAAGCTCAAAAGATGATGGCACACATCATTGAAAATTGTCCTCTTCGCACGGGAGTCCAATCTCCACAATTTTGAAAGCGAGGCACAAGGATTGTTCATGCCAACTTATATGTAAATTTCTCGAATAAGTTCCTAAGCCAGGTAAATTAAACCACCAAAGTTGATCGGTTCCCAGATCGAATTGGCTATGTAAATCTATATCTTACTGTGTCTCAAACTTGATAAAATTTTCGAAAACAACGAAAAAGCCAACACATACCTAGTCAACTAAAATCAAATGACTATCTTATACACTCAACTTTAAGCCCATGTTTTTTTTATCATAACTTTAACGTAACATCATACACTCCACTTCTTGACGATATATTTAATATTTCCATTATTGTGTTGCTATCCTATGACTTTATTGCGAAATTACATTACTACAAAAAAGGGTTTAACGTGTCTATTTTATCACTTTTAATGTCGAAAAATTGGGGGGACGTCTATGTGAGGGCGTAATATGTTTTAAGAAAAGACGTTCAAAAAAAATGGGACATCTAAATAGAGGACTTTAGACGTCCCAAATTGAGATTTGGGATGTCTAAAGTCCCCCTGTGTAGGACATTAGATGTCTCAAATCTCAATTTGGGACGTCTAAAGTCCTCCACTTTAAACCTCCCAAATCTAAAATTGGGACGTCTAAAGTCCCCCTGTGTAGGACTTTAGACCTCCCAAATCTCAATTTGAGACTTCTAAAGTCATTTGAATTTCAAATTTCCTGTAGATGTTGAGGTCATCAATTACGAAAGCAAACACAAGTTCCAGACGAGAATCCTCTGTAATAGTTTTGTTGAACATAAATGCTAGCTTTCTCCATTCTCTTTTAGCTCCGGAATTTCCTTTTTTAGCATCACCACACTTCCACCACTTTGCTAACTTTGTTCAAACTTCTTTTAGTCAAACTTTAAAATTCAAAAAATCCATTTTTTACCTAGATGCACTGTACCAGATCTGATTGTGAAAAAAGAGAGAACTTATATAATAATAATAAATATACAAGCATGTAAGATTTGAGAAGTGATAAAGAGAGAGTTACCATCGCAAATAGAGGCATCGAAGGGCATGATGAGAGGGGGGACGATGGCGAAAACACCGAAGGAAAAAGCTATGCACAGAAGGGCATGATGAGAGGGGGGACGATGGCGAAAACACCGAAGGAAAAAACTATTTGAATCTATAGAATGTAGGTTTTTCTCTGCAACTCTTATCAAAGAAATTGAAAACTTTTGTGGAAGCGAGAGAGAGTGGAAGGAAAGCTTCCCTTTATTTAATATAAGGCACGAGCGTCCCTTATATTCAATACAGATCGCGAGAAAATTTTTGAATTACTTTAGACGTCCCAAATTCCATTTGGGACTTCTAAAGTGTAAAAAAAATATTTAATTTTTTTTTTTTTACACTTTACATGTCCATTTGGGAGATCTAAAGTGTAAATTTTTTTTTTTTTTTTTTTTACACTTTAGATGTCCCAAATGGAATTTGGGACATCCAAATTGTAAAATTTTTTTTTATTATTTTAGACATCACTTTAGATGTCCCAAATTGAATTTGGGATGTCTAAAGTACCACTTTAGACATCTCAAATGGAATTTAGGACATGTAAAGTGTAAAAAAAAAATTATTTTTTTTTTAACTTTAGACATCCCAAATTGAATTTGGGATGTCTAAAGTAATTTTTTTTTTTTAACACTTTAGAAGTCCCAAATGGAATTTGGGACATCTAAAGTGTAATTTTTTTTTTTTAATTTTAGACATCACTTTAGATGTCCCAAATTGAATTTGGGATGTCTAAAGTACCACTTTAAACATCCCAAATGGAATTTAGGACATCTAAAGTGTAAAAAAAAAAAAATATTTTTTTTAACTTTAGACGTCCCAAATTCAATTTGGGACGTCTAAAGTAAAATTTTTTTTTTTTTTTTTTTACACTTTAGATGTCCCAAATGAAATTTGGGACCTCTAAAGTGTAATTTTTTTTTTTTAATTTTAGACATCACTTTAGACGTCCCAAAAAAAATTATTTTACTTTAGACGTCCCAAATTAAATTTGGGACGTCTAAAGCGACGTCTAAAGTAAAAAAAAAATATTAAATTTTTTTTTTTAACTTTAGATGTCCCAAATTAAATTTGGGACGTCTAAAGCTACCAAGTTCCCACACATAATTATAAAAATGCCACCGCCTATGTTTTAGACGTCCCTATTTTAAAAAGGGACGTCTTTTAGAGTAGCAGTATCTATATTCTGTAGTAGTACATGAGCCTCAATGATAAAAAAAAAATTGGGCTAATATAGTCTTTAGCCCTTCAAATTTGTCCTAATTTTGTTTTAGTTTTTCAAGTTCCAAATTATTGATTTTGGTCTCTTAATGGAGGAAATTATCTATTTTTTTAATAAATTATATGTATTAATATTTTAAATTGATTCAAAATTGAATGACCAAAAACTCATAGTTTGAAACTTGATTGATTAAAATTAAATGAAGGGATATTTGAGGTATCAAAAATTATATTAACCCAAAATTTTTAAACCACAATATCAAGATTTTCTCAACAGCATTTCGGCTAGGTATAAGTTTGATAGCTTGAAGACAGCCGAAAATTTTTGCGAGTTTTTCTCACCCCTTGCGTCTACAAAAATAATAGATAGTCTGATATTGGGAAAAATGAAAACTCGTTTTTGCTTGAAGCCTTGTACATCCATACAGTTGAAGAAAACCTTATTGATGGCAACTGGCAAGTCAGTATGGAGAATTTTTTTAAGCAGTTTTTCAGAAATATAATTCTGAAAATATAGTAGTTGTTATGCCTATACATTGTTACAGAATTATGATATAGCCACCCCAATAGACGTTTCAATTTTAAAATTGGGTTGTTAAAAAGGAAGACAGTGGCATTTTTGTAATTATGTGTATATAGGAAGACCTTTAGATATCCCAAATTTGAATTTGGGACGCCTAAAGTAGAGTTTAGACGTCCCAAATTTTATTTGGGACGCCTAAAGATTTTCACTGGTGCCAAAAAAATAAATTAAAAAAAAATTTAACTTATTTTAGGCGTCCCAAATGGGATTTGGGACGCCTAAAGTCACACTTTAGGAGTCCCAACAAAATTTGGGACTCCTAAAGTCATGTCAGAAATACTGACATATGTGAGACTTTTCTTTCCTTTTCTTCATTCCAATGTCAGAAACTCATCCCTCTTTTTCCATCTTTCCCATCCCCATGACTTCTCTTCCATTTTTTCTGCATTTCCTTTTTTCTTTCATTCCCGTGACTTCGTCTTCCTCAATCTTCTTCCTCTCTTCCTTTTCTTCATTCCCTTTTCCTCCACCTCCTTCCATTCTCATAACACCTTCTTTTCTCTCACCCTCCGGCGTACACCTCCTCCACCTTTTTTGCCCCCTCCACCCTCCGGCGTAGACCTCCCACTCTCTTCGTTGCTTTCAGCCTCCGGCGTACCTCTCCTCTCCACTGTGCATACACAACTCCTCCAATGTCTTCTCTCCACCTTGGAAGCACATAGACACCGTTGGCTGCCCTCTCCCATACTTTTATCAGGTTTGTTTTTTTTAAATATAAATTTACATGAAGAATTAAGTTAAACTTGTAATATGAAATTATTATAATGCTTTCAATTTATTTACATGATTCTAGTTATTAGAGTGTTTTTCCCTTGATTGTTTTTTTTTTTTTTGCCAGAATCATAAACTAGTTGTTAGTAGTTATGCAATACTAATAATGTTTTTGTTTTATACGTTTGGAGCTTGGAAATCGAGGAAAATACATATGTATATTTATTTTGATGAAATGAACAACAATTAGTTTGTAGTTGTGTGATGACAAATATTTTGACACTTTCTAGTTGTTGTTATACATATATGATATTAGGTTGTATGAGTTGTTGTTATTATACATATATATATATAGTAAAAAGATTGTAGTGCTAGAAGTTCTTACCATTTCGTAAGGGACATTTTGTGGTTTATGAATCCATCTTCAATTCTGTTTCTGCAATTTTAATTTGTTGGGTAATGAAGAATATAAATAATCATTTTTTAAAAAAAGAAAACCTTTTAATGTCCCAAATTAAGAATTGGGATATCTAAAATCCCCATGTGGAGGACTTTAGACGTCCCAAATTGAGATTTGGGACGTCTAAAATCCCCCCGTGGGACGTCTAAAGTCCTCCATGGGGGGACTTTAGAAGTCCCAAATTAAGAATTGGGACGTCTAAAGTTTTACTTTAGACATCCCAATTTTTTTGGGACGTCTTTTCTTAAAACATACTACGCCCCCTATATAGACGTTCCCCAGTTTTTAGACGTTAAAATCCCTTTTTATAGTCATGATATCTAGGATAATTTATTTTTGACTTATAAATATTTTTCATATAAGTCAGGATAAAATTTCTCCCATGTATTTATCTCATATACTATAAATAATTATTTAAAAAAACATTTATAAACTAAAATCAAACTATTCCAGACAAGCACGTATAATTGGTTTTATAATCATAATTAAGCGAAAACGAATAGTATAGAAAGCAAGGAATGTCCGTCCACGCTGGCAATCCTTTCACTGCCAAATAGCCGATGACATCAAACCACTTTGAACGGTTAACTCCTCAGCCCTCAAGTCCCCCGTTTTCCCTCTCAACTTCCCAAATAACTAACTTTTGGCATGTCTACAAGATAACTGCCCTCCCGTACGCCTTTAAGTACCCACTTTCTCCTTCTATAAGCCCTCTTCTTCATTTGGTTCTCTGCTCCTCCCTTCTAAGTTCAATCCAATAATGGCTCGTACTAAGCAAACTGCTCGCAAGTCCACTGGTGGCAAGGCTCCCAGGAAACAACTTGCCACCAAGGTACGTTTTCATCCCTTGCTTTCGTTATAACGTACGTGTTGCAAAACATTCTTGGTTCACGTAACTATTGATTTCAAATATAGAATATTCCCTTTGCTGTATTGTCATCGTTCTAAACTATATATACAGGCTGCTAGGAAAACTATTCCTCTCTCCGGCGGTGTTAAGAGGCCTCATCGCTTCCGCCCTGGAACCGTCGCACTGCGGTATAATTCAGTTTTTCTCATTTCCACGAATTATTGAAGCACCGTTTTAATCTGTTGTTTGCCCCATTTTTAAATTGCAGGGAGATTCGAAAGTATCAAAAGAGCACTGACCTGTTGATCCGCAAGTTGCCTTTCCAGCGTCTTGTTCGTGAGATTGCTCAAGAGTTCAAAGTATGACAATTAATAATAATAATAATAATAATAACCAAGGACCATCAAATCTGATTGAATAGTCATGATCCTCATTATATTTTCTTGCTCATAGAGTTTGCCTTGTTTGGTTTTTGCAGACGGATTTGAGGTTTCAGAGCCATGCGGTTTTTGCACTGCAGGAGGCATCGGAGGCTTATTTAGTGGGTTTGTTTGAGGACACAAACCTGTGTGCCATTCATGCAAGGAGGGTCACCATTATGCCCAGAGACATCCAACTTGCCAGGCGTATCCGTGGCGAACGTGCTTAATTTAGTCCCTCACTCACAGTTCTCCACTGTCCTTTTATCTGTTCATGTTTAGGAAGAAGGTTTCTTTTCTTTTCACTAGGTCCTAGAAATATATAACGTTTGTTGTGTGGAAATGTAATAGCGTTTTTCAATTGCTTTGTGTAGGATCTTTTGGCTGTGCTTACTAAAGCGCACATATTAGGCAGTTTATAAAGTAATGGAATTCTGTTTCTAGTGTTTCTTGTTACATATTTGGATAATTCTCTGTACGTAATTGATGTCTTCCCTGCATTGGCTATGTCTTAATTAACCTTTAGTTTTTTTGATTAAGCAAGTCAAGAACCTCAATATATGTTGAAACATAAAACTACTACTTATCTGGTTCTCTCGACCATGAAAAAATCCCTATGAAACGAATTAGAGAGGAAATCAGCCGGCCATGACACAGAGAAAAACAGAGCATGAATAATTATGTGTGAAAAGTATAACTTGTTATTCCTTTTCTTTTTTCTTCCTTTTGGTCAATTAAGTCAAGCGAAATATTATCACTGTATTTTTCCAAGAAAAAAATGTTAACAAACTAAGCGCTTCATATATTTCAAGCTAATTAGGAACAATATTAGTTTAAAAGAATAAATCTATACTGAGAAATTTCTACTTGTATACCCGTTGATCCAGTATAAACGTGAAAATTTAGCATGAAATGTACCTGTCCTGTTCAATGTTGATTAATATATTATGGGACAAGCATTATGATTATATGCAAGCCATGAAGAAGAGAGTAATACCTGAGCATAAACACGGAACAATAAACCTTTACTGCTAATAATTTACATGTCCACTCACTTTATTTTTCACATGAAGGCCGGGAAGAAAAAACCAATGATGTATTATTCAATGAATGAGTATATTTTAATAACTAATCAAGAGAATTAACACATGAATTAAATTAATTAATTAAACGAAACGCATAAAAATAGTTCTTGCTAGGTGGCAGATGAAATCATAGTAGTTGCACCCAGATGCCGTTACTTGGGATTTCTTGATGGACCACAAATAGCATATAATAACCAGGAGGTGCAAGAATTGCCGAAGGTGGTGTGGTCACCTCAACTTCATAAGCAGATCTTCCCAGATTCGTCGCTTTGTTTGCCTCCAGCACCAACATCCTCTGATTCATCGAGAACGAGTGTGTATTAAATGGCGGCAACAACATCGTCACCGACACCATATTCTGAGCTAATGTTCCTGTCACCTGGAACCTCAGCTTCAACTTCTGACCATACTTGAATTTAGCTTGTGAAGGAGGAGACACAATTTTTGGACGCACGTTAGAGAATCCAGGCTCCAAGTACGGTGGGGAAAACGCCTCTAATCTAAACTCCGTTGGGAATAAGACGTTGGTGAAGTTGTAATATACGTGAGGATTGCTCCCGGCGACTAGCACACGTCCATCGCGGAGAAGAACCGCCGTGGAGTGGTACATCCGTGAAATATTACTCGGGTTTTGCAATTCAAACCGAGACCCCACCAGGCTGTTCGTTTTATACAGAAACGGGTTCAACACCGGGTTTCGACCCGCTTCCCAACCCGCCGTACCCGAAGCTGCTCCATTGATGATCAAAACATTACCGTTAGGAAGCAAAACCATGTCATTCATAACTCTAGATCCGGGCATTGTCTCCATGACCCATTGTGGGTTCGGGTCAGTGATCTTGATCCGAGCACATGTATTCAAAGCTGGGAGAAATTTGCCTTTGTTGGCCTGCTCATAGGACCCTCTCGGGGCTCCGCCACAAATCAGAACCTCTGCTTCCACGGTCTTTCCCTGTAAATTCTTCAAAGGTAATAACACCGCCGAGCCTGTACTAGGATATGATCTGGGATCTCCACCTGGTATTTGTGGGTAGGTCCTGACCACCTTGTTCTTGTCGAAGTCCAATAAGATTGCTCGATTGTTGGCGAAGATGAACATGTTGCCATCCACGTTTAGAAAAACAAAGGGGTACAAGTTGTTCTCTGTGCCTACATCATTGGTCTGTACAAGAAACGGTAGACTGTAACTATTTTTTGCGTCTGTTTTAGGATAAAACTCGTAGTTGAATGTTCTTCTGCCACCAATTATGATCTGACGTCCATCTGGAAGAATGTGATTGGTGGAGTACCACCTTCGCTCTGCCAATCCGCCGTCTACTTCTTCCCAGTCACAGTCAGGGCAGGGACTAATCATCCTGACGGTACGATCTCCGTCGTTGAAGCCGCCGGTCTGGATGAGGCGGCCGTCGGGGGAGACGGAGCCGGAGGAACACCAGACGTTGGTGTGGACAAAGAGTGGGCGGAAAGAGTTGGAAACGACGTCGTACTCAAGGGCATGAGCTGTGCAGTCTGTTTTGACAACCAGTTCTTTGGGGTTTTGGCGGCATCTGCCATTGGGCAAGGTTAAGTTAGAGAGGCCAAAGTCGGTGCGGTCGAAGATTACGACACGGTCGTAGTGGAGTAACTGCATGTGCATGGCCGTAATGCCAATGCTGTTCTGTAGGAGCTGCCATTGTCCGCTGCCGGCGTCGGTGAGAGATGGTATAGTGGAGAGAAGGAGAAGGTGAAAGAGAAGAGGAGCAAGAGGAAGAAGGGACATTTGTGTTTATGAACTGTGATAGACTTGTTACTTTCTGGATTATTTGGGTTCAAATGATGCCTTGAGCGGCTCTAAATATACTCTCATGAGTTAATGAATGCGTGATTCAAAGGATATGATAATTCTAATTGACAATTTTTTATTCTTGGTATTAATAACATGGAATTTGAAATGTGAAGCAGCAGGGGAATATAGGTCCTTTGCTTCCTTCTCTTGAGATCTATGGCGTCTGAGGTGCATTAACAAGCGTGTAGGCCCACACCTTTTGTCATCTTGTCTGAGTTTAATGTCAGAAGAACACGTGAAGAAAAGAACTTCTTTCGGCTAGGTATCTCTCTCTCTCTCTCTCTCTGGATACAACTCGCATAAGCCATTTCACATTCTATAATAAAAGGGACAGTGATATATACGCCGTCGGTGAGCATTTTCCCTTGTTCCGTACAAGTTAATTAATTAGGTAAGAACAAGCAGGAAGATGCTTAGGCGTAAAAAGGTCAAAAGACTTGACTGGACGTTGGTGGCTGAAGTTACCATTGGGATTTGTTGAAAGGTATGACAATCTTTGGCTGCGAGTTATTTGTGCTTTGAGATTTCGTTTAGCTACCATCGTATGAGATTTTTATCTGCTAATGGTAAATAACAATTACGAGCTAGCTCCCTCTGCTGAACTCATTAAATAGTCTAATTTGTAATGAGATTTTCATGATGTTTAATCCCCTCCTCTCCCTTCAAACCAAACACACCCTTAGTCAAGACCTCTACTTAGTTTGTCAATTAAGGAAGAAAGGAGAGAGATAAATATTAATTAATATGAGTAGGCATATATTCTCTTGCTTGGGGTCTTCAAAGGCTGGCAGGCATATAGTTAGGTTATGTGCCTTTGCTTGCGAGGCCACACTGGAAAGGCATCTTTCCTCTAAACACACATACACGCCCACTAATAAACTATATATCCTCGCATTTTTATTCATTAATTATATTGTCGTTTTATGATCACCCTCAACACAAGTAACCGAACCATTGTTTTGTTTAATAAAATAGATATGTAGCTTACCAGAGAACTAAATACTTTGCATCGGAACTTATGAAGTAATGATTGAAACGTGGTCAAATATGTCTCTTCCTGAAAGACCCAATAAAATGATTGGGTTGTTGAGGCAGTCTCTCGTGGAAGCTTCAGGGATCCATGGAGGAGGTGGAGGAGCCTTTCATCAACATACCAAACGTGAAGACAATATACCACTCTCTCATGGCGTCTTTCGCTGTTGTTTAGCCCTGACGAACCAATAATTATTACTCCCTCTGATCCTAATTATAAGATAAAGTTGATCTTTTTAGAGAAATTAAGGAAGCCAATTAAATTACTTTAGAGTATTTATATTTCTCTCCAAACTAATTAATTTGACTAATAAACGAATATATAATCTAAGGATACTAAAGATATAAACATTTTAAAGTAATTTAATTGGATTCCTAAATTTCTCTAAAAAAATCAAATTTATCTTATAATTAGGACTGGAATATTACTTCAACCAAAGTTAGGATCTTATAAAAGAAGGATGAAGGGCCGGGAATTTCTTATTAACATATCAAAAATTTTCTTTTCACAACTCCAGCAACCAGCTCTCGTAGCTCAGTTGGTTAGAGCACCCGTTTAGTAAGCGGGAGGTCTTGAGTTCGACTCTCAACGAGAGCACTGTCATCTGTATTTTTCCGAGGCTTCTTTTTACTTGCTGCAGTTAGATTGTTCCCAAATGTTTTGGATAGTGTAAGAGGTTATAAGGAACAACTCGTTGGAGGTCTAAGCCTTGAAGTCATCTTCCATTTCTAATCGTTTCGGATATAAAATTCAGGTGATGGAGCAACCGGCAGATGCAGAGAAAGCCACGACTGTTCAAGTTTTTCCTGCCAAACCTGCTTCCAGATTTTTTATATTCGTGTTTGATGTTAATAGTATTACTATTTCCTGAATGAAAGTCCAATTTGTCCTAGAGGTTCTGGAAGTTCAAAAGTGTTGAATTTCTTGGTTGCCATGTGAAAGATTTGAAATTTTTGTCATGATTCTTCTAAATAGTTCCGGGAGCATTCAATGAATGGGACTCTCAAATTTGCTTCTTACATTCTTTGCTTTGTTTTTTTTCCTGTGACAAGGAAACTTCTGTTGAATGCTCAGGCAAAATAATGATAAAATAAAATCTGTTGGATGCTGAAAACTGCAGAGTCGCTCCTTTGTGGGCGCAAGTTGATTGAAAAAGACAGGACAATGAACTCCCAGAAAGAAATCTTAGAATGGAGTGCTTGCATTCTTGACAAAAGAGTTGCTGAAGACTGTTTCATCTTCCTGGCTACTTGAGTTCTCACAGTTTTGATGGTCAAGGGCACGTCCTCAACCTCATTACTTAAGAAAATCTTTTTTCCCCAACTTTAATAGGCTTTTATGCAAACATTTGGGGCAAATCTGAACAAAATATTGATGGCGGAGCACTCCATACAAGAAGTTTAGCAATTTTTATGAGGAGGCTACGTTAGAACATCACGTGAATCCTCTTTTGTTATCACTTGAGTCATGGGCAGGTTGTACCATTTTACCATTTTCCTTCCTGGGATCTCAGAAAGGGCTAGTTTAAAGCAGGAAAATCTTGACTGATATATAGGTTTGTTTTTGAGCAACATGTTTCTTGAGCAAGAGAGACACGGAAAAACTTGGTGCACTCTGGATTCTGGTGTTACACTTTACCTTTATTTGTGGGTTCCTTCTCTGTTTGTAGCTAGTCGAGTAAACTTCTAAGTTTGTGCTCTAATTATTTTTTAGGGTTGTTCCTTGAGGTCATGATACTCCTTTTTCCTATCATTTATTATTGATTGTTATTTGAAAAGATGCTTAAATTAAATAAAAAAATGCAATACCATTGGAATTATTCTTTTTAATTATGTTCAAGGATTGGCAACGGATCTAGAATCGAGGGTGAAATCACACGCACGTGAAATTCATGAATTAAAATTTTTTCTTTGGGACAGCACTCACTTTATGCAGAGGCAGCAAACCAAGGATATAAATCAGCAACAAAATTCTTGCGGGGTGAGTGAGGCTTGTTGTTGAATGATTAAATTAACCAACCGCCTAAATACACTATTTTAGTTTAATGTGGACAATCTTAAGGCTCAATTTCTTCTACCTTAACATCTCCAAGCTCACTAAGGCTCTGTTTGAGCTAGCCGTGAGAGAGGGGAAACACACTGTGAGAGAAATTTTGAGTGCCCCATATAACTTTTGGGCCTAAATGTACGATATCAGCGAATTCACTTTATGCTGCTTCTAATAAGAAAGCCGCGGCATTGAAGTGGAGAGAAACTAAAAACATATTTAATAAACTATCATATAATAAAATGTTATTTGTATATATATAATACATATTGTCGGTGTGTGCATGTATTATTTTTTAATTTAATACTATTAATATTAATAAAAATTTTAAATATATATCTAATAGTTTTATATTTATATCATTATATACATATGTAAATTTTTTATTTTATTATTATAGAACGGTTCAACCATACGATCTAACTGAAGAGATCATTTGGATCATAATCCTCTAATCTTTTCAGTTCAGTGTTCAATTCAACTTTTAAAACATTGCTTTTAAGAGACAAAATAGTTCAAATACTTATTAAAATATAGAGGGTAACATTTTAGGAAAAAAAAAATGGAGAGATCAAAATATTTGGCAAACTATAATAACCAAACATATCATTTTTATTATTTTTCCACTTTATTCAAAAGCAAAACGGTGGAATATTGCATTGCGGACAAAAGTTGGCCTACCTTGACCTTGGTGAGTCGTTGATTCAAGTACGAAACATTAAAGTACCGGGAGTTTCATCGGCTTCTTATAGTTGAATTAAAAACACTTACTTTATCCCTCTTTGAAACAGGGAAGCAAATTGATCCATCAAATGCTTCTTGAGTACGAGCCCCACCTCAACGCCACCATCACCATCTTTACTCTCAGCTATACCCATTGTAATACCTCTGTCCACTGAAGTCACCTCCACCTTCTCAGGCCTTCCCCACCCAAAGTCGGTCTGATAAACCCCGAACCGGGTCGACCCGGCTACTCCTATAAACATATCTTCATTTAGCGAAGAAAACTTAGAAAACAACGTCTCTGCTCCATCAAGCGCTCCATTCTCTTTCTGTGTTTTGCTTATCTTTCTGTGCAGTTCCTTTGCTGCTATGACTATCCCATCTTCTATATCGCTTGGGTTTTGGGGCAGAGTTTCTGTAGGTTGACCCATCACACAATTACCAAAATAGTTTTCAGGGATTGGAGGCTCTAACCTAGTCCTGCAATCAACCATGAAACCGAATAATATTTTCCCTGTCCTTTGTTCTGTTCTTTCCATGGCTTTTGCTAAGCAGGTCCATACATAAGCAACAGTAAGCACAAAGGTTGATAAACGTTGAGGCTTTGGAACTGTTGACTCTGCTCTTTCATCTTTCGCCTTGTGACTCTCCCACTTCTGTAATACCCTTTCCTTGATCCTCTCTAAATCTCCTCGCTTGAGCTCGAACGTGGC
The DNA here is from genome assembly GCA_963855925.1 of Inga laurina. Taxonomy (NCBI): domain Eukaryota; kingdom Viridiplantae; phylum Streptophyta; class Magnoliopsida; order Fabales; family Fabaceae; genus Inga; species Inga laurina. The sequence goes on along the minus strand of OY979704.1, from coordinate 9,662,783 downwards.
TCGAGCCGAGCCTTCCACTTTCGGCCCGAATATGTCGTACATAATCTTCAAGCTTTGGTTCTTCTGAATCGGATCTAAACCCAACCAACCATTGATGTATGCAGCTCCAATGCCACTTGGATCAATGATAACTTCCCTATCTAAGAATGGTTGTAGTTCTGGAGGAAGCAAACCAGAAGATTCGTTTTCTGCGTGTTTTCGACATAGGTAAGCCCAGGCCTTGATGAACATAGTTGATGATTTTCCATCCACACAGGCATGGTGTGAGGTTATGCCTATGGAAAATCCTTTGTTGGGAAACAGAGTGATTTGCAGAGATAGAACCGAAGCAAATGAATCAGACGAATCCAAGTTGGGCACAAAGGCACGAGACATCGAGGCGTCACAAGGAAAATTATCTAAGAGACTGTTCATATTAGAATCAGAAACAGCTATGGCGACAGAGACAGAATCTCCAGGATTGTATTGGACGATGGGTTTGGGTGAGCCGGAGGGCCAAACGATGTTGCTGGCGAGAGGAAGAAAGTGTTGCAGAGTGAGGGAGAGGGAGCGTTTGAGCTTAGGGATGATGTTGTCGAAGAAGGAAGAAGGTTGTAAGTGAGGAACAGAGAAGAAGAAGAGACGCTCAACAGGATGAAATCTAAGCCAAAGCAAGTCGAAGAAGGTGAGAGAGAAAGATGACTTTGGTGAAGAAGGTGGCGGAGCTATTCTGCAGAGTTCATGAAGTTTCAGAGTGCCATTGGGATTGAGAGACTCCATGGACGACGATGAAGCAAGAAGAGGGTTATCCTTACACGCTTTCTTATCCTGCTTGGGGAGTCTGGTAAGCCGCCTTAGAATTTATAAGGTGGGAGCCGCCATGTTTTACGCAGTCAATTTCAATGGCAATAATCTAGTCCAAAAAAATTTTCAATTTCAGTTTCAATTGCAATAACAATTTTATATTTTATCTTTATGTTTTTTTTTTTATTTTGTAATGAAAAAACTATATTTTTTGTTACAAATTTTCAGAAAGCAATGAATTAAAAATAATTTTATGTTCTTGAAAATTATAAATTATACCAACAAGCTGTTGGTTGAGACAGTAAGCAGTTTTATCCTTAAAAAAAGAAGAATATAAATTCAAATCCCGGAGAGACAAAAATCTTGTGCGCTCTAGACCTTAAAAGAAAAAATTCTTAATCAAATAAAAAAATTATAAGTTACATTAACTATAAGTAACTTCATAGACATAAAACTTCTCATGTCAAGATAATCTATTATATGCTCGTTTGGAATAGCTTATTTTTTAGCAATAAGTGCTAATAAATCGTGATTCACAGTATACGAGGTAAATATATGAGAGGAGTTTTATCTCGGTTTGCATAATAAGGACTTATTTTTTAAGAAATCGTGATCCCAAACATGCCTTATATCTATAGAAAACTTGTAGTAACAGTGATAACGACACCCATTGATCTCACTTTGCTGCCTAAATTCATTTAACGGTGTGAGATAACCCAGCTCCAAACGCGTCAAACCATTTTCCTTAACGCTTAATTGTCTACGTGCTCGTTTGGAATAGCTTAATTTTGACTTATAAGTGCTTATAATTCGTGATTTACGGTATACAAGGTAAGTATGTGAGAGGAGTTTTGTATTGACTTACGTAATAAGTGCTTATTTCCTAAAAATAAACTATTTAATACAATTTAGATTTTAATATTCTATTAGTGGACACTCCTAATTAAGACGCAATAATCAAAGATGGACCAGCTTCAGCTTATTTAATACGATTTAGAATAGAGCGGCTTCAAGTTAAAAATATTAGGGCTTTAAAATTAAATATGGAATATGTATGAATCAAGCCAAAGCTAAAACAATGGGACTCATATAGTTTTAATCATCTTTAATAATTTAATTTAACAAGCCCTGTCATATGTCATCAATCAATCAATCTATCTATTATATTACTAGAAAACTTGTAGAAACATGCAACATAATAGGGCCATTAATACAAAAAATGAAGTTACATCTATCTATCTATATATTATATTACTAGAAAACTTGTAGAGACAAGCAACATAATAGGGGCATTAATACAAAAAAAATGAAGTTACATTTTAAATTTGAATGTTCTTGAATAATTTTTTTCAACCAAGCCCTTTCACATTCCATTGCTTAGCAGCCCATTTTCCACCGCAATGTATTTAAATTCCTTTTAGTCATTGGGTATAATATAGTGGCCTTTAATGAAAAGAAATAATAGGGGTATTAATTAATTTCAAGAAAGGGGTATTAATTAATTGTAAAAAAAAGTTACATGTTAAATTTAAAAGTTGTTAAATGAGTTATTTTTACCAAACGTCCAAACCCTTTGACATTCCTTTCTATACTATAATGGGTATAAAAAATGACTTACTTAGCACACACAACCTTGCATATTTGGTATACATACTACAAACTCCGAATATCCAAATATGACAAGCATTCAGCATGATTTTATTTCCCAAATCAATGATAGCAAAGATACTTGGGTTATTGTGGCACGTGTGCTTAGGAAGCTGATTGGTCGCAAAAGCACTCCTCCGTATGATGCGTGGAAAGTCGGCTTGATTTTGGTGGATCAACAAGTTTAACAAATATGTCAACTTGCTTATTATCCATTCACTTGTACAATATCATTTACAAAATTTTATGCCAAATCTATAGAGAACTACAATTGAAGATTTTGTTACTTAAAACCGCTTGAGGGAACGTTACATGAAGGAGCTCCAAGAGGGTGAAGTTTACCAGTTCTAAAACTTTGAGGTGCTAGACAATAATGACCAATATAAGGTGACTCGAAACCCTTGGAAGATCATATTTCACAATAAGACATTTTTCCAATAATCTGATTTACACATTTCAATGGAGGCATTCAACTTTGTCCCTATTAAAAACATTGCAAATTACACAGCGGTTAATGCAGAACTAATTGGTATATGCTACTCATAAAGATATTCTTAGCAACTAAGATTTCTTAGAGAAAATTTTTGTGTATATTTTCTTTTTTGATATCGAGTCTTACATTATAAGAAAACCTTCTTTCTAGATGTCATAGGGTTCCTTGAAGCATTTGGTGATTTGGAAGATCAACAAAGAGAGTTTGAGACCTTCAAACAACTGAATCTGATTGTTGCACATAAAGAGTAATGTTCATACCATGTCATTTAATTTTCCGCTATTATTATATTGACTACAATACTTCATAAATTCCTTCCATGCATACATATAGCATGGCTCTTATCGCATTGATAAAGTATATGCAATGGTTGATATAAAAGAAATTAGATTGAAAATCAGTGGACTTCTTATGCAGTGATGTTACTATCAACGTAGTACTATTTGGAAACTCTGCAACTGACACATATAAGAACCTCAACACTAAAATGGAGCCACTGATTGTAGTTGTTATCAAGTTTGCAAAGCTAAACAAAAAAAAAGGTAAAAACTTGAGTCATCTATAGAAAAATAGTGTACAGATTCCCTTGCACGTAACAATATTTTTCATTTGATAGCATACGGCAATATTACTAATGCCCTGGGAGCAACAAGAGTTTTGCTCAATCCAAAAATCCTTGAGGTTAGGAGACTAATTCGATAGGTGAGCATCGTTTTTGAAACCAAGCAACAATAATTGTATTTGACACTTGTAAGTTTTAGGCATCTTTACTTATTTATCCAATTCGATGTCATGAGCAGCCTGAACGAAAACACACGAGCTACTCGAAGTTTCTACCACATCAACAACATTGTGAAACCCAACATCAACAACAACGACATGTTGGCATTTCCAACTAGGATACCCCTTAGTGATTTATGCAATATTAAAAATGTAATATTTCATGACTATGGATGGGTATACAGGTTAGATTATGCTTATGACATGCTCCAAAATAAGGTAATAACTTCATGTACTTGCGCCATTGGAATCAGGAGTGTGAGATTGTCTCAACAGTATGCATCCAAAAGCTTGAAACAGTATATGGGCAGACTTATAATGGGTGCCCATGTGACACTAAACCAACCTACAAAAAGGACAAGCTAACATGCAGCAATTGCAAGAAGGAAGTCTTCATGGCTCAACCAAAGTATGTATACATCGTTTTAATGTGACCTTATGCTTTCCATCAATTTTATTTTTCATATACATTAACGTTTGGAATTAACTTCCATACACTAAATGTGAGAAATTTCCTCGTTACTCAATCAAAGTACGTGCATGTTGTCTTGATGTGACATTTTGCTTTCCATCCTTGTTATTTTTCATATTCCTTAATATTGGATTCTAATTCCATGCACTAGATGTGAGGAATTTATCACAGATTCAAGATACATTATAGGGTATTTGATGCTATTGGGAAATATTTTGGGTTGTTTTTCAATAAGCATGCAACTGAACTTCTAGGTTGTACAGCTGAGCATTTGAAAAAAAAAAACTAGAGAAGGTAAACTACAAATTACAACACGTTTTATAGTTGAGTACATTGAAATTAGTATACCAATTATTGCTTCTCATTCTTGGCTATGAAAGTACACCATACTCTTTCCCAGAGGAATTGAGTCGTTATACATGGAAAAAACTCATAATAAAGTTTAAGATCAAAGAACACAACATACAACACCCATCAAGCAATATGACAATTATGCAGTTCTCAGATGATCCGCAGCTTTTAAGCAAATTTACATATTCCAATTCAAATACTCAGGTGCCTCACAATTCAATCACAGTGAAAGAAGGTAGTGATGCAGTCCCACAACACCATAGTCCCCACAAGAAAGTATCCAAGAGAAAGAAGACTACAAATGACACAATGATTGAGCATGAGTATGTTGGCCCCTCGTAAACGCATCCACCAACACTTTTCGTGGTTGAAGGCATTAAGAACATTTAAAAAGAAAAATGAATATATTAGTGTGTTGGGTTGGTCTTAATTTAAGGATTGTTTTGCATAAGCAATTTGTTAGGCTAAAACCTATGTGTATGTTGCAATAATGATAAATAAAGGTTTTTTCTTATTCTCATACCAAACAGTGGTGGACCGTGCAACACACCCATAGATGTTTACTACTTTAACCACCCTATCAATGTTTGTTCCAAATTTTAAACATTATCGATGATGAAATCTCCCCCTTAATGAAATCTCCTTATTATATACAATCAGAAGGGACAGATTTTGTAATGTGCCCAAAGTATATACAATATCATGATCAACATTCTATTTGAATATATATTAGATATATTTATTGAATAATAGGGACATATTTTGTAAGTTCTGCACAATATATACAAATTCATGATCCACACTACATTTTAGTATATATTAGATATATACAAATTCTTGATCAATATTATATGTTTTAGAACTTATATTAACAGTAACAACCAAAGGTAGTAATTTTTATTCAGGAAAATTTTAATATTTTATAGTAAAATTAACTGATTTTAATAATTTCCCCTAATCTATATAAAATAATTAATTAAAGCAGTAAAGAAAAGATTAGGGGATACTTATTTTGTTTGTCGTCCTTCACAACATATTATATGTTGCTTGAAATATACAATAGAGTTTCCAATATTAGATATGAACCACAAATTAGTTTAAAATGCTAAATATTATTTTCAATCCTTAATATAAAATTTAATTGACTAGTTTGAGATATTAAAGGAGCTAAATAAATTACTTAATTATAGCATATATCGAATAATTTCTCAAAAATAATTACTTGTATCATTAGATTATCTACTTATAAGTTGGACAAATCAATCTATAGAAAAATAAATAAATATAAATACTTTAAAATAATTTATTTAACTTGATTAATTTCTCTAAATTAATCAACTAATCTTATATTAAAGAATAATAATACTACTCCTCTGATCCTTAGTATAAGTAGGAAGTTGATATTCGTCCTAAATATAAAAGACATATTTTTCATATTTGTGAATCTTTTCCTAATTTACTCATATTTATACTCTCTTAACGATAATTAAAAAGGAGAGGAGATAAGGAAATGAAAAAAGATTGTTAAGATGTTTTATAAAATAGATGTTATAAACCTCCAGACCAAACAATAGATACAACCTTACTTGAACATGAAAAAAAAGGACAGCATTTAATCCATCTTACTGCAAAAAGATTTTATTAAACTACATTAAATCGTAAAAGTTAGTTATGATAAAAATCTTTTATGCATTCATCAATCAAAGCAAGCATTTAGTATTAGCTCTAAATTGGGGGGGTTTAAAGTTAAAAGTGCCATCATTTAAAAGAGTTTGTATATACTTTTGCACCCAAATAAATATTATAGTGCCAAATGCATCTCCGTCAAAGATTTATTGTCAATTTTGGACCTTCACTCTAAAACATAATACAATTTCACGTGAAATAATAAAAACATAATAAAATGATGAAATAGGATCTGATTTAGCAAAACTTTTAACTGGTTTATTTATTTCTTTATTTATTTGTTCGGCTGTGAATTTTCAATATAATACTACCCTCTATGCATAAACAAATTTCACTAACCTCCATTTAATTTAAAAAATATAGTCCTTTCATCCCAACAGCACTACAAAACACAAGGGAGAATATAGAAAACTCTTGCACAAACACAAAACCCAAACACAGAAACAGATCCTTAAACATCACACAGCACGCAACTCCGCAATATTTACCTTGACATATTGATGACCAGATTCCTACAGCCCGTGCATCACAAGGGGGGAACGCCCTGGTTATCCAAGATAGGATCTAATGAACTTTCTAGGGAAAATCCCAGAAAAAAAATTTGGAATTTGCAAAATTCTAATTCAAGTATTTCCTAAGAAAAAAGTTGGGAATTGCTAATTAAGTTTTAACATTTTTTAATCAACTCTTATGAAAAAAAACTGATATGATATTTTACAATTTCAAAATTTTTTTTTAGGGATTCTCCCAACTTTCTAAGCAGTTTTGTACGCTACTCTTTTTGTTTTTTAGTGCAAAATTATTCCTTTTCATAAAAAAAAAATATTTAAAGGGCAAATACAACTTTAAATTTATTAAAGAATATGTATATCTTTGTTGTTTACCAAAAAATTAATGTCCACAGTGAAATGCCTTATTATAATTAAAACATAACCATTCTCATGAAAAATAATGCAGGAGAATGTAGTAGGGCAACGTTACTCCTTTTATTAATATTTTTTGTGGTGACTTTGAATACAAAAAAGACTTTTAGATACCTGTTGTTCTTTCACAAAAACTTCAAGGGTAAAAATCACCCTTAACCCTATTATAATTTGTATTGATTATGATTTATATGTTCCTATTTCCACCAACATATATATATCTATACCTGTAGTTTATATAACATAATGTAAACTCAATGTAGTAGAATATTTTATATTTTATATAAGGACGATGAATGAGAATAGTGCCACTGCTGCTACCTTTTTTGTGATAAAATGACATTTTTATTAAAACAAACTAGAAGTTACATGATAGAAAAAGATCAGTAGGCCTTAACAGGCAAGATCCATCATCATACAGATCTCAATTATCTTTGACAACCAACTGATCCGACGGAGAGAAACAAGTCGTGGACCCAAGAATCTAAATTATCTTTTTTTAAAATTAATAATTTAAAATTATTTTAAAAATTAATTTTATATACCTTGCAAAATTTCCAGGGCCATTCATAGTGGGCTAACCGTCAAGGGTGTGCCCCGAAGACTCAATGAAAATTTGCCCAAGCCAGCCAAAAAAATATTAAAGGGAAAAAATTGGGCATTTTCGGGAAGACTAAGCATAGATCAAAGTATATCTGTTAGGTTTGATAACTTATATAATTAATTTTGATGATCCCAGATATTATAGCAAAAAATGCATTATATATAAGACAAAAGAGCAAAAATGCCTATGATCTTTCCCAAAAATAGTTACCAGCACCATGTAAAAATTTTTGGTTAAAAAATGCTTATCAAGACTCTAAAAGGGTCCAAAAATACAACTTCTGTCAAAGTGGCCAAACGAACGTTATATGCCTTGGGAACGTTATACAAAGTGGAGGATCTTGTGTTTGTTAGCGGGCATGTCTTGGCAAAGTTTCTCTGTTAACAATGGATTTATTTTGAGCAACATACGAACAGGGGAAATTAGTCCTAACCACAAATAGTGAGTGGAGACCTAGTTATTTTTTTTTCTTAGTCAAGTTATTTCTAGTTATTTTATGTCAACGTCTTTCCTTTTATTTAAGCTGTTTTTTATATTTGCCAAGGTGTTTCTAGTTATTTTAAATCAAAGTTTGTAGTGTAATGAAGACGTCTTGTTGTGTGCATCGTAGGGAAGGAGGCCTAAGTATATTTATGGAATTAGCTTAACTTGTCATAATGGAGGAAGTTGCTTTGAGGTAGAAAGCATAGATTAACGAATGGCTTCATGAGAAATCGATAATCACATTTGTGATCTGCAAGGAAATATTGGGTGTTGCAGATCTTGAACATTGTGATTAATGTGTAAGGAATGATGTTGGGAAGACAACAATTACAACCAAAGGCAAAATCGACAAAAGTGATAATATATAATTCTCTGTTTAAAGGAAGCTTATGAAAAGTTGACCCAGAAAGGAAATTGACACATACCCCAAGATATAAATAATAGAAGGAAAGACATAAGACAAAGCTAGGTGTCATCTATAGGATACATGACAAGATGAAGGAGAAACCTGTGGCTTAAAGAAGGTGCTAAATCACTTGACAATAGAAAGAATGAAAAACACTTGAATTTTTTGTTATCAAGTACTGCGGGTGACCAACTTTTACAATAATTGGTAAGAGAAGTCAAGTTTACAATCACGAGATAAGTACTACCAATCACATCAATAATCATGTGATGGTATTAGTTAGCTGTGTTATTTGACTTTGCAGGAAGAGATATATTACAAGGTAGAATTTATAATGACGGGGTTTAGAAAGGTGCAACGTAAAGCATAACAGTTGGACAATAAAATGAGGGGATAACCAAACAAACACAGAATAATAATTGTTAACAATTATGAACTTTAATGCAACAATACAATTCCTTCCTCATTAATGCAGTGAAGTTAAGAAAGTTATGAACAAGGATCTTATCTGAAAGAAAATTGAGCTCTATAACTTTTATGGCTCAAGAAAACCACCTCACACTTCCCACACTAATCAATATAAAAATAACAGCACCTAGAATTAATAAATGTCGTGAATCTATGATAACAACAGCTGTAGAGAAGGTAACCTAACCTGACAATAGATGGTAAGGGAAGAGAAATTGACGTGATTGATGAACATATATATTTTTGCAATAAAGACTTAAAACGAAGGACACAACAGTGTAAATAGTCATGGCACATTTGGAGTGATGTGACGGTATGAGTTGGACCCTATAATTGAATTTGATGACTTCATTTCTCTTACATTCATGGTTATGTGAAAGCTCAAGTATGGGAAAATGGGGGAAAAAAGGGATCAGTTAAGTCATTATAATTGATACCAATTTGTCTGTATAGATTGGGTAAAGAATTATGTAAAAAAACCATAAATGAAATATAAGTCACATTTAGTGTGACGAGAAACACAATAATGGTTGCTACATATATGATTATCGTTAGGCTTATATATCTACCCAGTAAAAGAACTAACATCATACTAATTTGAAGATGCTGTTAACAACATCAATTACGGCAAGACACACGAGGAAACATAGTCCTTTTTTTTTCTGGTTTTACAATGACAATCTGCTCCAACATTAAAAACAGTTGGACATCAAAGCCTTGTTGCAAAAACAAATTATTTCACGATGGGAAAGCAAGATCTTGCGGCGTGGGAACTCCATTTTTCATTGCATCATGCCAATCATGAACTCCGTTGTCATTTATTTTTCCAAGTCATCGAGGTCTGACAGCGTCCTTCAATTCTGTTCGTGGGAAGAACTCTACATATTTGATATGATATGGTCCATATAAAGTGAAAGTGACCAACAAATACAGAGTTGAGAACGCTCCAACCACATTGACTTTGTTTATATCTGCACGTAAGGATTAAGAAAGCAAGCAACACTATCACTGAAAATGGGAGTAAGGTAACGTTAATGAAGACTGCTTTGGCTGAGGGAACAGAGTAAGTGATGGTCTGTCTAAATGCTGGCTCATGCTTGTGCAACCAGGGAAATAAATGACGAGTATCATAAACGCTGGCCATCCTCTATACCTTGAAGAAGCTCCAACCACGACCTGTAATGGGAGGAGGGGAAATAGCATGAAGAAGTAGGAAGGTTAAAATGTTGTACAAACATGGGGTATGAGTACTAACTTGAATAAGCTTGCAAAAGGGTCGACTTGCCTGTGAAGAGAGATTTCATAGGCCTCTGTCCTACATTATATAGAGAAGGAAAAAAGATGGAATGTATTCAAACTAAACTTTGACGCCAACAATGCTATATCATTTTGTCGACTAACTGGACTCAGATTTGTAAAAGGAAAAAAATGGTAAAATATATTGTACCAGCTCGAAGCACGAGGTTGTCGGCTTGGTTGATAAGGTTAGAAGGACGCGGCTTATGAACAGTTGTTTACCATCTCTGTGAAAGGGAACACAATTTAATTATATATTGATGATTTCCATAAATTTCAGTCATCTTGGTCGTCGTTCTTGTCTAGCCTATGCAAAGCGCCTTTTCCACATCGTCATAAGTTGTCATCAGTTGGTACTTTGTGGGTTTATAAAAAAATAAGAAGCGATCCTAATGAATATTCTTAGTTTCTTACAATTATTTAAGGTCAAAGGAGGCTGCATTTCTATTTATTTGAATCATTGCATCAGTCATCGCGCGCGTCATCAAGCGCCTTGCATCATTGCATCAGTCATCGCGCGCGTCATCAAGCGCTGTGAGTATAATGTTTGAGTTTTTTTTTTTTTTTTCCTTTCAAATCTTGACTGCAACTGAGAGTGAAGGTTGGGTAAAAAAAAACACACGCGCGCGCCCGCGCGCGCGCAAGTAATGTGAAATTTCAGCGCTGTCTTTTTTGTCTCAAGTCTCAACTTCTACCGCCTTCTTCTTCTTCATTGGTCAAATTTGGTTGTAGCGTGGTGCGCAATCCACCGGCCATGCTTTATACTCTCTGATTTCCAAATTCCCTGGAACCAATTCCAAGTTCCTAGTGGGAGATCATTAGATCCTATTTGTCTGATAGCAGCCTCTTCATATCATTTCCGTTTTATGACTCTAGTTCGACATCGCTTGTCGAGTTCAATCTTAAGGATGGCGGAAGAGATCAAGACGGCTGACCTAGGATCCTCTGCCGCTACTACTGCAAAAACCAGACGCTTCTGGCCTTCTATTCTTCGTTGGATTCCCACTTCCACCCAGCACATCATCGATTCCGAGAAGCGTCTTCTTTCCGTTGTCAAGTAATTATTTTCTTCATATGCTCTTCCGAAACCCTAAATTTTCTCGGCAAAATCATCTGGGTAATTAGTCACAGCAGAAAATTTGGGGTTTCCTAACAATTGTGATTCCCATTGAAAATCAAATATCAGAGTTTTCCGTTACTATCTGCTAATCGTTTAATTTCGTCCGGGAGATACCTTTAATCTTTAATGATTGGTTAATAAACTTATTCGGAGTTGGACCAAAAGAAAACGAAACTTGATTAGGATTCAGTCAATTTTTCAAATGTTGCATAACCTCAATTGCATTTGACCGGGGGCTTATTCGTTGAGGATCGTTATGGCTTCTTTTTCAGGACACCTTATGTTCAAGAATTGGTTAATATAGGCTCTGGTCCACCTGGGTCGAAAGTTAGATGGTTTCGTTCGTCAAGCAATGAGCCAAGGTTTATCAATACTGTAACATTTGAGAGCGCACAAGATTCTCCTACGCTCGTAATGGTTCATGGATATGGTGCTTCACAGGGCTTCTTTTTCCGTAATTTTGATGCGCTTGCCCGTCGTTTCAGAGTCATTGCTATCGATCAACTTGGGTGAGTCTTGCTTCTCTTGACCCTAAAGTTATGTGGCGGTTTATTAAATGCCATTCGTCCAAAAAAACCTCCATTCCTGAGTTTGTAATGCTTCTTTTTAATCTTATGCTTCATTTTAATATAGTAGAATTGAAGGAAATTGAATCTAGAAAATTCTTGTATCGAATTTAATTTACCTTAATTTTTTACTCCCCCTCCTTTTCTCAAGTGCTGACCATCTCAACATGTTATAAAGGAAACCAACATGAAAAACTTGAAGTCCTTGTTTAGGTCATTTACTTGGTATATTGTACCTTCCTCATCGAATTATTTCCCTCATTTTGGTCATTATGTCCTTTAAGGTTTTTACCATTTTGCCCAATAAATACCCGTTTGATAATTGGTACTCGGAATTCTATTAAGAAGGGAGATGTGGTGTATAGTTGAGGCCTATATAATTGAGCTTATTTCTTCCCGTGAAACTTTTCTTTTGTAGTTGGGGTGGATCAAGCAGGCCTGACTTTACGTGCAAAAGCACAGAAGGTTAGTCATGTAAAATACTAATATTGTCAACCGACAGGATGAATGCTAGATTTACTTTTGGAAGAGGAACGTCCTATTTGTTATTGAAACTGAAAAATACTCTAGCAACTACTTATAATGTGTTGTTAACGTTACAGAAACTGAGGCATGGTTTATTGATTCTTTTGAGGAATGGAGAAAAGCCAAAAATCTAACCAATTTTATACTACTTGGACATTCTTTTGGTGGTTATGTTGCTGCTAAGTATGCCATGAAGGTGAATGTCTTCCCATATTTCATTCCAATGTTAATTACCAACATTTCTTCTTGTTTGTTATTATAAATATTCTGATGTATAATTTAATTATCTAAATATAGCACCCTGAGCACGTACAGCACTTGATCTTGGTGGGACCTGCTGGAGTTTCACCAGAATCAGAGGCCAAATCTGAGTGGTTTACAAAGTTTAGAGCAACATGGAAAGGAGCAGTCATGAACCATCTTTGGGAGTCTAATTTTACGCCTCAAAAAGTTGTAAGGTAAAATTACTCAGTCCAGCAGATTGGCTTCTGAAAGGCTGTTTGATTATTTTACCTGACTGTTCAATTAGAATAGAGTCAATTATACAGACTTCTAAGTTTTGTGAAAATTATGCTAATCTTGGGATAAGGCTTCTTGTTTTCTTTGTAGAATTTATGTTTTTATATATTTGTTGCAGAGGATTAGGTCCTTGGGGTCCTGATATAGTCCGCAGGTATACAAGTGCTCGGTTTGGTGCACATTCAACTGGTGACGCATTGACTGAAGAGGAATCAGGATTGCTGACAGGTATGGATCAATAAAAGATTGACACATGGTTTCAATATAACAGTTCATTCTAACAGTTGCTTTCTTTCTATTGAAGATTATGTTTACCATACCTTAGCGGCGAAATCTAGTGGAGATCTGTGCTTAAAATATATTTTTTCTTTTGGAGCCTTTGCAAGGATGCCCCTTCTTTACAGGTTTGTTGACCTCCTAGTTTTTAATTTGACTTACATTTCAAATCAGGGTGCTTTCCTCCTCAACCAACAGCTACATTATAAAATGGCATTTACTTTGCAGAGTATGTTAATCATAAAATTTTGATGACAACAAAAGTTCAAATGTTCTGTTTGGATGGTTGTAAATTTGTGGATGATGTATTTGATTAAAAAGTATTTATTTTCAAACTTTTTGAAGTAAGCTTGGTCCTGATGGGTTTCTGCTGGAGAAATATTTTGCCCAACGGGGACCCTTTCCCTGTTGATGACGGTTTTGTGGGGATGAGTTACTGTTCTGTTGTTATACCATCATAGAACTGGAATTTGTTGGAGATGATGACATGGAATCTTTTGGATAACTTGACATTGATAAAGTTTATTTATTTTCAGGCATGAATTCTGTGCACATTATATGTAGGCTTAATAAGGTGGTTGTGACTGGGTAATATTGGGTTTGCATTTACTAGTATGTATGGGAAAAGAACACAAAACTGATCAGGCAAGAGAAAATTATATAGATTGTCCTTGGTATAATCAAGATAACTGCTATACCTTCCATTTTTTGTTTTTGGGGAAAGAGTTCTAATTTATACTCCATTGCATGTTGCTTGCTTGGAGTTCATTGCGCGGCAAGCAACTTATTATGATGACGGAATGCACTTGAGCTTCTTGTTCATGCCTTGTTGCAGGTTGATGAATATTGATGCATGCTGCATACCCATGAAAGACATCCTTGGAAATCTCATGCATTTCGTAATTCATATAGTAGAAACAAACAGTATTCATCCCCCAAAAATTTTTGAAAAGATTGGCGAATTTAAACTTTTTTAGCATTGCAAACTTAGTTATCCAAAATAGATATGTATAATTGTATACCATGAAGCTTTACCAAGTATTTTTATTTTCGATGATAAGAATATATGCAAAACTTTGGGCATATAGGGTTAGGTACAAGGTTTGGTAAGAGGCTTCATCTAGGGATAGGCCTTTTGTTCAAATATGTGGATTGGGATTATCTCCTTTACCATTCCCATCCGCTCCCATCTTTTGCCCCAAAACTATGTAGTTTTGGGGCAAAAACAAGCTAGGAAAGACTTTTTTTCAGAAAAAAAGTCATCAATCACTGTAGAATATTTTTTCAGTAGTATTCAGTATCTCAAATTACTTTTTAATACACTCAGCACCCTAAAACATGTTTTTTTATTTTTTGTGGCATCCAGTATCTAACACCTATCACCCAGAAGTATTTTCTCAGCAACACCAAGCATCCTAAGTGTTAAAAAATATTTCACAGTGATGGATGACTTTTTTTTTTTTTTTAAAAAAAAAGGGTTCCTTGGCTTTTTTTTACCCCCAAAACTACGTAGTTTTTGGGGCAAAGGATGAGAGCGAATGGGAAGGATAAATGAGACAATCCCAATCCCAAATATGTACACTTATCTTTGATGTTGTACTGGCTCATTTTTATTTTATATTATGATATGTGTCAGTTTGTAACATGTTTTGTGTTCCTTTCCCTCCCATGGTGTTACAGCGCCTCAGAGTGGAAGGTGCCAACCACATTCATATATGGTTTCCAGGATTGGATGAGTTATACTGGGGCCCAAGAAGCTCGCAAGCATATGAAGGTTCCATGTGAAATCATCAGGGTTCCTCAGGTACGACTTTTAAAATTTCCCCAAACATGAATCCATTGTGATATTATTTTAAAACTAAGGAAGAGTAATTACTTGTTGCAGGCCGGGCACTATGTGTTCATTGATAACACAACGGGCTTTCATTCAGCTGTGTTTTATGCTTGCAGAAGGTTTCTTTCACCTGATCCACACACTGAATCCCTTCCTGAGGGCCTGACCTCTGCATAGGATTGTAGTTTTTTGTAGCCCCTCTCGATTATCATTATTTTATAAAGCGAATGTAATGGGAAGTGTTTTAACATTATTGTGGTGCTAAAATGGATCAATTCTTAAGTGGACGAGCTGCGGCAGTATATTCATGTATATATTACAGAAAATAAATTATGTGTATGAACATTCTTATTTCTTACCCTAATAGGGGGGAAATGGTGCGAGAATTATAAGAACTACTCATTTTTGCAAAAAAAAAAAAAAAGAACACCTTGAAAGATATTAATATCTTAACATGTTTGGTGAGTGTTGGCTCCACTAGCATTTACCTGAGGCTGAGGGTGTATGGCTGTATGCTTGTGACAGTGAAGTTTTACTACTGACAGGTTTGGACTTTTTTGGTGAAGGAAAATTTGCAAGTACGTTGCAAATATTTGGTCACAGAAGAAGTTAATAAGAGGCGCATATAGAGAATAAAGGTTTAGTTCAGTAAGTTAGATTTTGCAGAACTCGGATAGGATATGCTTCGGAACTCAAATTGATAGTAGGATTTGGGTTATGATTCAAATTTTTGCCAACTAGATCAATTTTCGTGGGGACAAGTATAATGTATCTAACTGTTTTACAGGTATCTAGAAAAATTCGCGGGGGTGAGACAAAATTAGAGTTCTTAATACTTTGTCGAGTTTAGTTTGGGAGCTGGGAGGCTTGATAAGTGCTCATAAATAGAGCTTGTGACAGTCACCCTAATAAATGAGGACAAAGGACATAGCTGGACTCTGAATTGTCATGACTTCAATCAATAGTCCCTCCATTCAATCTCGCAAGGACAACCTCCTTCCAGCACAGCACCCTCCCTCCCTCTAATAATACATTTTCCGTTTTTAATATAAAGTATATTTATTTAATTTGATTAGATTAAAAGAGTTAATTAAATTAATTAATATGATATATATTTTTTAAAATGCTCTGCTCATCTTCCTTAATTCCCGCATTCTCTTTCTTTCTTGATTATTATTAAGGGAGCATCAATAGAATAAATTAGAAAATGATTGACAAATATAAAAACTATGTCTTATATTTAGGATTAAGATCAATTCCCAAAACATATTTTATATTAAGAACTGAAAAAATATTATGATAAGCGGCAACTTGTACACCATTTCCTTTAAGAAAAAACAATTTCAGTTTGTTTTTAACAAATTTTTTTTTTGGTTTTGAAGTTTATGTTCATATAAAAGATAACATATTCACATTAATTGTCGAATTAATCATTATACTAGCTCCAATCCTAAACATAAGTTAGATCAAGGTTTTACTTTGATTCTAACCACTACTATAAGATTTCAGTCTATTTTATTCATTGAATTTATAATTTAATTTCTAAAGCATTCATATTCATTACATATAAAAAGGGTTTCCATCAAGAATTGTTACAATGCACATAATAATTATAAAAAAAAAAAAGACATCATAATAATAAAGGGTAGTTCGGGACATATATATTACAAAGATGCAAGAACCAACTAAACTAATTTAATCAATATCTACAAATTTTTATCAAGGAAGGATAGGAGAGAGTATCAAAATTGACTATACATTTTTAGATGCGCTTTATGAATTTGAGATATGTGTGTGTACAAGACATTTCTGCAGGCAAAAAAATACATAACATTTCCTGTTAATCGATGCTACTTTAGACATACAATTTTTCAATAAATCACTTCATTCAAGAATCATAAATGAATAATGCTGTTGCTTTTTATATATTTTGTATGGTGTATGAAAATGCATTTAATTTTTAAAAGTAAAAAATATTTTTTTTAAAAAAAATAGAAATAGCCCATTAAAGATCCACACACGTATAGACCCCTCTCTGTTTTCCCCGCGAGGGCGAGCATAGCATATATCCTGCGTGCCAACATAATTGATTCACAAGTTTACTGCGACTTCACTGGGTGGTCCACGTGCTGGTCAATGCATCATCTTTGCGTCATCTCTCATTGTCTTTTTTTTTTTTTTTTTTTTAGTCCAATACACACAGTAAATGCTCAGTCGCATTTCTTGCTGGGAGATAATGAAAAGCTGCTAAAATTTAAGTTTCTATTTGAGTTGGTAGTAGATACTGTTTTTCTAACGTAATTTACGGTGTACGAAGTAAATATGTGAGATGAGTTTTGTCTTAACTTGCGTAAATATACTTTTTCAACTCTAACCCAAACAGACCCTGTGTGTATTTGGTTAGGCTTATTTTTGGATAATAAATCCTTATTACGTAAGCCGAGATAAAACTCCTCTCACATACTACCTCGTTTACAGTGAATCACGATTTATAAATACTTATTGTCCAAAAATAAACTATTCCAAACGAACACCCTAATTATAGTAGTGGGATGTAAATGTAACTATGCTTCAGGAAATACTAGTATCTTTGTCCTTAGCAATGCTCATTTCCTTCCCTGAGTTGTCTCTACTCAATAATTTATATTACCTCCACTTTTAAATGTAAGAGATATTTTGTATTATAGTTCTTTTTTTTTTTTATATTAGAATTATAGGAATAATATTAAGTAGTAGTAATTACTTGTGAGTAGTGAACTACTGATTACTTATGTCTTGGAACAAAATTTAAGTTTTATAATGTATGGATGAAAGGATATTCTTTGCACTTTGCAGGATAAATGACTCCATGATGTGATAGTTCGATTAGCCGGGAAGTATGATGTTAGCTTTTATTCTTTGGAGCCGATTCTGATTTCAATTAATAACCTGCAGGCTTGGCTGCGATGCCTCCACACAAGAGTGTATTTATTCATTAAATAAAAAATTATTTAAATATTTCAATATAGATAGACAATTAAAATGCTAATCAATAGTATTTATATAATTTTTTTGGGCAAAAAATATTTATAATTTAAAATCAAAGGCAGTTTTTATTTTTTTAAAAAAAAAATTAGCACCTCAAATATTGCCCGGGTGGGTGTAGCTCCTCACTTTCACTTGTTATTAATTTTAAATATGAAATTGGAAGCTCTAGATTTCAAGTGAGGCAATAAAGAAAATAAGTGTGGAGCGTCATAATTTAAAATCATAAAGTTTTTGTTCTTGCTGATATGGACCTTCATATTGAAAAGTTCCAGTTGATAAATTTTAAAAGAAAAAAGGAAAGGAAAGCAATAGTTCCTCGAGAGAATCTGGGTCCTTTGTCGTTTTGCTTTCAGGAAAATATTTATGAATGATAACATTTCTGATGCGACAGATTCACGGATTCTGATGCCCCATTTCCCTTTATTGATGACTCATATTAACGGTTACTTTCCTCAACCCTCCTGTCTTGACACGTGGCTCCTCCATATTCGATACCCTTCCTTTGGCGGGAACAACCCTTCAGGTTCTCCCGCACGGAATTACGGATATAGATTTGACCATAGCGCCGTATGGTCAAAGCTTAATTCGAACAGGATAAAGAATCGCTCAGGCGATAAAAGGAATTTAAATTCAACACGAAAAACAATTCTCCCCACAAATCATAAATAACCATGATTAACTCGAACAAATCCTGTTACTTTCACCAATTTTTTCTGGAAGAAAAAGAAGAAATCAAGTAGGGGAAGGCACCGTGGTGCGATCGGCCGACGATGGAATCTCCGGTCCGACCCGGCAACCTTCAAGCATGAAAACAATGTCAGTCATTGACGGCCGATCAAGAGGATCCGGTGCTGTGCATAGAAGAGCCACTTTGATCCCCAACAAGAACTCTTCCCATTCCGATGACTCTGGGTCTAGCTCTAGCAACCCAGGCTCAAGCAATTCCGATATCTGACCTCTTTGCAATTGCCTTTTCACCCATTTCACTATGTCTTCATCTTGTGTGAACATCACCGGTTTTCTTCCCGTCAGTATCTCCAGCAATACAATCCCAAAGCTGTACACGTCGGCTTCTTTGGTCGCTTGCCCAGTTAACGCTGCTTCTGGCGACACATACCCCAATGATCCTATGGGAGTGGATGATGACGATGCTACTGCTGGGGTTGCGATTGTTGTTCTGTCTAAGCCAAATTCTGATAAATGGGCTTCAAAATCAGCATCAAACAGAACATTTTGAGGCTTCACATCGCCATGAACTATTGAGACTGAATGTAGGAAGGCTAGCCCACGAGCAATGCCTAGTGCGATGAGATGACGCATAGGCCAATTCAGTACATGGCCGTCTTGCTGAGATGCTTCTTGAAGAAGAATTCCAAGGTTTCCATTTGGCATGTAGTCATAAACAAGAAGCCTCACATCAGGTGGCCCTGCGTAATAGCCACGCAATACTGTTAAATTACGGTGCTTCACTTTTCCTAATGATTCTGCTTCTTTACGGAAGCTTCCTTCCTCTATGGATCCATTAGGAAGACGACGGATTGAGAGCATCATTCCATCTGGGTACGAGGCTTTGAACACGAGACCGTATCTTCCTCTGCTCAACACATTATCTTCGTCAAATTGCCTTGTTGCTTCCAGTGTCTCTGCATAAGTGATCTTGTTATTGAACATCACTAGTTTTGGCCCTCCATTTTCCCCACTTCCTCGACCTCTGTCTGCTCCTGAACTTGAACGAGCAGGGCTCTTCTTTTTCTTCTCCCCTGTTACTCCTGCTCTTAGCTTCTTGCGCCACCGTAGAAGGCTATAAATGTAGCCACAGCAGCATAGCCCCAAAAGGCATAATCCACCAATAGCCACGCCTATAAATATTATTAGCCTCTTCCTCTTTCGACTTCTTACATTAGCACATTCTCTATGCAGTGGCTTTCCGCATAACCTGTTATTCATTGCATATATAAAAGGATCATTGAACCGGGAGCCCAGCATTTCTGGAATCTCACCCTCAAGATTATTTCTAGAGACATTTAAATACTTCAAACCAGATATGAGTGACAGGCTGGCCGGAATGTCTCCGCTCAGCTGATTTGAGGAGAGATCTAACGCAGTCAGGTTTGATAAACTTGACAGGGATTCTGGTATTCGACCCGTCAGTTGATTAGCATCCAAGAGGAGTGAAGTCAAAGCAGAACATTCGGAAACTTCTTCTGGAATATCTCCTGTTAACTTGTTGTCTCCCAAATCAAGGACCCTTAAACGAGTAAGACGGTCGATATAGCCAGGAATGTTAGCATGCAAACGATTTGAACGAAGCTCGAGCACTTCAAGCTGAGAACAGTTACCAATCTCGGATGGTATTGTACCAGAAATATGATTTTGAGACGCAGAAAGCACAATTAACGACCGAAGAAATCCATAAGTAGCTGGAATTTCACCAGCAAAGAAATTGGAGCTGATATTAAGATATTGTAGAGTAACTACGCTGCTGAAACCCTCTGGAACAGCTCCAGATAAGTGGTTCTCTTGAAGAGCAACAACCTGCAAGCCAGGTAATCCGAAGAGCTCGATTGGCAAGTCACCTGAAAGATTTTGTCTACTTAAATCCAGCACCGTCAGTTTCATTAAATCGCCAACACTAGCGGGAATCTGTCCTGAAAACCCACAATGACTCAAATTCAGAACCTGTAAAGCTGTCAAGTCCCCAATGGCAGACGAAAGTTGGCCTGAAAATTTGTTATTACTGAGATTCAAAGCACTCATGTTACCCAATCGCATTAATTCCGGGGGTATAAACCCGGTAAGTTTATTATTGCTCAAATTCAACGACTCGAGCTCAGAAAGTGTTCCCAAACTCGTGGGTATAGGACCAGTAAACAGGTTATCGCCAAGAGAGAGCATTTTGAGGTTCCTCAGTTGGCCAACAAATGACGGAATGAGGCCGGAGAATCGGTTTCCTTGAAGATCAAGAACATGTAACAAAGTACATTTCACAATTTCACGAGGAATATCACCAGATAATGAATTATTTGCCACCCTCAGCTCCTCTAGCCTCAATAAATTCCCAATCTCCACAGGCAAAATACCAGAAAAGTAGTTTCCGGAAAAATCAACAGCTCTTAACGACGTCGCATGAGGCAACCAGGAGGGAAATGCGGTGCGAATACGATTCTCCTTAAGCTCTAAAATCTCCAAAACATTAATACACCTTGCATTTGGCGGCTCGGAAATGCCCGTGAGTTTATTAAAGCCTAACTGAACAATTCTCAGCGAAGAAGAATTGGCCAAGTGGACATTGCAAAACAGAGAAGTGGGGACCGGTCCCGATAGCTGATTCGACGACAACGACAGCACTTGAAGCCTCGGCATCGTCCCCATGGTCGCCGGAATCAAACCAGAAAGCTCATTGTTTCCGGCGCTCAGATGCACAAGAGAAGAGCAGTTAACTAGAGCCGAAGGCAGAGTCCCATACAACTGGTTGGAGTCCAGCCAAAGATACTCAAGCTGTCCCAGAACCCCAACAGTGCCCGGTATTCTACCAGATAACCGATTGTAGGACAAGTTGATGAGTCGCAGCTGAGATTTTGACGAAAAATTAGCCGGAATGTCACCGGAAAATGCATTCGACGATAAATCAAGGACCCGGAGAGAGTTCGATAAATCTCCGGGGATTCGACCAGAAAGATAGTTGTGAGCAACGTTGAAGATTTGAAGGTTGGTGAGGTTGAGAAGAGCCGCCGGGAGTTTACCAGAAAAAGAGTTATTATGAAGATAAACAGAACGCAGAAGCAGGCATTGAGAGAGAGAAGGAGGAATGGAGCCATTGAAGTTGTTAGAATGAAGGCTCAGCCTGCGAAGTTGAAGCAAGCTGGAGAGGGAATCCGAGAGCCGACCGGCGAGGTGAAGGCGAGGCAAGCGAAGCTCGCTAACTCGGTTGTTGTAACAGAAAATGCCACGCCAATCACAAGGAGCGGAAGGCGTGGAGGGATCCCAGCCGTCCAAGGAGCCGAGTGGGTCGCGGATACTAAGCCTGAAAGCCGTTAGGGCTTCGATTTCCAACAACGACTCCACACAACACAAGAAGGAGGCCAACGCGAGGAAGAAACACAAAAAACTAGCCGTTGATGCCATGGGAGGAGGAGACGAAGATGTTTTTGGGGCGGAGGAGGGCGTCAGGGGATGGACATTGGCGTTTGTGTGTGTGTACGTTGAGGGAGGAGCGTGTGTTCCAGTTTGTGAAGCGGAGACTGTAGTGTGTGTGTTGATGACACAAAACGATGCAGAGCGTTCTCTCTCTATCTCTTTCTCTAATTCTGTCACTTTGCTCTGTTCCAAAAAGGTCTGACTCTGAGAGGCTTTTTGAAGATGGATGAATCTGTCTAGTCACAGATAGAGCAGAAAGAAGGAGGAGGGGCCTTTTTGGGCTTTTGGAAGCTGGTTGGTATCATGAGGTCTTGTGAATTTCTATCCTACATGTGGCCGTCGCTTTTGTCCTTTTTTAAGTACTCCTCATTCCACTACGATTACTTGTTTAAGAAAATAGTTTGTTCTAGATATAAGTGTTTGTTTGGTATTATTTAGTGTTTGTTTGAGATAGTTTATTTTTAACTTATAAGTATTTATAATTGATGATTTATGGTATACGAGCTAAGTATCTGAGAGGAGTTTTGTCTCGACTTACGTAATAAGTGCTTATTTCTAAAAAATAAGTGCTCGTTTGGAATAGCTTATTTTTGGGCAATAAATGCTTATAATTCGTGATTCACGGTATACGAGGTAAGTATGTGAGAGGAGTTTTTTCTCGGCTTGCTTAATAAGGGCTTATTTCCCAAATATAAGCTCTCCCAAACAAGCCTTAAGATATTCCAAATATAGCTATATAAAAGACTTAAAAGTATTTATGCACATGAGTCGAAACAATACTCTTCTCACATACTTACCTTGTATATTGTAAATCATAATTGAAAAGTTACTTTTAAAGACTCCAATTACTGTTCCAAACGAGCACTAAATTGATATTTAATTATTCTTTTTAATTTTAACCTTATCAAATTCTCGTTCGAAATAAAGAAAGATGGAAAAGATGCGAAAAGAGATGTGAGAAAGATTAATAAATGCAAAGAGAGAGAAAACTTTAATAAGAGTATATTTATAAAATATTATCAATTTAATACATTCCTTCGCATGTGAATGGTACATTGGTTCTCTAATTTGCAGTCACTCATTCCATGAATTGAAGCATCAGTTTCGTGTTGTGGTCACCACTTCCTACTCTAATCTAATGCCTTCACTTCATTAAATTATTATCTCGCTTCATTCCTTCATTAAGCATCCGTCTCTCTTCATCATTACTCGTCTACTCTCTTGACCGCTTAGAAATATAACAAAGTTGTTGCTTCATTGCTCTCTTTGAGAGTATTGGCTAGCGGCCTCAAGATCGAGGGGAGTCCATATTTTTTTTTTTTTAATACAAATCTGGAATACATTAATCTAATAAAGATTAATACAATCGTCCCATAAAAAGAAATTCAACGATTTTTCATCAACCACCGCCTACCAATAGCGGAGGTGGTGGGTGATCAAAAATGACAAAATTGTCACTACTTGAATGAGCAAACTTAGCCAAAAAGTCAGCTTGATGATTCTCATCTCTAGGGATATGGCTAATAAGTACATGCCAATCATTAGTTAACCATAATCTAGTTTCGTCAATAACATCTCTAAAGGGATGCAAATAATCACAACCCCTAGTGAGGGGAGTCCATATTAGGAACACATAGCCTTTGTCTTTCCCTGCATTTAAGGAAAATATGAAAAGCTTCCCACTCACTCTCTCTCTTTTTTCACCAACAAAGTTCACACCCTTTATACAAAGTTCACTATATATATGCAGTATTTAAGGAAATATTCACTTTTTTTCTTAATACTATAAGATATAAAGCGAACGAATTTTTTTTTGGGGGAAAAAGTTTCCATCATGAATTGATTCATTGAGAAATGGTCCACTTAATTTTTTTTTCTCTTTTCATTTGCCACAGATCTACTTTAGGTCCAATATAATAAAATGGTGTAATAAAGCAAACCATTCCATTAAATAGGTTTGGGGGGAATAATTTTATATGTATTTAATGGTAATAAACTTATGGGGCCTTGTTAGTTTCAAAATGAAACTCCAACGAATACAGACGCAGACACTTCAATTGCATTCATGGCAGGCAGAGCCGTTTTTATGGGCCAATGTTATGAATTGAACAGGGTGTCCTTCGTTTAGGGCTTGTTTAGTCTGAGGGGAGGAGAGGAAAAGTGGGCGGAGAGAATAATTTTTTGAGTTGAATTTAAAAAAAATCAAAGAAGTGGGATTAAAAATTTTTAATTAATTTTTCTTACTCTTTTATCTCATATATTCTCTTTATTAAAATTCTATTACCCCACCTCTTCAATCTTTTAAAATTTAATTTATAAAAATTTTTCCTCCCCTCCCCTCCCCTCCAAATCCCTCACACCAAACAGACCCTAAAAGTTGGGGTAATAAAATTGAATTTTAAAAGATTGAAGAGGCAGGGTAATAAAATTTTAATAAAGAGAATATATGAGATAAAAGAGTAAGAAAAATTAATTAAAAATTTTTAACCCTACTTCTCTAATCTTTTTAAATTCAACTCAAAAAAATCTTCTCTCCACCCACTTTCCCTCCCCTCCCCTCAGACCAAACAAGCCCTTTGAGTTTTACCCCACGCAGCAGTTGCTTCTCTCATAAATGAGACCTGCCATGTTGACCAGATCTCCCCTGGAAGGCGTGCTTGTTCTTTCCCTCACGGCCTCATCTCATGACTATAGGGCCCATTACCACTGACAATCAGCCCATTTCAAAGCCCAATCTGACTTATCACAAAAAAGACCAATTTTACCAAACCCCACTTAAAAGTGTTTACCCACTATTTTTCTGTAGGCACGTGTGGACGGATCATGTTTGAGACAATGTTGAACATTAAATATGGGGGCTTCTCCCGGCATAAATTGTTAGGTTGTAAGCGACTAACATTTTATGTTAAACCCGATTTTTATTGGTGGTGTTCACCCACTATTACTATTATAATAATAATAAACAAACAAATAAATAAGAAGGTCCTCAAAACTCTTCCCTCTTCCTTTTGTATTTAAAATGGATATGAATATATGTAACAAGGGACGAATTGCACGGACAACTTGATGCACTCGGATATAATATACTACAATACAATATTTAAATGAATCAGTATACTTTGACATGAAAAAGAAAGAAAGAATTTTTGAAATTATTATTACAAGAGTCATCTTAGAAATCTTCCCAATGAAGAAGAGGAATCATCTTGGGCTACATCATAGTGGACTCCAAAACTGAGGGATTTGCGGCTCTTAAACAAAGCTAAGAAGTTATGTGCAAAGCTCTTCTTCTGGGCCTCATTCGACCCCATCAGACCAATCAGCTTTGCAATGAGCATGGCACTCTCTCTTAAGTGGTCCATGTCTTTCGTGTTCGTCCACAGTCGCCATGCCAACTGTATACTTCTGTGCCTTGACTTCAGATCAATACCCCAATTCAGGTAAAGTTTCTGTCTTTCCTTCCTTGAGAGCTTCTTGTGCACTTTTTTACTTAGCATCTTCCTCTCGCGATCAAGCGCCATGCGGCTGTCACAGGAAAAAATGAAGTGTCAGAGAAATGAATATGACAATCAATACAGATTTTATTTTTCGGTTTTCATATAAACAAGCACTTTGAATATTTTCCTGGCCAAAAGCACCAGTCCTCCCTGTTACATCTTTAGCTTCTTCATATGTTTCCAAACATTTCAAACACCCAGCTTCACGTGAATACTGAGAGGTTCCAAGTATCGACTTCACGTTGAGTAACGGAGTAAGCCTCTCAGCCTATGTGCGTCTATCATTTCATTTTGAATAAAAGAGACTTCGATTAAATGTCCTTTCTAAAAGATATCAATGTCGATTTGCTTGGGCAATATTTCTCAACATCTAAAATTGAATGTGAGCTCAAAATTGGAAGGCTAAGAATGATCATGTTTGAGCGCAGGCCAAATCGAAGTTGTACCTCAAACCAGGTGTGAGATTTTGACTGTCTTCTATCATAGGGGCCCCAGCAGAAAATTTCTCCTTTAAGAAGGACAAACGTCTGAGCTCAATGTCCAAGTACATAGGATCCCATAATTCGCCTATAATGATAAGAAAATAATACGATCTATGAACCAGCGGTACATTGCATGCATCCCAAAGTTCGACCATGTATCTCTGCTGCCTCTCAAATTTCGAAGGCAGCAAAGCTCCCGGCACTCCTTGAAAGTTGATGAGTCTAGCTATGCCCATTTCATTGTAGCCAGACGTCATTGAATGTGCCTAACACACAGTAAGGTTCAATTCAGTGTCATAATAACTTTCAGTAACAAATGCTTTTGGAAGGATCTGAGAGCATAAAACGTAATTTTGTTCCTTTTTGGACATATAATTAAAAGTGGATAAAAATGAGATTATCTGCCTATTATTAACTGTTTACTTTTCTATCCAAATACAATTCAGGATGTTTATTTTAGGTGAAGGGTAACACCCAATAAATGGGTTATTACAACTCAAATGAAAAACACATGGCAAGTAAGGACAGTTTTAAGCCGCAAAAAAGTACTAATCAGTAGTCCATATATTAACAGAACTGATCTTTGACAGATCCATTAGATTTAATATACAAGCATGCATTCGTTCATAATGATAATTATCATTACTACAAGCCTATAAAAGATCTCCAATATTGCTCATACCCTGTTGAACTACACATATTCTTAAGCACGCATGTCGAACTACATAATTTTCATGTATATGTAACTCTCCTTTTGATTAATTATCTTGTAGCGAGCAATTAACTAAAAATAACATTTAAATAGAGAGTAGCACCAGAAAGATGGAGAAAACACCTGACAATCTGAGTATATGTGCGACACAGTTTTCAAACTTACCATAAGATCATCAAATTCCTTCAATTGAGTTGTTGTCTTCGGCCTACCATTTATTTTCACGACAAAATTGAGGACGCTGGCAGTGTCTTCTGTATCAGAGTCCATAACAGATTCCACTTCATCTAAAGGATCCGTGTGGTGAGCTAGAAAATGCTCTTTGGATGATTTTCCTTTGGCTTGATTCCTTTCAGAAAGCTTATCATGAAAGTATGGTGATCTTGTAGAATTGTCCTTCTCTACCTTAGCTGGTGACGTAACCGTTTCGTCTTCTGGCCTCTTGAACTGAGTAAGTGACATAGTTGGCGCTGGTTCCTTATCTGGTTTATTGAAGTTAGAAGGTGACGCAATTTTATGGTCTGGCTGATCAAGCTGAGGAGATAACATATCTTCACATTCCAACTTACCAGACTGAGAATATGTTTTGACTTCCTGATCCACCTGGTCGAACTGAAGATGAGGAGTAGCGGCCACAATTGACCTGCAACTATTGTTTCTAGTGACTTGTAAACTACTTGATGGGAAAATATATGATTCAGAAGACCTGTTGAATTTCTCTGTGTAGCTTCCAAGACGGTCAATGGTTCTTTGAAGGTCCTCAATTTTTTGCTGAAGAACATCTCGGTTATTATCTATAATTTCGTGAATTAACTCATCATACTCTTTTGATGATTTGGCGTCACCATTCTTGACAAGTCTCATGGGTGATTTTCCTCCAATATCTTCAGAAGCAGAAATTAGCAAATTAACATCTACTTTGTGGTCTTCAATGCAATGAACCACCTTACAGTTATCTCCATATTCAGGATCAGGACACGGATCAGGCCCAATAAACTCGGGAGTATTTCCATCCAAAAGAAAATTGTCTTCAGGATTCTCAGGCTGTTGAGGAAGGTCCTTATTCAACCGTGATTCAGTACGTCTTGGCGCATTGGAATCCTCAGATGTGTTGCCCGTTCTAAGATCCGTATCAGGATGAAGATTTTTAGTAAAATCCGAGCATTCTGAGGCCATATTTTTATGGACACTCGGAAGCTGACCTTTCCCTACTGACTGAAGCAAATTCTCAACATGAGATTGGAAGGTATCACGTTCCCGAATCAATTCTTTTATCACTTTATTCATCTGCATATTTTCACATCAGAAAAATGACAAAGAGATTGACGAATGAAATAAAATGCTATAAAAGTTCTGCCATTTTATTAATTGCCACCAGGCAACAAATTAAAGAAAAAGCTGACTCTAAAATAAGCTTGTAAAAATATACTGACTACAAAATTTTCACTTAGATCTAACATTTATATTGATGGGCTAGTATTACGTGCTGTATCAAGTTATTTACAAGCAACTTTTGATTTGACGTCCACTTTTCATTTTTGTGAGAATTTTATTTCCAAGTTAAAAAAAGAATAAGGAGATCACAATGAATAAGATATGTAGCTAGTTTGTTCATTTTAAATAGAATGCATTGATGTTAAAGAATAGTCCAGATGGGGGAAGGAAGTAAATTATCTATTGGTGCAATTAAAAAATTAGCCTTGAAGGTTTTAGGAAAATGAAAAGGAGATAACTACGTCCTTTCCTGTGGCTCACAAGTCATGAATTCATTGAAAGAAAAACTAAGGGATCTTTTTTTTTTAAATCCTATTTAGAAAAGCAGAGTAAATTTTCTAAGTAAATAACTTGTGAAAACATTTTTCCAGACTCGCAGTACCAAAATAGATTGGGCACCAAGAGGATCCATTTTATAATCAAAACTCACCTGCTCAATCTGAAGTTCTTTCTCCTTAAGCATCACAGTGTTTGGTGCAAGGCTCCTTAACTCATTCTCCATTCTAGCTAATTCCTTTTGCAGGTGCTTTACCAAAATCTTGTCTGACATCACGACATTGACTTGAGCATGAGTAGTCACTTGCTTTGCACAACCAGCAAAAAACAGGGTATTTTTAGATTGCTCGACATGGGTGCATGTTGGACTGATGGTGCAAATGATGGCTGTTCTGGCATTGCCTCCTAAAGAGTTTTGTAAGATGCGAGTTAGCTTGGAGTCTCTATAAGGTATATGTCCATTTCTTTCCTTGCTGCATTGAGTAGTTGCAATTCATACAGACTTTGTAATCAATGAAATAACATGGTAGATAAAGACAAAGGGTAAGAAGAAAAATCTTGGATGGCAAGG
This sequence comes from Inga laurina, assembly GCA_963855925.1. NCBI lineage: Eukaryota > Viridiplantae > Streptophyta > Magnoliopsida > Fabales > Fabaceae > Inga > Inga laurina. The sequence continues at coordinate 9,633,355 of OY979704.1, read as the reverse complement.
AAGGGTAAAAACACAGCCAACATATGAACCCAAACACTTATTATAACAATGAACTATATTTGGAAACCCACAAGAGCTGATAAAAAACAAGATGCACATGCTCCCACACCAACCTGCATCGTTTTTCATCAGTGACTTTCTTGACCTCTAGGACAATCAGTCAAAATTCCTAAAATCACAGGTCATGTATGACTTAAATTACTACTGCTGACTTTTTGAGTTTATTACTAATTTAAATTTAAATTGGACATAACTACTGTCAATAGGCATCGCACTCTTCAGATGAAGAGCATTTGCAAAAAAAAACTTCGTTTAAAGATTAGATGACCCTGTAGATTAATGGACATTTATACCAATCTATAGTTTGACCAAATTTAATTTGTAGTTCGTACAATAAGCTATATCATGGATGGGCCACAAGGATGCCTCATGACCTAGAGAGAGGTACCAATAGCTGCTTAAGAATTCTGACACTTCGTATTTGTTACCAAAACTAATTCACCTTGACTCATGTAGAACTGTTACATCAACTGCTTCAATAATTCATTTGGATATCCTGCAACTGCAGTGCAAGCATACTTAAGAAAGAAAAAGGCTTGAGAAGTTCTACCTTAGTTTCCGGATCACAGTTCCAAGGGCTAGTAAACTGCGATTTATATGACCACCTTCTCTCAGTCTGGTACCTTTCGTTAATGCTTGGGAAGCACGCTCACTTCCAGCAAGATCAACAAAATACTGCACAAAGAGTTCACTCATTTCTCTTACAAGACAGTTATTATGCCACTATAGGACAAAAGAGGCAAAGATCATACCACACTGGCTACAAGAATGCCAGACCTGCGTGTGCCTACACCATGACGAGGAGAACCTTCAATTGTCTGCAGGAATTAAAATTTTTAGTGAAAATTTAGGAAAAACTTGTCTCAATTAAAGAAGGTAACTTAGTGATGAAGTGCACCAATCTAAGAATTTGATGAGATCTGGAGCTAGTTTCATTCATGGTAGTCTCTTTTGTTGTCCTTTGAGCTGCGATAATACAGATAGCCAACATTTAAGAAAGTTCACCAGAATGTATCATAAGTGGTACAGGAGTAGCACTTATTAAACACCAATACCAGCACATATAGAAAGAAGTCGCTGCAAATGGCTCCTCCCTGTCAAAACCTCCTCTTTAAGTTTCTCAACAATTGTCCCTTTCTGTTTAGGGTGCAAATATTAATAATTATTCAATGGAATGAAAGCCGACAACTGGACAAAATAGGGGAAATATGGCATAAATTTACCCTTGGATCATCTAGAAGTCTAAGGGGGGTATTATCTGCACCTAGAAGGTCTCTGACATTTTCATTATAGATCTCCATGGCAGAAAACTTCAGAACAAATTCTTTGTCTTGATTCTGGGAAATGACAAGTCAAGTCATCTTTTGGATACTATTAAAGAACGTAATCTATTTCATTGCAAGGGAAGTGCAACATTTAAAATTGCTTTATACCGTCTCTATGTAGTCATATATATCTCGCACCGCATGTTCAGTAATGCCAGTCATGGTATATGTCTTTCCACTGCTTGTTTGCCCATATGCGAAAACACTAGCTGAAATTGGGTTTCATCAATAAGAAAAAGATGATAAAAGCATAAACAATAATAGAAATAATCATCAATGAGAACAAGTTTTTTACTCACAATTGATACCACTGAGCACCGAAAGAGCAACTTGCTTGACTGCTGCTTCATATACCTGCTGGGTGGAGCAATCATCCCCAAATACGTTGTCTGAGTTTCCAGAAATTGGTTATCCAAAAGGGGTTGGAGAAAGGAAGAAAAGGTTAGACATGGCATTAGAGTTTGCTGCATTAATAGAGACATCATGCTCAATCTTAAAAATCACAAGATGGAACATATACATGTGAAATGGTAGATCATAGTTAACAGGGTCCAAATATCAAATACTAACATTACAAAATGGCCTTTATTATCCAGATAAATTGGAGGTTTACCAAACGTGTAGGCATCAAATGAGGAGGATGATTCTGGTAAGGTGTTCTTGCAGCGGATGGTGTTGGGAGAAATGCATTCCCACTCAGATACATCGTTCTTGGCTTTTTCTTTGTCATTCAAAGGCCTTAATCTAACTGAAACAAGAATTCTCTCTTCATGACCATTTGATCGAGGAGTTTCCCTCATTAATCCGTCCGAAATCGAATATTATTCCTGTTCAATAGCACCGAGCATATCCCTGCAGAAAATATCACCCATTCATCAAATTCAATTCCTCATCATTCACTCAATCAGCGGAGTGCAAAGGCAATCGGAAAAGAAAACGAACAACCAGATACGTGTGAGTATTACTAATTCAAAAGGTTGCAATGCAGGTACATGGACATGCTCGCGTGCAGCTATGAACAGCCCAAGAAGCCGTTCTCTCTCCCTATCGCGCCAGCCAAAGAGAGAGGAGCGGAAGGAACGGGCTATGCCTCTGTTCAATGGCGAAGCCTTGAGTCCTTCCCTCCAATTCCATGCGAAATAACGGGAATCAAAGCTGAATTCACAATTTTGACCCCCACTATCCACACAATTACCGCGTGTAGTGTAAAACAGTAAAAGTATAAACGATGCTACTTTTGTTAAATGAAATGAAAATTAGGGTATTTTTATTTATTAAATGATACAAGAATAAAATACTCCTTCTATAGAGACTTTTGCCAACCATTTATGTTATCCCCTTTCATTGCTTTTTTAGAAAGTAGCCTGGATTTTATGATTTGTGGCACTGGTCTTTATATAGGTAATGGAGCTTTTATATACATTACTAACTTCACCATAGATTTTAATAACTAATTTAATTTGTTGTTATTAAAGAAATTAGTTAAATTAGTTATTTATAATAAATGAGCGTTGAATTTTCTAAAATATTTTCTTTAATCAAGTGCATTTGAACTACCTCATTTGATAAAAAAAATAGTTAATTTAGGAAACAAGGTGCGTTAAGCTCTAATAGTTAATAAGGAAGGGGCATGAACCATCCTTTGCAGCATAAATCAAATTTTTAAAAAAATTTCAAGCAATATTGGATAGCAGTTTAAGAACATCATAATCATGATAAATAAAAGACGTGCCCGTTTAAACTTAAGTTCAAAAGCATGTTTAGGTGAATCGAGATAAAACTCATATCATTTATTTATCTTATACACTTTAAATTATGTTGAAAAAACAATTTTTATCGTTAATCCAAACAGATACTATAACTGAGCAAGTGAAATCATAGTTATTTTTTCATCCCGCCACATATGAGTTTTCCTTGCCACTCCTTTTAGCTCCATCCAAGCCGTATACGGACTTCTACCGAGTTCTACGTAAGAGGAAGGACAACTGACGGAGCAATACGCTCTTCGTTTGTTCGTCTCCAACTTCAAAAATTGATTGTGTCAATTCAAACACCATGATATCCAGTCTGAGCTTTTTTTATTTTATTTTTAATATCCGAAACAATTTTTGAGCTAATTTGCTTATTTTCCACTTCAACAGTTCTAGCGATTTGGGCTCCTAAATTCACGTTAGTATTCTTTTCAAGGATTCTGTTAGGATAAAATAAGCTATATTAAATTTTCAACAAGTGCATTGGCCAAAAAAAAAATTGTCAACAAGTGCATCATCCAAATAGTGTGGTTTTTAGGAACACATGCAAGAAACATGATCTACGATCGAGAGTATGGGCCAAACTAATATCTTGAACTAAATCACAGCTTCCGTATAAGTGCCCATTTGGATCAGCAATTTAAAATGGACTATAAAGCTAAAAAAAAAATGTCAATATTCAAATTTCATGTTGGTTTAGGGTGTGTTTGGTTTGAGGGAAGGGTAGGAGAAGGAGGGAAGGGAAGTGCGGGTTAAATTACCTTTTTAGGTTTAAGGTATTTAAATGTTGGGCGATAATCTAAAATTTTAAAAGAATGAGAGGGTAAATTTTGGGTTTTTCTTATCCAAAATTATAATTTACCCTCCCTCTCCTCCCCTCAAACCAGACACACCTTAGAGACTGAGGGTCCTTCCACGTGGCAAGTTCTAGAATGGACATTGAAATAAAGCCTAAAGAATTGTTCAAAAAAAAAAAAAAAAAGACTAAAGAATAGTGTTTGAATAGGTGCAAGCAATGATAATTTCAGTGATTTAATTTACTCTTCCCTCGTATACCTTATCCTCACCTTTTTCTCCTATTATTTCTCAACCACGTTATTCCCGAACTGAATTTGACTAGCTTAAAGCAAGCATGATCTCCATAATTCTCAAGATACACGAGTCACAAAGCTATCATATATACAAATACTCCTATATCAACCAGAATCATCATGATGAGCTCACGTCTGAAAAAGTTGGGCATGACGACAATGGTGATTATGACGATGTTGATATCATTATCTTCAAAATCAGCTTGGATTCCATCGCCGGCAGCACCAGGCGCAGCCGGGTTACTGGGTGTTCATCTTCAGACGACGGCAGCAGAGATAGGTGAAAATTATAAGAAGTTTAACACCGATGACTATGACAACTGGAGCCCTAATCCTGTTTCTCCTGGAGGCAATGCTGCTCCTATTCCTCATGCTAAAAAGAAATTACCCTAATAATGCTCATTCTTTTCTTTTACCAATTAGGGTTTTCTTTAGTTTCCTGATGAAAGTGGCCTGGGCATATTCCTTCTGTATCAGAAGAATCAATGAGAAGTCTAATTTATGTATCTGATAGCTCCATCTAGATGCCTATGATCCTACTTTGTAGCTCCCCTAAGAGATTTAACATCCTCTTCAATCTCAGAATAATTAATGAGAAAGCACGTATTATTATCATTGTCATTATCTTCACAAATTCTTGATCCAAATTCATATCGTTCTTCCATAACACAATTGGATGTTAAATTGTTGCATGATGATTTCCATACACATATCTGTCGAGCATGATTACCATTATACAATATGATACAAAAGGGAGGGGGTGCTTTGATTAGCTTATTTAAAGCGATTTTTCACCGTGTGAAATAAGTGTATAAGAAGATTTTTGCCTAGTAAAACATAAAAAGTTTTTCTTAAATTGATTATTGGGTTTCGCCCAAACTACCCCAAATTTCAAGCCTAAAACAGAAAGCAAAACTTGAAAGTTGTTGTCGAATTATAAGGTCAAACAGTGCATTTTTATGAGGAGCTCATGCCTATCCATGTTGATATGCATTGCAGGTTATGCTACACTCGCAAAATAATTGAATAAACTGCATTCGTTTCTATAGAGCTTCAATTAATTATATTGAAAATCTACGTGCATTTCAATTGTTGGGATATATATTATTAATTTAAAGACCTTTTTATATAATGTGCATTTTTATAGATAAAATATTTAAAATAATGTGATATTGAAAATAAAAGTATAGGATTATCTTAAAGGTTGATAAATTAACTCTGATACTTTCTTTTTTTGCCTGATAACTCTGATACTTTCACTATCAAATTAATAACAAACACGACATATATTAAAACATATGGAATTATTAAATGCACAGTTTTTAATAAAAAAATGTAACAAGGGTAAAATTATCAAAACTAGAACCAGCTGGACCAATTGTTAGGCGTATTTTATTTTTTTTTTCGAGTGTCTTTCGTATGCATTTATGCATCTTATAAAGGAAGAGGGTTACAGCCTTACAGGTTACTCATTTTCTTTTCCCTCCTCTTATTATCCTTCTTTAATCCTATTCATTAGATTAAAATTTCAACAATTTTTTTAAAAATATTCCTTCTGAACCAATAACGAGGAATGAGAATAGGGGAATAAGAAGAGGAAAGAGAAAAGGAGAGGGCCTCGTCTTCTTATAAAGCCGCCACTCCCTTCACTCGGTGTCAAAGCAAGAAAGAAAATATACATATAGCTCTCATGATCTGATTCTGTGAATATATAGTGCTTACTGGGTTACCTTTTTTTGAAAAAAAAAATATAAAAGCATTGCTTAAATTAAAAACTAACATTAAACTGTCTAAATTGAATTTCAACACTTCATAACTCGAGAATATATTACGAGTATTAAGTTTAAACACATGTAGCGTACACATTAAAAACATCAATAAATTCCCTAACGAATCCCTTAAATAATTAATGACCGAATTCAGAGCTAGCATCATATCATACTCCTTGTATGCAATATAAGGTTCATACCGCTAAACAGGTGAATTGCAATTCAGGAAAGCGCACCCACTTTAGTTCAAGGATGCCAAACTCTGATTAATTGCGGTCTTAGGATAGTAACTACATGCACATTTGAAAGATGAAACATACAATATATATAGTTACACATACACTAAACACGTCTAATTTATTGGAAAACTAAAGTGGCATAGTTTTGAGGAAATTAAAAGCTGGTGAATTACTGTGGAGGGCTAGAAAAGCAAAGGATAAGTGGTAAGATCAGAGCCTGGCGCTGCGGAATGAGGATTAGCATGACTAGGCTGAAGGCTTAAAGCGAACATGCGAGGACCTATATTGGAGAATCCCATCATAGCATCATATTCCCCAGGATTCTCTATTAATCCAAGGCGTGGATCTTCTGCTCTTGCCTCCTTTGTTAATCATACATACACATTGTCATTTCACACAAATATTCTTAATTAATAACGTGCCAGAGACTGAGGATAAACATAATCTGTTCAGAAAAATAAGATCCATGCATATATATGGTATAGATGAATTCAGATCAGAAAAATCGAGTGGAATATACTTACTAAGTCACGTAGGAGTCTGCCGTGTACTTCTCTCTCGTTATTGTACTGCAACAAAAAGTATATCACATCAAGTAATTAAGTTTAAGTCAACTAACTAACCACCTAATCAAACAAGCCATTTTTATTAGCGAAACAAGCTGTCAACCACAAAATTACCTTCTTCCTTTGAGTGTCGATCTGATTTGAAAGCACCTTGAACTGTAAGTCATTGCAATAAAAAAGCTCGTTAGCATAGCATATGCAGTACGTAGGTTGCGCAATGTTACTCTCGCGCTTATATTTTATTCAAGTGCTGTGTAAAACATTCATTATTACTGTGTTTTGTGTGGATAAATTACAAAGTTAAATATTACCTCCCGGTTCTAATTATAAAACGAAGTTGATTTTTTTGAAGAAATTAAGAAAGCCAATTAAATTACTTTAGAGTGTTTATATTTTTAGTATCTTTAGATTACATATTAGTTTATTAGTCAAATTAATTAGTTTGGAGAAAAAAATAAAAATAAAATATTCTAAAGTAATTTAATTGATTTCCTTAATTTCTTCAAAAAAATCAACTTTATCCTATAATTAGGACAGGAGGGAGTATCTCTAAATGAGGCCACATGCGCCAATATATGAATTGATCGATCGAGAATAACGGCCTTTTCCCCCCCTCTGGTTATTACTTCCCAAGTCTGAGTTATCAGGGTATCCGTTATAAGATATAGAGAGTTTGTTTCCCCACTCGTATCTCTTCAAGGCAATTAAAACAATAAGCCTAATTCTTTCTAAAGCGTTCGACCAAAATACAAGAGGAAAAAATTTCACGCCACTCCACAAAATCCGTCCCCCAAATAGTATGCTTCTCCCAAAATTAAACGCGCATGTCTTAATGTGTTTAGGTGATCCTTTCTTACCTGATTAACTTTCTCTGTCCCTGGTTGATTAATGCATTAAGGAAAATATTTGTCAGAAAAGCTTGTGCATTGAAATTTGCGAACGACTCTTTCAATTTTCCTATGGCCATTATACCAATATATAGATTCATGTTCTTGTTTCCCGTTTATGTACAAGTTTCAACTCATATAACTCCTAGACACCTCGAGTTTCTATATTCATCTCGAAGGTTAGGCTCTGTCTTACGACTTGTATAGATATGTTCCTCCAAGTAACCGCAGGATACTTTAATGTTATCTGAAAACTCTCAAATTTTTTGAACTTTTTTTATTGAATCCAGTTATGATGGAAAACACGCAGGTAAAACAAATTAATAGATTACTTCTGAACGTAATCAGAAAATGTATACCAGAATAATAATCATCGTCTTACCTTTCGCTCACGAATGACCTTGGTGGCTTGATCCATTTCTTCCTCAAGTAGGCTCAGGTTCTCCATGCTCAGAACATCCAAGCAGTCCCCCGTCCTCTGCCTGTTCAAAATATGTACCACACATGTGCCATTAACCAATCAATCCTTTACAAAAAGACAAGAGAAAATCAACAAACTGAGAATACCTAATCTCCCTGCGAAGATTCTTGTTCACTTCTTTCAGCTTCTTCAAGTTCTCTAACATATTCTGGCTCACGCAAACCAACGCCACATAAGAAAATTTCTCCCTATATTTGTAGCCGCGAAAGTTTAAAAAAAAAAAAAAAAGAGCCAATAGGGAAGTAGGAAGGACCTCATAGTGGGAGCTCCATAGATCAATCCCTACGGTCTTTTGGTACTGATCGAAGAACTCCTTTGTTCTATCAGAGTAAAAGAACGAAAGTAAGACCAAACCGAGCTTAATTTTTTTTGCATTTCAAAAAAACAGAAAGTTAGGGTTTAGGAATATTACGAGATGGAGGGGCTAATGTACTCATGGAGTTTGCCGGTACTACTGGAGAACATAATAATGGAAACCTTGGCGTCGCAGAGAACGGTAAGCTCATTGGCCTTCTTGAAGAGACCATTTCGTCTTTTGGAGTAGGTGACCTGACGGTTGGTGGTGTTCTCAATCCTCTTGATCTGGATCTTACCCCGAGCCATGTTCGTTGTCTGAGTAAACAACTATAAAGAAATTAGAGGTATGGTGGGTTTTTAATTTTTTTCTTTCCCCTCTGCTCTCTCTGATCTCTTCTTCTCGCACTTCTCTCACACAGAAGATAGAGCAGAAACAGGGAAATGATATCATAGAGATGAGAGACGAGGAAGATAGGAAGAGAGGGCGAGCAAGTGTATTGCCTAAAGTGGAAGGCTCCTTGCCAAATTGGTGAAAGCCTTGGCAGACTTTGTTAAAAACGTCTTCCGTCTTCTACGCAATTCCATGTGGGTGTGGGCCTCCCGCCGTTACTTCACGGAACCCTTCGCTCTGAACTCCGCGCGAACTTCCATTTTTTATTTTTTATTTTTTTTTGTTCTAATTATAAGATAAAATTAATTTTATTAGAGGAATTAAATAAATTAATTAAATTATTTTAAAAAAATTTATATTTATATTTTTTTTCTTTAGATTAATTAATTTGACTAATAGACTTATATGATTATAAGGATATATAATATATGATATGATTAAATAATTTATTTAAATTTTTTTAATGACTAAAAAAATCAACTTCATCTTATAATTAGATTTGATATTTTATTTTTTCGGTTGACCTCACTCCCCGCGTTTTTTTTTGGCGAAAACCCCCGTGTTAAATAACGCCGCTGAGAACTAATAGTCCAAAGTCCAATCTTGTTTGTCCGGATGTGTTTTCTCAAAATTATGAAAGTACTGCTTGGGTCTAAATCATAACTATTAATTGAAGCAATTTAACGTTGATAATCTTATTACCTAAGAGTATGAGTTCCATCTCTCTTGTAACGTCATTTGCTCGTTTGCCAACATCAAAAAAGTTTTTTTTTAAATAATTTTTTATAAAATTGAAATAAAACTTTTATTATATTCTTACCTTAAAAATTATAAAATCGCTTTTAAAAAAGTGAAACAAACACGTATCAAGTCGTTAGTAATTACCCCTCTAATTAAAAAAAAAAAAAAGGTTTCATTTCTAGTAAATTAGCCATTTACACAAAACTTAGTGAGTCAAATTAGGATAATTATGTTACTCTATAATGTAACCTATTCCGTCCCAACATCCTTTTTTATTTTATTAAATTTTAACATAGTAAGACAACTTATGTACTCTTTCTGATTTTTTTTTTATGAATAGTTTTCTTTCTTTTTTGGTTAATCCTTTAATATAAACAACTCTTGTCTTGTGTCTCAAAATTTAAATTATTTTTTCTTTTTCTGCATCTATTAAATACATATTTTTATATGAATGATCCCCACTTACCGCTAATTCTCTTTCATTTAATCATTTATTACATATTCTTTCTCATATTTTATACTCATTTATCACTCTCATATTTTTTTAATCATTCTCTCTCCAATAGTATTTTTATAAATAGAGGTATATTTGTAACAAACACGACATTTTTACATATCTATTATTTTTAATTAATCTTAATTGTCAGTTTATTTTACGCAATTGCTTATAAAAATAGCCGGATGGAGTATTATTCCATTTTCAATAACAATATTAAGGCAGATATGGATATCTTAGAAATCAAGGCATAAAATTATGCAATGTATTTTCTAATGTCCGCACCTGGTGTGAAAAAAAAAAAGAAAAAAGCTCACCTTGTTTATATTTTATATTTATAAATTATAATAGATATACAAGTAACTGGACATTAGATTCGATTATAAGATTTTTGGATGAGATATTGAGATGAGTCAAGTGGTTTAGTAATATATCTTATTTGAAAACGATATCAGAAATTAAATATAAATTAGAAGTAGAGTGGGTGAATTTTAATCTGGGAAAATTGTATTAAGCCTCTAAAAATATGACATAATTTTTGTTAATCCTCATAACTTTCTGAAACTTTATTACATCCTATGGTTAAGTTGAAATTACTTTTTGTGTGAGAAAAGACAACGAAGTCCTTTTTTTTTCAAAAGAACATTTACAAGATAAATAAGGATATTTATAAGATAAATAAAGAGTTTTGTAAAAATCCTCGGAAATAAAAATATTTTAGTTATTTATAAAATAAATATAAAAATTTATAAAATAAATAAAAGTATTTATAAGACAAATAAAAGGATTTAAAAAATATAGGGCGTTAAAAATAGTTTGGATATTTATAAAATAAATATGAGCATTTATAATTTATAAGATAAATAAAATAAGCATTATTATCTTTTCACCTATAAAATTTAATTTTATTTTAATATAAAAGTTACAGTAAAATTTCAAAAAAAAATAGAGATTAACTGAAATTATGTTACAAAGAGTTGTGGCTATTGTTGTCAAATTCGCAAGTTGACTCTCTGAGTTTACCATTTTTACATTTCTAACTTATAATATTGAGTCGGGTCATTGGTAAACTCATGATCTTTGTAAACTCGGTTAAATTTACGAGTTTATACACTAAGATTATCGTTTTTATGTTTCTAACTTACAAATTCTAACTTACAAAACCGTATTAACTCACCCTTAAACTCGTGTTAGCTTTTTCAATTTGATTACACTCAATGGTTTTATATATGAATTTTATAGAAATTTCTTTGTTAAATATGCTAAATTGTGAATGTTGATAGATTTAATTTCAATTATTTAAATTTAAAATATATTTAAATCAAATTGTTGTCAACTTTTTATATTTTTATTATTCAATTATATACTAATAATATATATTTAATGGTAAAACTAAACTCTTACGAATTTACGATTCGAATTCACGATACGAATTTACATCACTATCACGAGTTTACTTAAACTCGTGAGTTTGACAACCTTGGTTGTGGCTCAATAAAATTGTTCTTTCAACGAGTGTTTGACAATTATCCAAACCTAGATTTCAAACTTGGTATTGCATAAATCAAAATAAAACTCCTCTCATATATTTACCTCATAAATTATAAAAACTATTTTCAAAAACTAATTCAAAAATACACTTAATCTTGCGTGTTGTGTGCCTCAAAAGATGAAGATCATAAAGAAAGTGGATGGTTTTGCGTGCATGATTGATGGAAGACTGAACAGCGGATGATGAATTGGTGATGAAGGAAACGTCGCATAGTGACAGAAACGACAGGAGGGGAAACGGAGGATATGTCGTTTAGGAAGGACGAAGCACATCAAATCATATAACCAAACATTACAATACGTGAGCGTGGCGCTTTGATGGGATGTGAGCTGTGGGGAATGTAAAGTAGTGGCGTGAATTAATAGGTGATTGGGACGCGAGAGAGGAGGAAAGCGAAATATCCCGGGGGCTACAGAATGGAGCTTGTGGATGTTGATGGAGCTAGCCCAGTACTGCTGCGACACGAAGTTATTAATTAATAATTAAATAAGTTATATATGGTTGAAGGCTGAAGCAGCTGTTTTGGCTATTTACTGAAGCTGTAGGACACGGGGGCCATTTGGTTTGTGTCGTCCTCATCGCATTTAATGTGTGTTTAAAATAGTTTTTGAAATTTATTTTTATGATTTATGAGATAAATATGTGAGAAAAATTTTATTCCACATTACATAAACCTAGATTTAAAATTTAAATTTGATAAATTACCAAACACTCACTTAATTTAATTAGATATGGCCAACGTTGTTGAACCTGTCAAGCAATGTCCTCATTTCAACTCTCTTCCTTGATTCAAGTTCACTTTTTTTTTTTTTTTACCATCACGCTGCCGGTGGACGATATATCACTTCATATGTTACATTTGTATCGAATCAGAAAATGAGGATAATATTATTATTAACCCTTATAATTAATCAAATTTTAATTTTGATTCTTATAAATTTAAATCGTTAGTTTTTATTTTTATAATTTCGTAAGGCAGACTTAGACTAAATTTAAATATAATGATTAAAACTAAAATTTGATTAAACTATAAAGACTAATAATGACATTAATCCTAAAATAAATTTCTTGTATCTATGACATGTATTTTGACCTCTGTAATTTTTTGTTCTTTAAATACATATTTTACAATTTGGTGCTTAAAAAACATTTGCCTAATATATTATGGGGTTAAAGTGCGGCAGCATTCTAAAGTATTTTTTTAGGTGCGTCTATTATTTTGAGATATTTTTTCAGGTGCATTTAATATTCTAAATTATTTTATGGTCCATATAACACCTTGAAATTGTCATTGAAAAAATACTTCAGGCTACTTGATGTATCTTCACTTAAAAGGACTTTTTGGGAGTTCAAGGTAAGGTTTAAATCGCCCCTAAAAAAATAATTTATGAGCAAAGTTTCTCCTAAAAATTATTATTTTAAGAGCAACATTTCATCATAAAATACTTTAAAATGCTGGAAACACCATAAATTACTTTGAATACTAGACGTGCGTGAGAAAATACTTCAAGATGCTAAACACCTTAACCCTATATTATATGACACGCAGTTCTCACCTTTCATCCGCTTCAACCAACGCTTGAATTGGGGGGGGGGGGGGGCATGAAGTCTTCTTTTTAGAGCTAGCACGCAAGTATTCAACCGAAGGCGCACATACATGGAAACTTGCAAGAGAAATCCCTCAATTTAATTCATTTAAGAGTGAATTGAATTATAACGCTGAACGCCTTTGAATATGTATAGAATCCTAACCCGAGTGTGATTCTTTAAAATCTAGTTTGAAAGTTAAGCCAAGCTAACTAAACTCTAATTGAAACACGTAGGCCCAAGGCTTGTTCGAAGTATTAAGGTAATAATAGTTGGTTATGATATATAATAATGGTTTAATTTTTTGTATTTCCTCTAAGACTTTGGGCCCAGTTCTAACCTGAATTGTGCCAAGTTGTCTATATACTCCCTCCAGTCCTAATTATAAGACAGAGTTAATTTTTTTGGAGAAATTAAGAAAGCCAATTAAATTACTTTAGAGTATTTACATTTTTATTTTTTCCTCCAAACTAATTAATTTGACTAATAAATTAATATATAATCTAAGGATACTAAAAATATAAACACTTTAAAGTAATTTAATTGGCTTCCTTAATTTCTCCAAAAAAATTAACTTTATCTTATAATTAGGACCAAAGGGAGTATCTTTTAGAATGACTCAAATAGAATTATCATACTGTACCAAAAAAAAAAGACACAGATAAATATCATGAATAGGGTTAGAGATTTAGCTACCATTTTCATTTATGCCTCGTTTGGTACGGTGGAAGAGTTTTTGATGGAATTGGAAGTGGAAATTGAAGTGGAACTGGAAGTGGAAATTGAAGTGGAATTGGGGTTAAAAGTGTGTTTGGTATGACCATGGAAGTGAGATATAATTTATAAATAATATTTTGATTTAAAATGTGAAATTACCAATATACCCTTTCACCAAAAATGAGGAGGGCAATTGAGGAAACCAAGGTATTAAAACTCGGACCGGGTATTGAACCGGTCGGGGTACTGGGTTAAGGGTCAGTGGGTCAGACCGGGACCAAACCGGTGAGAAATTGAAAATTTTAGACTTATAGTATGAAATTTTAAAGAAAAAATTAAATTTTTTTTTTAAATAGGTAACCCGGACCAGACCGGGAACCGGACCGGTTTACCGGCCGGTGCGCCGGTTTCCGGGCCGGACCGGCCGGTCCGGATTTCATTACCCTGGAGGAAACAGATCCTGAGAAGTGGAAGTGGAAGTCACTTCCATGGGGTGAGTGGTGGAAGTGACTTCCACCATTTTTGGTGGAAGTGACTTCCATGAGGAAGTGACTTCCATTGTACCAAACATCCCAAAAACTGAAATCCACTTCCAATTCCACTTCCTCCCTCTCAATTCCATGCTACCAAACGTGGCATTAGGGTCATTTCTTTTAAAAAAATAAAAAATTATATATATATTTGTGACGGGGTGGAATGGGATCAAGAAACCCGGTCTCGGTGCCAATCCCAACCATAATTTTTCTTTTTTTCAAATTTTTCCATCTTAATTTATCTAAGACTGGAATGAAAAAATCTTGAATACTCACAATTAGTTGAGTGACCCAAGATCTTGTGTTGGTCCAAGATCTTGTGTTGGTTAGCGTGTGAGATAGTTATCTCTTACCAAGAACATAGGCCCTCTCTAGAGTCCCAAAATGGGATTACTTCGTCAACCTTAGGTAAAGGTTGATCGGTGCTGTGCCTTGAATGTTACTGTCTCGGCTGTTAAATATAGGATATAATTTATAGTATAATTTATACTATAAATTATGTCATATATTTAAGATCAAAGGGAGTATTACAGTAATACATATGATTTGTCCATCCATTCTTATCATTCCTTCATGGTTCAGTATGTTAACAAGGCTCTTTAATGGCTTGTTTGGTCCGAGGAGATGAGAGGGAAAATGGGTAGAGGGAAAAATTTTTTAAGTTAAATTTAAAAAAATTAGAGAAATGTGGTTAAAAATTTTTAATTAATTTTTCTTACTATTTTTATTTTATCTTATATATTCTCCTTATTAAAATTTTATTACCCCACTTCTTCAATCTTTTAAAATTCAACTAATTAAAATTTTCCCTCCCCTCCCTTCCTCTCCAAATCCCTCACACCAAACAGACCTTAAAAGGCATCAAACAACAAAAATAAAATGGCATATTGAGGACTCTGGCCCAATGCCTTGTTGAGAATGAAAATATGCAGATAAAAGTCTAAGTGCTCATTTAAGATAACTTATTTTTTTATTTATAAGTGTTTATAAATTATAATTCATAATATATGAGATTAATATGTGAGAGAGGTTTTTTCTCGACTTACGTAATAAACACTATATTCAAAAAAATAAATGATCTCAAACATGCTATAAGACCTAGTTAAAGCTAAAATTAACAGAGTCATGACATCTTATTAATTAAGTGACGTGCACTAACACGTGACATGATTATTAACACGATGAGCTCTACTTGGACACTGAAACAAATGGGCTCTAATATGAAGCCTCCTTCATACCGCCATGGACTAAGGGAAGCATCCTCGTGCCCAACGTCCCTCGCATTTCTCATCGATTTAGAGGTCCATCTTCTTCCTCAAGCCCGACTCCGAGACAGCGTAACTGGTCTTGGCAAGGCTTCTCCATCATTAAATTGAGGCTCCAACTTCTTGCAAGGGATCTTGAATTTAGGGCCCGTTTGGTTAGATTGCAGACCCCTCTGGTAATGCAATGGACTGCAATGCAATGGGGTGCAATGCAATAATGATTACCATCATCATGTTTGGTTGCTTAATAATAAGATGTGGAGAAATTTTTTTTTATATTTAAATTGAATTATAAAAGGTCCAAAATACCCCTTAAACATAAAAAAAACCTCCATCACCAATCATTTCCTTCCTCACCCCAAATCACAGCGTCAGTGCATAACTCAAACAAGAATAAGTAAGGTAAAATTTAGACAGAGGTGAGAACTTACTATCTTCTTGATACTTATTGGTTCTCTGCAATCTGCATATGGTTGCTTTTTAAGGGAGTTTCTAATTCTTTTTAAATTAAAATGGAGTTTCTAGCTTTGATAAGCTGAGAACAAAATAACATATCTTCTTTTGTTAACGAATACAACATGAAAAGGAAGGAGCTATATTGATCATGATTAATGAGTTTAGAACTATCAAAATGGTTCTGCCTAAGTAACTTTGTTTAATTTAAAGCTGATTTATTCTGATTTACTTATAATATGTGGCATAGTTGCACATGTGTTTCTCATAAAAATGATATCATTTGGGAGATTGCCAATGATTTTGATGTAAAGAAATATATGAACTAAGTCAGCGCATGGAGAGTCTTTTGCTTATTTGCGGCTGTTTAGAAATTCAAAGATTATTGACTTGGAAGATTATATCTGTTAGTGACAGTTACATTAATTTTAAACAGCAAATTTTGCGCTCACGTTAAGGCTTTTGCTTTTGAAAGGCAAAAAAAAAAAAAAAAAGAATACAAATTTTATGTTTTGTCTATTGAGGGTATATATTATCTTTTTATTATATTAGTAGGGTCAAAATTGAGATTTCATCAATGATTACAAGCCTGCAATGAGTTTTCATAGGGGTCCCCTATGAATGGAGATTACCATAAAATATGCAATCTATTTTACAATTGTAATCTACATTACCATTAATAAGCCCAACCAAACAGGCCACCAATGGTAATGCAATCAAGATTACCATCGCATGTGTGCAATGCAATCTAACCAAACAGGCCCTTAGGCTTTATTTCTATCAACTCACCTCTTGAATTATAGCTTCTTTATTTTTATTTTTTGCCCACCCGGTTCATCGGAGCTTTATCCCGACTACATCCGGATTCGACTTGCGTCACGCACCTAGCTATGATGGGAAAGTCTCCCAATGGGAATTTTCTGCATACATAAGGCTTGAACCCGAGACCTTATTTAAGCGGAACCAAGCTTCTTTATTTTTCTTTGTTATCATCTTGCATGTCCCTATTTCACTATCTAGTAAGCCCATTAGCTCATGTCCTTGTTGGTATCGATTCATCCCAGGAATACGATATTAGACATGTTTGTTTTAGTGATCAGATTGCTTATAAGCTGCTTTTTACATAAATCGAGACACAACTCCTCTCACATACTTACCTCGTATACTATAAATTACGATTGAAAAATTACTTTTAATCATTCCAATCGTTAATCTAAACGAGCAGATTGTCAGCCCTCTACTCACCTATCTCCTATAGCTCATTTAGCCTGCTTAACTCTCACAAACCAGCTCATCTCTTTGTAGCTTGTCAATATTGCATCTTTTTAATTTGTAGAAAATAGGTAACTAATTTGTATATATTAAAAAAAAAATAGTTAAGCGAGTGTCTTGTAAAGAACGTGTGCTGGTTTCCTAATTAAAACATCCCATCTAATCATTTATATTGGAAAATGCTATTGTTAATGAAAATTCTCCTTTAAATGTATAATTAACTGGGATAATTTTGAGGAAAAAATAATCTCGTTACATTTGTGTCAAAACAAAGCTCTTGCCTGACTAATAAATTTAAGATGCAAGAAAGTATTAATACTTGTCATTACTTGCGCATGCTTGGCCAATTGTACTCCTACCCAGGCAACATCACGGGTGGGACCATTTTTGACATCGGCACTATAACTTATATAATTATGATTATTTGGAATAACGATTAAAAACTTTAAAAATAATTTCTTAATCATGATGGAGAGTATATGAGGTAAATATGTAATAAGAATTTCATCTCAATTTATGTAAAAATTACTTATAAACTCTTCACAAGACATCCCAAACAAGCTTTTTTTCCCCTCTATTTTTGTAAATAATGAAGTGAATTAGACTCTGTGCTCGTTTGAATGAGTGATTGGAATGCTTAAAAGTAGTTTTTCAATAATAATTTACGGTATATGAGGTAAGTATGTGAGAGGAGTTATGTCTCGATCTATATAAAAAATAACTTATAAATAATCTGATCGCTAAAACAAATATGCACTCTTTCTCTCATCTTTTTTTTTTAATGGGAAAACCTGGTGGGCATGTGCAAAACCCTTGATTTGTTGCTTGCTTTCATTTCATGACAAAAAAGAAAAAGGAGTAATATCAACGTCAACAACAAAAGAGAAAATCAACATTACCAGGAAATTATGCATGTGGTGAGTAAGCAAAGCAAGCACACGGCTCGAGAGTACCGCAGAAGATAAAAATGTGGGTGATGGAGGACCCCTCTTCCACATATAATTGCCCTTTTCTTTTCGTCTTTATCCCATTCATTCACACACTTCTTTCTCTCTTTTTTCCTTTTCATTCTCTCTTTCTTTGTTCTGAAAAAAAAAAAAAACTGATTTTTCAAAATTTCGAATCTGAATCCCACATCCCATGAGTGGCTAAAAACAAAGAAATACACAAATTGTATTTAAAACAATAACTTCATTTTAACTATAGTATACGAATGAGAAAATACACATACAAATATTTATATATACCGGATATTTGGTTTCAGGTCAATTGATTAATTGCGTAATTAAAATTGATTAGACGTCAAGATGTCCCGTTAGTGGCCGACTATCAACTGTGTACTGATCAGTGAGTCAACTAGCAGTTCAACACCCAAACGAGTGTCGTATACAGTTTCTCCATGCAACGCTCAGCTTAACAAGATTTTAATTTAATTTCCAATAAATGTAAATTTATATCTTCGTTTCTGTGAAATCTGGAATTAAATTCTGCATTGGTTTTTTCCCCCCTCTCAGAGTGAAAAGTTGTACGGGGAAAAATGGAAAGATTTAAAAAAAAAAAAAAAAAAAAAAGTGGACAATGAAATGATGGCTAATGAAGTGATATTGTTTGGGCCAGCCCAAACCGACATTCAAATTGGTCTGCCATATAATGAGAGATCGGTAAAAAGAGCAATTATTCCCCATTAATTATTAATTGCTAGAAAATGCCCATAATAACTAATCTATCAGCTATAACCCTATGACTACGAGCCACCAACCTTTTTTAGGGTCACCGTCTGTTCAACTTAGGCAAGTCTAATCAGTAATCACATGTGCGCAACCCAATTAGTAGCTAGAAAAATTGTATTTAGCTGCACTAACTCCATAATGCATGTCACTTTTTTTTTTTTTTGCCAAACATAATGCATCACATATATATATGAATGGTGAAAACTTAAGAACAAAGGAATAATTAATATATCCAGGTGACCTTTCAAAAAGGACATGTTGACCAGCGGCAGAGACAATTAACTGAGGTTTTAAGATTCTCATTTAGGCTAATCTCGACAGCTAATTGGCCCAATCATATTTCAGGTCTTGGACTATATGCGGCCTAAAAAAGTCCCAATAACCTTAATAGTGATGGAGTCAAAAAGAGAAACGAATAAAAGATGATTTGCCGCCTCGGGCCCCTAACAAGGACGCATATGAAACTAAAGGAAATATTATCCGAGCAAAAAATGACACGTTTGAACCAAATAATTAGGAAGTCTTCACAACAATTAAGTGGCCGTTTGGTTTACGGAATCATTGATAATATAATAGAATATAATGATGATCACATGAATTTGTTTAATTTGTTATTAAGAAAAGATAATATATATACATAAAAACGTTTGTTAAATTATATAAAAAATGAGATTATGAGAATAATATAGCAAGAATCAAAAATTTCGTTTATCTACACAAATATGTATAATGAATGTGTTGGGTTCAAAGTATTTTTTTTGCAATTTATGCAATGTATGTATTAGGTTTGTAATAATTTTTTAATTTTTAATAGTAGAAATATTATGAAGGGGTTCATGGTAATTTTTTAATATTTAATTGTGAAAATATTATTTAATGAGATATTTTAATATTTTTAATGGTGAAATATATATATTTTTTATTTTTTTAGCGGATAATATTTTATATAGTTAATTAATTTTTAAAATATTTAATGTGATAATTATTTAATAAGTAATAGCATTTACGAGTAGGCACATTGATCAAATTAAAAAATTATAATGCCGATAGTGGCTTTTTCACTTGATTATATGATGCATGTATCCTCATTCATTAATTTTAACAATGTAATCCTCATCATATCAAATGATATAATCAATATTATAAAATATAATCATTTTTATATTATATAAGACCAATTAAATACTATAATCAATCTGTTGTATCATGATTATATACAATCCTCTACCATTAAATCGAACGAAACAAACTATAAAAGTTATGCGAGAAGAGTCGTAACAATAGATTCTGTATGAGATTATTTATTAGTACGGACTGTTATATAGAGATATTCATGAGAGAGAGAGACCAAGGTCAGTAGTGAAAACTGAAAAGCATGCCCTATGCCGCGTACGGCGAGGCATACACAGGGAGGTTTTGTTCTTGATTAATATTGAAATAATTATAAATTGTATTTAAATTAAGAGAAGTAATTAAGTTAGGGATGGTTCACGTGATGGATTTTTGCTCAATCATAGGTTTTGCCTCTGGTTTCCTTGATTGACAGCTAGATATACAAAGGGCGCGTTTTATTATATCCTTCTAAGATTGACCGTTTCCAAACCTGTGCTTGGGTGGTGTACTGGTGTCCATGTATTATTGCTATTACTATATATACATATAGCCCATAATTTACGTCTAAAAATTCGGCCAACAGAAATCCAAATAGTTTGGTGGGTGTCTCTATTGATTTTTCTCTTCATTTATTTTTTATTGAGTATGTTCATTGTTGTCAAACTCACGAGTCGACTCTCCGAGTTTACCGTTTTTGCATTTTTAACTTATAAAAGCGAGTCGAGTCATTAGTAAACTCGTGACCTTTATAAACTTGGTTAAATTCATGAGTTTATACACTGGGTTTACCGTTTTTACGTTTCTAACTTATAAAACTGTGTTAGCGCACCTTTAAACTCATATTAACCTTTTCAATTTGATTATATTCAACGGTTTTATATATGAATTTTATAAAAATTTCTTCATTAAATACGATAAATTATGAATGTTGATAGATTTAATTTTAATTATTTGAATTTAAAATATATTTAAATCAAATTGTTGTCAACTTTTTATATTTTAATTATTTAATTATATACTAATAATATCTATTTAATGATAAAACTAAACTCTTACGAGTTTACGATTCGAGTTCACGGTACGAATTTACATCGCTATCACGAGTTTGCTTAAACTTGTGAGTTTTACAATCTTAAATATGTCTATCATTATATCAATTTTTAATTATTGAGATTTATCATAATATATTTTTATTATAATGATATTCTTTACATATTATTAAATTTCATTAATTAAAAATTAATCTAATGATAAATACACTCAATAAAAAATAAATAAAGAGAAAAATCAATAGAGATATTTCTCAGTATGACTGGCTGGCATATACTAAAATCAACCAGTCATTTGAAAAATGCAGATACAGCATGTTAGCTATCATCTTGAGAAAGAAACAACTTAGCGAAGAGATGTGTGCGGTTTAATGGTAACATTCCTCATGTTTAGTTCTTTCTTCATTTAAATTGATTCCAGTTATGTCATATCACAGATGACACAGAATCTCTACCATTGACAATTATTTAAACTGTAATTCTTGTGTGTGTGTGTGTGTGAGTGCATCCTAAAATCATGCGCTGAGTTACACGTAATTAAGGCATGACCCGCGTCATATACTCATAATGACCTCAAGTGGCCATTTTTCATGGCTGATGTGAACGAGGAGAAAATTATAAAAGTGATATCATGGAACCACAATAATCACACAATTAAACCAGCAATCATGAATGAAATGAGACGGAATATTAGGTGTGTTTGTTTTGACGATTGGATAAGTAACTTATTTTTACTTAAACTTATAGAATCTTAAGATTGAAAAAAGTTAGATTGGGTAAAATGATGAGTGTTTGGATTAGCGATTGGATAAGTAACTTAAAGTAACTTATGTAAAAGTTAAGATGTTTGGTTTGACTTTTGCGTAAGTGAATTTTGTATTAATTAAAAGAAAAAAATTGAAAAAATTATGAAAAATGAAGGGATAATTGTGAAAAAAGTCATCATTCGCAATTTAATTGTCAATGAGACCTGGGAATATATCTACACACGGAGGGATTTTTTCACAATTTTCTCAAAAATTAACTTTGAAAATTTGGTAATGGTGCAATTTTAATAAAATTATATCAAACTCTAATTTAAATTAATACACTCCAAAAGTCTTTTCTACTATGCATCTCAAGCCTAAATCTTATAAATTATATCAAACTCTAATTTAAATATTAAATCATAACTTATATTTTCACATAGCTCAAAATCTAACAAAATAAATCGATTAGAATTTCAATAATAACTCCAATAATCCAAATAAATTATTTAAAATAAATTTAATGGGTAAAAACACTATATAAAAACTAATTTATGGCATGTTTATAAAAAAAAAAATCGATTATAAAATCATAAAACAACTAAATAATAAATATAAATGATTAAAATTAATTATTAATTATTCTCTACATTTCTATAGTCATATATTAACAAAACTCAAAACTTGCTTAAACTCTTATCCCAAAGTATTATCTAATTAGCAGAAGATTACTATCTGAAGAAAGAGAAAATTATTTAAAGCATTTTTCATTAAAAAAGTTTTGTGATTAGAAGTAATTTTGAGTACTTCATTGATCCCCAAAAATATGAAAATACTCCTATCAATATTTTTTTATACACATACAGGCATATAAGCTTCATTTTGAGGCTTATGACTTTTTCCAACTTATGAATTTTTTCACCTTAAATCCAATCGCTGAAACAAACACCCATTTTTTTTATCAAAACACTGTTTAAGTCCAATTGATCACTGTTGAAGTTCGATTTTCTTTCAAAACGTTGAAACAAACACGCAAATTATCATTGGTGTGTCAGGACTTTGACTGATCGGTGCGAGTTGCATAGTACTCCCTCGCGTCATAATTATATGATATATTTACCTAATTTTAGAGAAATTAAGGATAATGGTTAAATTAGTTAATCATATTTATTTTTCTAAAATATCCTTATTTAAAATTTAAAATGACATTTAATTATGTTGATTCTTTATTTGTTCTTGTACCCCTCCTACCTCACACACGACTTCTCTAAGATCTCATACAATCTGGCATCATTAATCTCCGTCAACACTTTCGATCTATTGTTATTAAATTATTACTGCGTTTAATTATTATTGAGAAAATATTAATATAGGGTATTTTAGAAAGAAATTGACAAAAATTAGAATTTTATTTTATAATTATGACCAAGACCAACTCTCAAATGTTATCCTATAATTAAAACAAGAAAGAGTAATTAGTAACCCTCAAGGGACAAACAACTTTATAAGCTTTTACTAATTTTCTATTGATAACTAATAAAACAGAGAAAAGCTGCGTGTAGTGTGTGTGGAAATATATATAAATGCATATATAATGTAAAAAAAAATAAAGAAAATAAATAAGAAGAAGAAGAAGATAGAACACGCTTCGGGTACCCCACTTGTGTCATGTAGACAACACGGAGGCATTCTCTGCCTAATGTCTGGCTCAATTTTACATCCCAGGTGTTGACGTCGACATATTTATTTATTTATTTATGGAAATTGTTACCTTTTTCAATTTCAAATTGCCAGAGTCAATCATTCAGTGATTATCCCAAGAATTTAAGAGGGATATAGCGAAGCAAATAATAATAGAGGCATATCACTCCGCTACTAGAAACCCCATCTACTTACCCTAACCACAAGCTATATGACGCCGTTCGATTTGGGTTTTATCACAGGATTATTCAAGCATGAGAGCTAGCGATGCCATCCATTAGTTTATTAATTAGTTATTGGAAGCATCAGCAAAAGTACCAGCGGGTTTTCGGGGGGCAAAGACGAATAAGCAAAAGCTTGTATTCTGACACGTGGAGAGACGACGTCCGTTGGATGGTCGAAACTCCACAATATTCACTCATCTTAAAGGGTAAGTGAGTGAGCCATGTGCCTTTGTTTTATAAAGATTCTCATTTAGATTAATCCCCCGAGAGTATAGAGATTATTGGAGTGGGTTTTATCTTTTTCAAAAAAGGTTTTTCTTTGCATAAAATCTAATTTGAATTTAAGACATCATATTTAAAGAATCCAACTATTTATCAATTATGTATTTGTTTGGAATAACTTATTTTTGGGTAATAAATGTTTATAAATCGTGATTCACAGTATACGAGGTAAGTATGTGAGAGGAGTTTTATCTCTGCTTGCATAATAAGAACTTATTATCTAAAAATAAACCCAACCAAACATACAGTATAACCAGCTTCGTTACAATGGTATTTGTATTTTCTCGTTGGCCCACTTACATATGCTCTGTCTCACTCACACGCATAACGTAAGCATTTATACTCTGACTGAGTCTGAAACACACTAGCATTCCAGAGCAAACCACACCAGCGTGTCTCTCTGTATTTATGTACGTAGGTGAAAAGTGAAGAGTTGGTAATTACTTACACACTATCGTATATGGTAGAGTTGCCGAGTTCAGTTTCCATGACGGCGTAGCAGACGCTCGCTTGCTCGAATTTTCGTGCCATATCGTAGAGACTAGTTGCTAGAGAATTTTGGACAACTCCAAGACAACCTTATCCCCTTAAATTATGCTCCCCTCTTGCACTCCTCAAATTTTCTTTTTAAGCATCTCAGATTAGCAGTTCACACTCCACACTGAAAAAAGCTGCCAAAACCCAGACCACATACAAGATCGTGTATTTAGTCAGTGTCATTAGTGACTAATCATAACCCGCAAGAAAAGAGAATTGGGTCAAATAACCCAATTAAAGCCCCCTTCTCTATAACCGATCGAAAAAACCCGAATAAGGCACAACTTTAAAGAGACTCGGGGAAGGGAAGGTTCTCTTTTTCTGATATGGATTATGTGTGTGAATCGGAGATTTTTACAGCTTTTGGGTGCAAGAAATGGCTGAGTGGTTCTCTCTAGGTGCAAAACAGCAAGGCCCACAACAAACGAAGGTAGCAAGAGGAAAAGAAGATAACAGCAATTGTCTATTCTTGTTGAGCGAGAAGGAGATCTACAACAACAACAACAAAGGATTCGAGATATGGACACAGTCTTATCATCATCATCATTCAAACCAATCCTTGAGCAACTGCTTCTCTCTTGGGGTGGGTCCTAGTTGTGGAAACTTGTTTGATGAGTCAACAAGGTTTGGATTGACGGTGATGAGGTCTGGAGGGGCTCTAGGAGGAGGAGGCATGAATTGTCAGGATTGTGGGAATCAAGCGAAGAAGGACTGTGCACATCTTAGGTGCAGAACTTGCTGTAGAAGTCGAGGGTTTCAGTGCCAAACCCACGTTAAGAGCACTTGGGTTCCCGCCGAAAGACGCCGTGAGCGACAGCACCAGCACCAGCAGCTACAACATCAACCGCAACTTCACGGCGATACCTCCAAACGTCACAGAGAAACTCACGGTGCCGCAGCCACTCAGCTTGCTCGCATTCCTTCACCTATCACCTCCACAGGTAAATTAAAGTTTCTAGGGACACATAATACTAATAAAAGTCTAAAACACAACTGTTGCTTTCACTTCAGAAAAAAGGTTCGTGTCATGAAAGGAAGTCACTGGGAATTAGTCTGCAAATACTTTAGAGGTCCAATAATAGTGACGAACTACAACACTATGAGGGTTGAATCCAGCTATATATCTAGCTGCTACAGAAAGATATGGTAGTGAGAGATCTTGAGGAATTTCAGTCTTGTGCATATGACTGTGCCTAGCAAACCAATTATCGAGTTGAGGGATTTCAGTCTTGATGAAAACGAAATCCCACCCTCTACACCCCCCTCATCTCTAGCTTTTCTTTTTCAACTCTTTATTTTTTTTTTCTTTTATATCCCCTCACTGTTTGTGAGTAAAACCCACGAAATTAAGGCTGATCTAATCCTAGCCCCTTCTCTACGTATTGATCTATAGTTAGAACAAAGGTGAGTAATGCTTCTAGACACACATACTTGTTGTGGCGTTTCCTATTTTTCTTCAAGTGGCGCTGGTGCCACGGAACCGTCCTCAATCAAATCCCATAAACCTACGTCTCGGTTATATCTCTTAAAACAAAAAAAAAAACTCTAACTTACTGATTTACAAATAATGATTTGTTTTTGTGTTATTAGGGTTGGAGCTGGGACAATTTCCTCACGAACTGAACTCGCCAGCAATGTTTCAGTGTGTGAGAGTTAACTCAATGGACACACCAGAAGAGCAGTACGCTTATCAAACAGCTGTTAACATCGGAGGGCATGTTTTCAAAGGAATCCTCTACGACCAAGGCCCTGATGCACCTTACAAAGCCGGTGGTGATCGGAGCTCCTCCGCCGCAGCTGATGCTGATAACCAAAACCTTAACCTCATAACGGCTTCAACCACGTCAGCACCTCCGGCCAGCGCCAACCCATTTGATCCTTCTTCAATCTACCCTAATATCCCACTCAATACCTTCATGGCTGGTACGCGATTCTTCCCACCACCAAGATCCTAAAGATCTACGTGAATCTCATTTCCTAGGGAATAATAATTTTCTTGTGTTGCTTAGGTTGAGAAGAGTCTTCTTCTCTTGTCATTGACTCTAGTGATATTGAGTATATCCTTGACATGAGCTCTAAGTGGCTAGCTATAGCTAGCAAGAAGAATTTAAGAAATCATTATGGAGATAATTCAGGCGCGCGAAATAGGGGATGCTTGTTTTGTTTTGTTTTGTCCGAAATTTAGTTCGGATGATTCTGATCTTCCGATGACTCACTTTTCAATTCTAGAGCATTTTTAATATATTTGTTGTGGAAGTGTGTTTGTTGGTTGGGTGTATTTTCTTTGGCAGTTTTCAGATGTGTGCATTATATTTGCTGGGTGTGGGTTCATCATTTCTTTATTAATGTACTCTTTTCCCTCTTTTCTGGGTTAATATTAAGATTGCCTTCTGGTCGGCCCTGAATTCAAAGCCGCTTTTGCCCGTTTCTCCGTTTTCTTGCCGGATCAAAATAGAACGAAATAGGTTTCGTGTTTGGTTAAGCATATACATACATAAATACATATATATATGGATTTTTTTTTTAAATTTTTGTTTTTATTTATTATTCTTCGCACGAATTCTGGAGAGAAAGGTCACGAAACGGACGGTCAATCTATTTTCTTTTTTCTTTTTAATTCTTTTCCTGTCTACCATGCATTGACAAAATGGCAACACTACTGCGTGTGGGCGTCCCAGTTCAGTCCCAAAAGTTAAAACACAGTATGACACACTTTCTCTCTATACCTTCCTCCTCCTCCATGTCTGCATAATTATATATACTTACGACTTAACGTATACATGGAGATTTACAGGTAACATTTAAAACCAATTGCTTGTCTGAGAACGTAAAGTTTTAGGCTTCAGGAAAAGTCATTAGTTAACGATATCCTAAGATACCACTACTTCCATGTACTATATTGTTGGAAAAAGCTGCTTCTTTGGCTGGTATATAACGTTAAGTTAATGCTTCAGAAGTTACGTGCATGTGATATGTTCTATGCATATAAATGTTTACTGCCACTTTTTTATATTTAGGGGAAGCTAAACCACTACAGAGTCACAGACTACTGGTTTTAGTTCACTTGGGACGAAAAATCAGAAACTTTTGGCAAAATTTCCTCATTTTTGCAACAACTGGCCCATATCATGTGCTGCGCTACCTTTCATTGATAGAGACAACCCACAGAGTCACTCTCTCTTTCATCTTCTTGTATATTTATAACTTTTTATGAGCGTTTTGCGCCACTTCGTAATATAATCCTCCTTCTCTTCCATTGCAGAAATGTTTATGTTTACTTATGTATAAGAATGTCACATGATCGTCCCACTCCATATCCTCCACCTCTAGTAAATTTTGAGGCGACAAATTTATAGTTTATATTTGAAGCTGACACTGTATATAGAAAGAGTTTAGCATAAAGAAGCTACGTACATAATGTCTAACCTGAATTGTGAACGTACGAGAAGAAATTTGATCATTCAAGTTATTAACTGGAATTGATTACCAGTTTCAGTTCAAAGTGTGGTACCCCTTTGTTCTTTAGCATGTTGCATGTTGATTTATACTCTTATTAGTAATTGACGTTGTTGAGCTTGATTAATTATCTCTCATATACATTATGGCTAAAGAGGCATTATATAGATTTGATGTTTCTCTCTCTAGTGCAAGTTTAAACAGTTTTGTCAAATTATATCATTCATTTAACTTTTGCCTATATCTTACATAGCTATATATGACAATTTGTTGGTGAAAAAATAGGTCCTAAAATATGCTGATATTTAGGTCCTAAATCGACCGGCTTGGTTGGGTTTGTTCTTCAATGGGCAAGTAGTGTCAGATTTAGCCTTTCTACAATATTATCATATGGATGTTTTCTCTCTCTTTTTCTTGCTTTGGTCAAAGATTAAATCGATAGATTGTTTTTAATGACTTTTAAGCAGTACTTAATAAATGCTACATCTTAGGTCTGCACTTGATATATCCATGCCGACACTAATTGTTACCCTTGATATCTAGGAATTTATATAGATTCTGGAGTACAAACAATTAATTAATTAATTACATATAAAGCCATTATCAGATAATAAATCCGGTCCGAGTTGTGGATATATGTTTGTCAACTTATTAATAATTTTGTCGAGCTCTTTGCCTCGTCACAGTGTGTATAAGACTCTACTGATGATAAACAATTACTCATATGTGTTTGTCAAGTGAAGACACATCAAATGCTATACATGACTGATCAATTGTGAATTAATTTCAATTGGTGGTTGACTCTTCTCAAGCTAATTAATAGCTATATATTATAGGGCCATAGGGCTCATCTGGTTCTTAAGATATATTTTAGAGATGTGTATAAAAATTCTGACCCACACATAATGGAGCTTGTTAAATGGTCAACCATTGTACTAAATTATCCACACATACTGCACGTCAAACTTGTTTTCTTGTTTGTCTTTTATGGGTGCTCAATTAATTACTCTGTGTCCTGAATGCCATTAATTGCCAACCACGAAGCTGTCTTGTTTGTGCCGTACGCATGCATTTATGTCAAATGAGAACAGAGAAGTTATTTTTGGGCGTTGACTAACGTCTTAATTAAAATGAATATTACTTATTGTCTAATACGACCAATTATAAACCCAATTCGAATTTCTAATAATTAAGGCTCTTAATCAATAGATAACGCTATAACAGTTGGCTTAAACCGTTCGTGTTTTTCACATCACAGCGAGTAATATAAGTAAAATAATTGAACAATTTGATCCTATCCTCGGCAAACCACGCACGCACGTTTATGCCACCATGCTGTGTACGGGTTCGATTCAACGTGTCAATTATTTAATCTCCCATGTGCTGCCTTGTCAACATGAAATAATTGACTTCCCTGATCTTCAGAGTATATATATATATATATATCAGACAGTTAATTCATAAACGACAGCAACAGTTATTTTAGTGCATGCAAAAAATATCGGCAATTTAGTTATCTAGTTCTATAACAATGATATTAATGATAAGAATAAGAATAAGAAAGCAATTGATATAATCCCGCTTGACATGTTTGGTAAATTCAAGCCGCAACAAATTTGGATTCAAAGGAGTGGTAGTTTTTCCAGACTACCTATTGTCGGATTGAATTGATCGTTCATAAGAGAGGAGTCTCAGGGACCATTCCTTGTCGACCTGGCCACCAGACAATGTTGAGGGGAAATTTGGTTCATCCTTCTGAATAATATATGTCCTTTGTTTTTGTGTAAAGTTCAAAATCTGTGACTCTTTTCAAGCAATTGATATATAGGGTTCCATATATGACATGATACCATGCAATGAATATGCCATCACATATACCCTCATAGGTTATGGGCCCCGCCATGCCAACATTTGACGGCAACCTTTTTTTTTTTGGCTGATTACTGAGCAGTTCCCTCTCTCTTTTTTTTTTGAAAAAAAAATTGAGATATTATTCAAATAATACTCAGTCAGAGTCATTTCCTACCTAGATCAACAACTATTAGTTGTGACTTGCTTTTAGCCATGCTAGAATTACTTTTACTTGCAATTCTTCACGCCAACACATGTCCAGGAATCTTTAATAATATCATTATTTTACTATAGTAATGTAAGAATATGTTTGCTTAAGTTAACTTGTGCTTTGGCAGAATATGGGACATGTGTTGAAATTAAGTTCTCATCAAATCAACTATGGACAATTCTATAGCAATCCTTCTTCCAACTTGCGTCCTACACTCCTACTGATTTTTAGGCCTGTAATTTTGTTTGATGGAAACATAGTGCTTCACTTTCTAAGTCATTTCTCTTGTGTCGCTTCTATTTAATATGGACTGCTAATGAAGTTTGGCACAGTTAGTTAAGGTCTTGTCACCCCGATTACAAGGGAGTGTGTTCAAACCCTCTGACCGATGAGGAGACTTTGTTGATAGGCGATTTCGTAAGTCCCTTGTAAGCGCTTGAAGAGTCCTGGGGCCGTGCCCTGGCCTTGGTAGGGGACTGGTGCCGAACCTACTTAAACTTTTTGTTATAAAAAATAAAGAAGAATTGTAATGATCAGAAGTTGACAAGAATTAACTACAATTGCTTCCTGTATTATTGTTCCCTGGATCTCAACAGACACAAACAAGACCAACTTTCAGAGCATCAACAGCATATGTTATAATTGAAAATGTGTTGAAAAACAATCAAAGAGATTAAAAACACCATCAGGCTTGGTAGTTTCATTTGGGCTAAGCCTGGGCATTAAAAACTGCCAGTCCAAACAATTCCAATCTACGATCAGATCCAGCTATTTTTTGGGCCCGGCCTATCACTGTTAAACATGCTCACCTTATGAACCTGTAAATGAATAAATGATTACTCAACAAACCCAGGGACTTTTCACCAATGTTTCTTTCTTTCTTTTTGTTTTGTGGATTGCACAGACATATTTATAGCTAAGGCTTGATACTCTATACCATGTTGCTAAAATGATACAAGAGAATGAATTCGTTATGAAATAACCAGGGACAAGTAAAATAGAAAAAAGTGGAAAATCTCATTTTGTGTGTGTATATATAGAACTGGACATGTATACATGAATTTATACAAGATGAGCCAGTTTAACTGACTATATCAGCAAAACTAATTCAGTCAACAAACTCAACTCAGGTCTAAATATAAAATATAATCTATAGCATAAATTACACTATAAATTAGGTCATGTATTTAAAATTTGAGGAGTATAATAACAAGAGAAAATTATTTTCAGGCTCTAAACAAGAGAAAATATGAAAAAAATGGTTCGTTGAAATCTCAAAATTGCAAAAAAATCTTGTGTGCAATAAATTTCAATTTCGCTAACAAGTCTAGGGCATGTCATTGATAAGTTTAGAGGCGCCTATTCACAAATTCATCAGCGTCTATTAGCAAATCCATGATTAAAATTTATTGCAAAAAATTCCTACAGGACTTAAATGTAATTTTAAAATTTTAAAAAATTATATTTTCATATTTTTTCTTATCCCAAACCTGAATGGAATTTTTCCTAATAACAGCTACTAACTTATAAGCAAGACGTGACCATGGTACGTGGTGGCCTGGTCAGGGAAGAAAAATGCTGTGTCATACATGCGCGCGAAGGCCACCGCGGGCAATGGAAAATGTATAAATACGCGGAGGAAGACCTATTTTGAAAACATTTTGAAGCGACTCCGAGTTTCTGAGAGGCCGATAACTGGTTTTCCAACAGTTTCTGAGCGATCACGCAATATTCTTGCACATTAGACATTCCGTGGTTCTGCATTTCTTCTTCAAAAAATTTTGAACGCCGTTCGTGAAAATGACTGATGGAGGATGTTGCCCGACGATGGATCTGCTACGTTCGGAGCCAATGCAGCTGGTTCAGCTCATCATTCCGACCGAATCGGCTTACCGAGCCGTCTCTTACCTTGGCGATCTCGGCCTCTTTCAATTTAAAGATGTATTCCTTATTTACTTCTTCCTTTCTTCACTCTGCCTCCTTTTCCAATTCATTCTTCTTTATTTCTCATTATTGCTTTCATTTTGGATATTATTAATGCTTAAATAATCCTCGGTGTTTGCAATCTGCGTTACTCCTACTATAGAGGTTCCTTATTCAGTTCTCCATCACCGTTATAATGTTTTTCGTGAATCCTGATGCCATCAATTTAGGTCATTCATGGACTTTTGTCATGCTGTGAATATGTTTTGATGTTTCCGTCCAACTTTGCTTTCCGTCTGCTCTGTCTATATTGTTAATCACACCTTTTTTTCAATTACTAATTCGTTACTTTGATGAACTTTTATTCATGGATTTTGCAGCTTAATGCAGAAAAAAGCCCATTCCAACGGACATATGCTGCTCAGGTGCCTATATGATCTCTGTCTCCATAGTTTCGGTTATATATGTTGACTACTTGCCTCGCCAGGAAAAAA
This sequence comes from Inga laurina, assembly GCA_963855925.1. Classification (NCBI taxonomy): domain Eukaryota; kingdom Viridiplantae; phylum Streptophyta; class Magnoliopsida; order Fabales; family Fabaceae; genus Inga; species Inga laurina. Next base: position 9,600,565 of record OY979704.1, on the reverse strand, counting down.
AAAAGAAAACAGAGAAGGAGAAGAAGAAAGATAGAAAGAAAGAAGAGCCGCTCTTGTCTGGTGTTGTACGCTAAACACATGGTTTAAAATCTACGATGATTCCTTCAGGCAATATATGAGTATAATGTGTATCGTGATCTGAATGGCTACAGTCGACCTTACTTTTTAAATCAGTGCACTGTGCACGTAGTCTATTACTATGATACGTGGTGATGAGAACTGATGTTAGAATTAATTACTAAACTTGACATTTCCCTCTGCAAAGCTTACGAGGCCATTTTTACCACGCAGATTAAAAGATGTGTGGAAATGACACGCAAACTTCGGTTCTTTAAGGAACAAATGGCAAAGGCTGGTGTATCACCCTCGACAACGTCAATCAGGGATGGAGAAGTTGATCTGGACAATTTAGAGGTTGTTCTATGTTTCTCTCGCTCTAGAGATTTCTGTGCCATGTGATGAAACATTTTTTTCTTGAACAGGTTAAACTTGCAGAGCTTGAAGCTGAGCTAATTGAGAATAATGCGAATAATGATAAGTTGCAGCATAGTTACAGTGAGCTATTAGAGTATAAACTCGTTCTGCACAAGGTATGGCTGAAATAAGTTCGCCATTACCACCATAGTCAACTTCAATTTGATGCTTGAATTTTGAAAGCTGTAATTCCTTTCTCTCGCTATTTTGTTTGCTATCTTGTTTATATAATGATAATGTATAGATGATTTAGTTTTTTATTTGTGATGGTATTTCTCTATCTTCTTACGCACAAATAGTTAGTCCAGGTGCAAGCATTTACTACTAGCTTGTATTAAATATCCCGGTGTTTTCTACTCTTCCCTTAGCTTAATGCTCCATTTCAGGTTGGTGAGTTTTTCTCTCCAGCACAAAAAAGCGCACATTCTCAACAGAGAGAAGATGGAGTTCAGAGCAATTCGGAAGGGTCTATTGACAGCCCATTGCTACAGGAACAAGTACAGCCTTGTATTTCCTATTTATTACCTTATATTTTTTTGTTCCTCTCCTCTTTATGATGGCTAGAAAATTCATATTCTGTAGGAGATGACAACGGAAACATCAAAGCCAATTAAACTGGGCTTTATAGCTGGCCTTGTTCCAAGAGAAAAATCAATGTCTTTTGAAAGAATTTTATTTCGTGCTACTCGGGGTAACTTTTTTCTGAAGCAAGCCACGATTGAACATCCTGTACTTGATCCTTTGTCAGGAGAGAAGGTACCAAAATTTATTGTTTTAAATCTTTGGCCTCTTGTGAAAGTGGAGGTTCGTATATATATATATATATAATTCACAAAACTTGTCTTCTTGCAGGTTGATAAAAATGTGTTTCTTATCTTTTATTCTGGAGAAAGAGCTAATAGTAAAATTTTAAAAATATGCGATGCCTTTGGAGCAAATCGTTATCCTTTCACAGACGACTTGAGTAAACAATTTCAAATGATTACAGAGGTACAGAGTTTTCTTTTGGATTTCTCCCTAGCTTCCCGTTATTGTATGGTAATTGCTTCAGATTGTTGAATCCTATGAAGCTTAAACAACCGAAAACAGGGAGTCATGTCCCAGTAAACAACTTGAAACTTCTGCTGATCCTCTAAGATCTTCATATGGTTTTATGAAGAACAAAAATAAAAACAAATAAAATCTATCATCTAACACTAGTTACATTCCTCTTAATTATGTATTTTCTTTCCGGATTGTATCTCAAGTAATTCTTCATCTATATAATGTTATATAATATTAGGAAGGGCATAAAGCATTTTTGTGTGTTAATGTGTCTTTTTTAGTTGGGTGAAAGAGTTTCTGATTGAGTTGAGTAAATTTGAGCGTTGTTTTAACGCCAGAGAAAGTAAGATAGAATGGAAAACTGATTCTATATGGCACACGCAGTTCCTGTTTTGTTTCGTAAGTAAGTTTTGGGACTATTGGGGAAATGGTTCCTATATTTTGTGGTGAAAGAGGAGACTAGTTTAAAATTCAGAAGAAAGTTCTAGGGTGACCTTAATTAGCTTGAGAGGAGTTCTTACAAGATCATCCAACCGATTCCATGTTTTTGCTCATAAACAATCTAAGTTGAACTTGGTAGGTGTCTGGAAGACTTTCCGAATTGAAGACTACCATTGATGTTGGATTGCTGCACAGGAGTGCTATATTGCAGACAATCGGATATCACTACGAGACGTGGAGCCTTCTGGTTTGTTTAGCTTAAGCTGTTATTTCTAAGGTCAAAAAAAAAAAAACGCTTATTTCTAGGGACTTGTTGCCAAACACAAAAATTGTGTGCCTATTTATCTCAGTTTTCATAATACTGCTGAGCTTCTTCAATTAAACCTCACTTCAAATCTATCTTAAATTTTGATCAACAGGTGAAGAAGGTAAAATCCATTTATCACATTTTGAATATGTTTAACATCGATGTGACAAAGAAATGTCTTGTCGCAGAAGGTTGGTGCCCTGTTTTTGCAACAAATCAGGTTTGTTCTTCACAAAATAATTTGACATATAATCTAATCTAATATCTAATAGTCAAATAGTATCTCTAAAGCACGCGTGTTTGTATTCTGCGGATTGCTATGTGAAAATGCGATGTTGGTTGATCTATCTGATTAGTTTTGAATTTTATGCTTGGCAGATTCAAAGTGCAGTCCAGCGAGCAAGAATGGACAGTAACTCACAAATTGGGACTATACTCCAGGTTTTACCAACAAAGGAATCACCACCTACCTATTTCCGGACAAACAAATTTACTTCTGCTTTTCAAGAAATTGTAGATGCTTATGGGTAAGTCATTTTGTGATTGGCATGTTCATCTACATCCTAAACTGCATTGTTCATATGAACCAACTCCAATGTAATATCTAATATCTGTCTGTTTATTGTCTGTACCTTTCAATTTGCTTGTGAAGACTGAATATGCTAAACCCAACAATAACAACGTGTTTATATTAAGTGTGAACAAATTTAGACTATAATTGCAAATAATTGAAAATTTTTGATGCAGTGTAAACATTATAAAATTAAACGACAATTAGTAGTGAACTGAAATATATTGTTTGTTTTTATGTTTATCTATGATGCTAATAAAGTTTTTTTTAATTGAAATAGCATTTAAGATTTTTATATTCATGACTAATTTACTCAACTTGATGATTTGTAACTTCTTCATCTTTCCCCTTTTGCATGATGTATAATTATTCACATTTTCTTTTAGACCTCGTATGCTTGGATCACTAAAAGAAAGAACGTCATAACATGCCTGAATTTTCAAAGCATAGTCTCGTTAAGTGGTAATTGAGTGTATTTACAACATGATAGCATAGTCCTTTGAGCAACAAACAGCGGTAATATTTTGGCTGGTGGAATTAGATCGGAACTGGTATAGAAACCAATCTCAAATGTGTTTATTCCAAATATTGATACATTACAATGAAAACACACATCTATTTATACTAAAATCACACCCTTGTAAATTCTTTAAAATAATGCAAAAGTCAGAACAATAATGCAAAAGTCAGAACCGGCAGCCACACCAACCCCTCTGTCATCGTTCCCTGTTCACAAAGTCATTGCATACGTCATATGCATGTCCTCTGTTTCAACTCCCTGTTCTGTTTCATTCTCCCGGGGTTGGACAGGACTCGTCCTCGAGTCAAAAACAACATCATCCACTCCTCACTCTTTCGCTCTCTGGCACTCTGGAACTCAGCTCTGATACCAAAATGGTATAGAAACCAATCTCAAATGTGTTTATTCCAAATCTTGATGCATTACAATGAAAACACACACCTATTTATACTAAAATCACACTCTTATAAATTTTTTAAAATAATGCAAAAGTCAGAACCGGCAGCCACACCAACCCCTCTATCGTCGTTCCCTGTTCACAAAGTCATTGCATACGTCATATGCATGTCCTCTGTTTCAACTTCCTGTTCTATTTCAGGAACTGCTTAACTTGCCAGCCTGTCTGAAAAATAAAAAGTCAGTTCACTTCAATTTGTGACAAAAGGAGACTGTTCTCGCTCAGAATTTATATAATAGAATGAATTCCTCCATAAAGTTCAATTTAATCTTACCTCATGTTGGATATATATATAAATTGTATAATTGTATTTAGTATAAGATGGAAGCATAATGATGGAGCCTGACGTTGTCCGTAACGTTACAGGAAAAAACGGAAGTTTTCTTGTAGCCTCTCTGCATGCCCTACATCATATAGCTGTCATTTTAATTTTAGCGAGTTTTTTTGGTTCTGTTGCCAACACTTTTCCTAGTTACTTGATGCATTGATTGTCTGCCCAGAGCTCAAATAATCTATTGGCAATATTGACAGGGTTGCCAAGTACCGCGAGGCAAATCCTGGTGTATTCACAATCATCACATTTCCATTCCTTTTTGCTGTTATGTTTGGTGATTGGGGGCATGGTATATGTTTATTGCTGGCTACTTTATCTTTCATTATCAGGGAGAAGAAATTTTCTAGTCAGGTAATTGACTCATTCATGAATTTTTGTGTTCATTCCGAAATGGCGAAATGCCTTTTGCCTCCCCATGTTTTATGCGTGTATCAGCTTTACTTCTTGCTATTAATAACAGAAACTTGGGGACATCGTAGAAATGACTTTTGGTGGCCGCTATGTTATTATGATGATGGCACTGTTCTCAATCTACACAGGATTGATATACAATGAATTCTTCTCTGTTCCATTTGAACTCTTCGGGCCATCTGCCTATGGTTGCCGTGATCCTTCATGCAGGTGATCATCACTCATCAGTAACATTTATATGACAAATAACCCCCCACCCCTTAAAGTTGAGTCACATTCTATGAAAGTATTACTTATCGTTAATTTTTCAGGGATGCTGGTACAACAGGCCTGATTAGAGTCCGAAGAACTTATCCATTTGGCTTGGATCCTAAATGGCACGGTACTAGGAGTGAATTGCCATTTCTTAACTCCCTAAAGATGAAGATGTCAATCCTACTGGGTGTAGCCCAAATGAACCTTGGAATCATATTGAGTTACTGTAATGCCAAATACTTCGGAAATGACATAAATATCTGGTAGTAGAAGAAAATTGCATCAATTATTTATGCCTTCATCTTATCTGTGCAAAGTTGATTGACTACTTAATTTACTTAATGTTACTTCAGGCACCTGTTCATTCCCCAGATGATATTTTTAAACAGTTTGTTCGGCTATCTTTCACTCCTCATTATCGTTAAATGGTGTACTGGATCTCAAGCTGACCTGTATCATGTGATGATATACATGTTCCTAAGTCCAACTGATGATTTGGGTGAAAACCAGCTCTTTGTGGGCCAAAAGCTCCTTCAAGTAAGAGCGTTCAAATATTGATTCGGCCTTTGGATACTACTAGTATTATTATTTTCTCCATTTTCAGCTGTGATGAACAGATATCATGTCTTAACTATCCTCCTTTTTATTGCTAGCTTGTGTTATTATTGTTGGCACTCATTGCTGTACCTTGGATGCTATTACCAAAACCCCTTCTCCTGAAGAAGCAACATCAAGAAGTATGAGCTAATCTAAGCTTATACTTTTCTTTATTTTCTTTTTTGGGTTTTATTCCACTTCTTTCTAAACTCCAAACATATTGCTGATGCCATGTTCTCTCAGAGACATCAAGGTCAATCTTACTCTCTGCTTCATGCCATCGATGATCCTCTTGACGCAGAACCACACAGCCATACTGATCACCACGAGGAGTTCGATTTCAGCGAGGTTTTTGTGCACCAACTTATACACACAATAGAATTTGTTCTGGGCGCAGTATCCAATACAGCGTCATATTTACGTTTATGGGCTCTCAGGTATGTGGTTGAAAACGTTTCATGTGTATATGTATACTTCAACGGGTGCAACCCTGTAACATCCTTTAGAATAGAAGAATTCTCATAAAAAGAAAAGAAAATGCAAGGTAGTTTATGCAGCGTAATGAAGTTTGATAGGATTTTTGTTTGCTGCCCAGTTGATGAACGTGGTCAAAGCAGGCCATATTTAAGTGCCCAATAGTTGAGCATCATTTAAGTTCAAAGTAACATTGAATGGAAAGACAGCATCATATCTGCAAGCGTCTCCATCAGTGAACCTAACCCACAACACTATGTCGTTTTGATTTAGGTTCACATTTCCAGTTTATGGCAATTGGAAACTTGTTTATGCCATAGCGTAAATTTGGATTCTGTGCAGAGGTGCTGTAATGCTTTAAGGAGAAGAATACGTGAAAAATACTATATGAGGTTCACTTTAGTAATTTTCATACATCCCACTTTTCTCTTTCTTTCTTATAACGCTACTTGCAGTAAATTATGTACTGCAGAAGATTTAAGCTCATAATAGCATTAATAAAGGATGGTTATACCATGCCGCGTCAAATTTTAAACCACCTCGCCATGTCTTGCTCGTTGTCTGAGCAAGTTTCTGGATTCTGGCTTTTTATTTTTTTCCCCAGGGGAATGGACAATGGTTTGATTATTTGGTAATCATATTCAGGATAGTTCATTGACGTAAATAAATGAAATGGTCTTGCTGAAACTGCACTATGCATTAGTTGCAGCTCTACATCTTCTAATAGATGTTTAACTGCGACTCTTTTGGTTGGGGCTTAGGGTCAATATCTTCCTTATATAGCAAATGCAACCCAGATATGCCTCGAGCCCTCAACCCTTTCATTTTAACCTTTTCTTTTGTGGTCATTTTCAGTCTTGCTCATTCAGAACTATCAAGTGTATTCTATGACAAAGTTCTACTTCTGGCATGGGGGTAAGTTCTTCGAAATTGTGTCGGCCGACAAATTACTTTACCATCATACAATTCCTTTCATGTGTTTGTGACCGGTGTAGACAGTTTCAACAAAAAAAATGGTTCATGAAATTCCTTGTGCGTCTGTGTGACTTGTGCAGGTTTGACAACATATTCGTTCTCATTATTGGCATTGCTGTCTTCATATTCGCAACTGTTGGTGTGCTCCTGATAATGGAAACTTTAAGTGCGTTCTTGCACGCTTTGAGGCTTCACTGGGTAGAGTTCCAGAACAAGTTCTACGAAGGAGATGGTTACAAGTTCAGCCCATTTTCATTTACTTTACTTAATGAGGATGATGAAGCATAATCACCAAATGCTACACTGATTATGTCAGTTTGCAGAAGAGGAGCCTGGCAAATTTTGATCAAGAGGCAATCCCCGAAAGCTACCCTGTTTTGTTCATACTCGTACTTAGTTTGTCAAATGATTGTATAAATTATAAAAAGGCAATATCAATTTATACAGGAATTATTGCCATTACTGCTATTAATATTATAACGGATAACAACCTTTGGTCCAACTAATAAGTAGAGTTACATTACAGAGTAGACACAAATCATAACATAACAACATAACATAAACGTAACGCAGTTTCCAGTTCCTCTATGGAGGACATGTATAAGGATATCAAACTAGATTTAACGTTACTTGCTATATACACCCCAAACTAGTGGTTGGGCTAGCAACTACGGGAGAAGCTTACGATGAGTGCGAAGCACCCACAGCAGCCACGCTTGAGACCATGGAATCCACTCCACACACGTTACGACCCCTGCAGATCTTGTAATACCCATTATCTCCCCAGCTGTCTCCCCATGAATTCTTGATGATCCAGTAGGGTTTTTCCTTAAAGCGGATGGGGGCATAAGCAGCAGATCCATAGCCCACCAGAAGAACCCCATGATCCAAATGCTTTCCGCATATATATGGGCATGAAACGCCACCTATGTATGTCTGCATAAAAACTGCATTTATACCAACTGCACAGATCAAAGTAAAAGTCAGTGTTATTCTAATTAGGCATATAATCCTTTTGAAGCAGAAGAAGAAGAATCAAATCATGCATCATTCACGTCAGCAACCCCTCATGAAATATTTTCCTACGAGGAAGTAAAGGTCATTGTGTTATTATATTAAAAAAGTATCTACCTGCAAGAGGGCCATGCTTAACCAGATTTGCAGCAATTTGATCTTCGTCTATGGAAACCACAGAGAAATTAGCCACGGAAGCAGCGATTTTGCTTTTGTCAAATTTGCAGGGACCACGATCAGTTCCAGTGTAAGGATAGTCCTTTTCTCGCTGCACCCCCCCGGCCTTCAGGGTGTATTCAAATGCAGAGTTCATCAGCCCACCGTTGCAGCCTGCGTCACATGCTCCAGCTTCTTCCGGATCACACTGAGAACATCGTACATGTTTGTATAAAATAAATCAATTTTCAAGAACTTAATACTCATGGCGACAATGTGAAAACAAGACCGAGTCCCCTAAATCAACCATCAACTGCCTACTGCGTATACTTCGCATAACGAGAACGAAATTTGCACCAGACTAAAATCTTCCATAAAATTTGGGGGGGGGGGGGGTGGAACATATTTCTTCGCATAAAAGTCAAACACACCGAGTCAGTAATCCGAGGAGGCACAGAACTTAGATAATTTATCAGAAACACGGTTATAGAAAATATTGTCAGATAATTTTCCATTTAGTACTATATCTACCGTGTTCAACATCTATTTATTTGGATTAGGTGAAAAACAAAGCCATTGATCCACACTAAAATGTAATAAATGAAGCTATTGCCAGATTATCTACGTCAGGAAATAAAACAAGAATTATTCTATATTGTTTTCCTTTTTTTCCCAACAAATTACTCTCCAGATAAACATAGCTCGTGCAGAGGCGAACGCGTTATGCATATCAGAGGCGCCAAACAAACCTCATGGTCGCAGTCCACTAGCTGTTGCTCGCTAAGGCTCACAAGCTCGCCAGTCGCCAGAAAATGAGCTCCCTCCAATGCCCCTGTGGTACTAAACGCCCAGCATGATCCACATGCTCCCTGAACAATTCACTCCAGAGATTAATCACGCCAGATTTTATAAGATTTAAGAGAAAATAAAAATAAAAACAAAACAATAAAGTTTCGGAGAAAATCAAAGCGTCAGTGCATACCTGGTCCTTGACCTCAGCGACTGCTCCATGATCTCGCCAATCGAAGTCCGTGGGGAGATCGCTTGTAGGGAGGATCGGAGCCTCATGAGCATCGGCGGGAAGACGAAGCGGCCGGAGGCCGAGGTACTGCCCGCGAAATTCCGATGGAGTAAGATCGGAGAATTTAGTGACGCCGTGGACGGCGGAGGGATCAAGTTTCTGGTGTAGCCTAGCCCGGCGCAAGTTTGCTTTGAAGACACCGAAACGATAGTCGTGCTCCTCTCTGGTAGCGTAGTTCTTGCCGAACTTGGTCTTGAAGGTGGAGAAATGGTGTTCAGCGTTGAGCAAGTGATCGTCGTTGTCCGGCACCACTTGCCGGATCAGGAGGTCATCTTCATCATCGATGCCCTCCGCCGTTGCCACGGCCGCCGATAGGAGGGAAAAGAGCAAGAGAGCCAATAGTGAATGGCGGCCCATCGGAATAACGCAAGAGGAGTAGGTGCTGTGCCTGTGAGAAAAATAAGCCGATGCGGTATTTCAGCCCGCTTTAATAAAAAATTCCAAGAAGACGGCATGCGGCATGCGCTATGCGCTATGCCAACCAACATTGTCCCATAGAGTACCGACACGTGGTTCTCTATTATTGGCCCCCTTGGTCCAATACGATTGTTAGGAAGAAGGAGCAGGTGGCCAAGCTATCACCACTCGCCTGAAGGCGGGCAATGTAACGAGGTCCGTTTATCTTCTTTCCTTTTAATTTTTTTTTGAATGAATTTCTTTTTAATTTTTGAGAACATGACAAAAAAACAAAAAACACTTAAAAATTATAAAATCTCAAATTAGATAGTTTTTAATGAGTAGTGAATAATTATTTATTAAATGTAATTATTAGCCTACATAACAAATTTGATTTAGAATTTTTCAGTTTTCATATTCTTTCTCTATCATTTTTTTCTTAATTTTTCTCCCAAAAGAAAGAAATTGAAAATAGGGGGGAAAAAAGTCAGGATGAACAGATAAGGTATCGTTATCGTCCCTCATCAGAATTAATATTAAAATACTTATGCCAAAAAAATCTATAAATTATAAATATCATCAGAGCATCCTTATTCCGTTTTTCTTTATAAGATTTTCAGTAGAAAATAAAATCATAGTTTCCATATTTTTTTTTTGTTAGTTTAAGGGTAACAGTATTGAGTGATTTGGCTTACTTTTTTTACATGAATTTAAATTTTAATAATTAATGAATGTTATGAGAAAAGTTTATTTTGTATAATTATTTCATTCAATAAGTCTCCTCAGGTAAAATAAAAGGAGAGTAAGAAAAATAAAATATTTTTGGGTAAATGTTAATTTTAAAATTCCGTACATCTTAGTTTCCTGCTAATAAGCCTTATACAATTTATGTTAACATAGTAGTAGTTGACAAGAAAACAAACGCTCCCTCGGGGAACAAATCAAGACAGGCAAAACACATCCTTAGCCATTATTGTTACTCATCCTTCTATTATGATATTATTTTTTTCTATATTATTTAATATTCTTACGCTGGATCGAAGAAAAAAATGCAAAGGGAGGCTGTATTATATTAAAAGCTTCCCTTTCAGAGAATATCAGAGTAATTTACCTTCGATTCTTTAACTTCAAAACCGATGTGTCTGGAGATTTTGTTAAATATTTATGTCAATTTTGAAGTGTTGACAAGCGGCAACAACGAACAATTGGATCCCTTGCTTTTCCTTTACGACAAATGAAAATTTCACTGAAATGGACAGAAAGATGTGAGAATTTGGGCTTGGATGTGCAATACATGGGTCTGCCCACTAAGAATTGAGGTCACATGGCCTGTTGACCATTTCTCACACCTAACATTTTTTTTTTTTTAGCGCTGCTTGCAGTGCGTGCAGCTCGTGGGAGGATTTAGGAATAATAATTGCAAAACGAGGCACTGTTTTTTGGGTATGATGGGGGCTCAAAGCCCACAAATCCAAAATGAGAGGCACTTGTCCATCTGGATAATCCGATAAAAGGATGGATTTAATTTCCCCAAAATTTTTAAAAAAAAATCAAAGGAAAATGTTATCCGATAAGTTATGAGTTTGTTTGATTCTAGTATCTATTTGTATGTTCTCAGGACAATTCTGCAAAGTAATTTTTTAAAAAAATTTTAAAAAACAAAAAATTTATTTGAAATCATTGTTTTGAAAAACACATCCAAAAGACCAAAATAGCGAAGTGGAGCGTGAAAGAATGATATTTTATATTTACATAATTACCCTTAATAAAAATACAATATTCCTTGCGTCTTCTCTAATTTTGTAGGAAAAATAACAAAACTTTAAAAAAATGTTCTGATTTTTTTTTTTTTTCAGAATCTGTAACAAAAACACAGTTTTAAATAAGTTTTGCCACTGAACAAACAAACTAGAAAATGTAAGCACATCAGGCGTAATGAGTACAAGTTACTTGTCTCACATCCTCGCAGAACACGTCCCTCTCACTCAACCTACTACTCATTATGGGAAAATGAAGAAAACTCAATTAAGTTGGAAGGGTTGTTTAGTTTTTCTACATTTGAATTATGCTGAGTTTGTTGCTTTGACGGGATATTCATTCGGCTATACATATATACATATATATATTGACTGCTGTTGGCAAATATATATATATATATATTGAGTGCAAGACTCAAGAACATGCAATGTAGCCTATTACTCTAGTTTTGCTTTGCGTTGTTGCCTAACAATTTAATTATTGCAGATTTTATCAAAGGATGGCGGGCTTGGCCTAGTTCATGGAAATCCACTACACATTTCTGCCTGCATCTCATGTAACCTGTCTTCCATAGTCCGAAACACCTATTTGATTTTTTTGAAGATATTTTTAGTAACGATAACATCATCACTGTCAAAGTCTATAAGCAAGACTAATCCAGGACGTGTCAGAACCAATCTTAGACATGTTATAACTTGTTCGAACCTTACTCAGACCCTTTTCTAAGGTTATTGAGTAACTCTTACTAACCAACTTATGTGTTAAACATATTGACATGTTTGTTTTAGCGATCAGATTGCTTATAAGCTGTTTTTCACGTAGATCGAGACACAACTTCTCTCACATACTTACCTCGTATACCGTAAATTACGATTGAAAAGTTACTTTTAAGTATTCCAATCGCCTATCCAAACGAGTACATTGTTATTATGAGTTACTGAGTAACTCGGTGCCAACATGCCATGCCCTCCTTCTATTGTTGGTCCAAAAAAAAAACTAAAATGCCCTCCTTCTATTGTTGGTCCAAAAAAAAAACTAAAACTATATTTGGATGGAGAGGAAATTGGGAGAAAAACAGGGGAGGGGATATTAGAAAGAAAAAATATATAAAAAAAAATACTACTTTTAAGTGTTTTCCTTCTTGATATTATTTTCCCCCTAATTTTCTTCTCATCAATTCATAGTGGAAGGGAAGATGGCAACCATTTTTTTTACTTTAAAGCATACACTAATAACTCAAGGTTATAAGGGAAATTAAATTCTTGACCTGCCACTTACAAGGGATCGGAGCATCAATACCACTAGAGTATAAGAAATCATTTAGCGAAGCGAATCAATGCACAGATTTTCTCCTCAGTCCCTACTTACGCACCCCAGCCTTCCTCTGGGCTGCAGGCCTTGGCCCAATATCTGTCTGGCCTGCGTGCCTTACCCAAAAATTTTGTTTAAAAAAAATTCTAAAAGCAATCATATTATAACTGCACTTGGAAGGAAGTAGAGTGAATTTAGATTACAGTTCCATGATGTTTGAATTCCTCATAGTCCAATAACTCAAATATTTTGTTTAAAATAAACAAGCAGAAAAGGAACACTTCCTAGAATAAAAACATGCTAGGAATAGAACATATGTACAAAGTAAGAATGGAGTATAATGAAATATTATGTTAAGAGCTTTTTTTATATCATCACAAATTTACAAGGGAAAAAGATAAATAAATACTATTTTCAACTTCCAAAACTTAGAAAAGTCCCTTAACATACGTAAATGACATAGAAGGGATAGAGTGAGAATCTAGGTTTTTCATATTTGAAAGAAAAGACCAAAAAACCTCATTACTTAATTCTTTTACATATATTGTTAGTATTTATTGATTTTGTCAAAATCATTACGGATTTTGTTAAAATCATAACTATTTTAGTCAATTTCATTATTCAACTAGTCACAACCCAAAATTATTTGTCAATCTTTTTACACATATTGTCAGTACTTACAAATTTTGTCAAAACCATTACTCTTTCAATCAATCGCGTTACTCAATTGGTTAAAAAAAAAACTTTGTCAATCCTTTTACACATATTATCACTACTTACAGATTGTCAAAACCATTACTTTTTTGTTCAATCTCATTACTCAATTTATCACAATCCAAAACTCTTTATCAATTTTTTTTACATTTTGTCAGTACTTATTAATTTTGTCAAAACTATTACAAATTTTATCAACACCACTATTCATTTTGTCAATCTCACTACTTAATTGGACACAACCCAAAACTCTTTATCAATCATTTTACATATATTGTCAGTACCTATGGATTTTGTCAAAACCATTACTCTTTTAATCAATTCATTACTTAATTGGTCACAATCCAAAACTCTTCTTTAACCTTCTTCTATTCCATACCGAACAATTAATGAACTTCAGCACCAGAGAAAAACCAAACCAAAGAGATTCCCAAAACATACAGTGAAGCACATAGCAATTGAGTTCAAACATGGTGATAGAAATAAAAGAATTGAAGAAAGAAGACAAAAGGAGAATGAGAGGAAGGAAAGACGTTGAGAACGACCTTAAAAATCAAGACAGGCAAAACATATCCTTAGGCAACCTTCTATTATGATATTATTTTTTTTCTAAATTATTTATTATTCTTACGCTGGATCCAAGAACAAAATGCAAAGGGAGGCTGTATTATATTAAAAGCTTCCCTTTCAGAGAAAATCAGAGTGATTTACCTTCGGTTCTTTAACTTCAAAACCGATGTGTCTAGAGATTTGTTAAAGATTTGTCAAGATGGAAGTGTTGGCAAGGGTGTTTTTTCGTCGAGATTTTATAATCCTAAATTCCTTCACCGTACTGATTTGGGATTTTAGAACTTTACGGCTCTAATTTATCATTTTCTATATTCCAACGTATTTTTTTTGGAATTTCCCTCTAATTTCCCCAAAATAAAAAAAATCAAAGGAAAAATTGAAATCATTATTTTATATAAATATAAAATATCATTCTTTCACCCCTCCAAAATAGATAATAGAATCAAACAAACTCATAAATTATTTACTAAATCTACTTTGTTGTTTATGGTTCAACTCTGGTTTGTATTTCTGTGTAGTTGTGGAGTCGTTTCTCATGTTTGAGACCCTGTAGTTTAAAGTTGCTTTTAATATAAATGATATTTTATATTTATATAATTACCCTCGACCTACTACTCATTATGGGAATTGAAGAAAACTCAATTAAGCTGGAAGGGTTGTTTAGTTTTTCTACATTTGACTTATGCTGAGTTTGTTGCTTTGACGGGATATTCGTTCGGTTATATATATATATATATATATATATGCGCGCGCGCAGGGTTTTCATTGCAAAGAGAACTGAAAATTAAATAAGAATATACTTCACAAATACCCATTGTCAATCTAGACTGCAACTGAGATATATGGAGGTTGAGATACCCGATCTAATGGGTAAGACCGATCCAATGAAGCTTTGATAATCCAATCAGCCACCAAATTTGCTTCCATGAGAATTTATAAGCAATAATGGTTTCGAATCAAATTCCTTGAGACCAGAAAATACTCAAGGAGACCAACACAAAACATAATATTAGCTAAAGCCCAAACAACTTGACAGTACATGAGAAAATCACAACTCCAGCCAGAAGATGAACAATATTTTCATATACACTAAACTGGCACATGTTTATCCTGAATAAGAACAGTGGTGGAATACACACTGTGCAGGCACATGTTAAGCCAAAGATGAACAGCGTATACAAAGACATTAAACAAGCACAAGTTGATGATTTTAAAAATATTAGCAGTTAAGGCTTTAGTAGAACTTCAAGCCATAAAATAAACAATCTCCCTCCCACAAACATAAACCTCAAACCATTCATGTTTAATCTTAGACAAGGACTCAAGAGCCTTGTTTTCAAATGCTCATCCATCAACTCTCTTCGCCACATAAAAGCTTTCCACATGACTTCCAGCAATACAATGACAATTTGTTTAGATGGAAGTGACTTATAACATATACTAATCCGAGAATTAGTACAAGGAGTCTCCTAGTAGTACCAAATGGACCAAATCACAACTGGATTCAATTATTTTGGGCTATAAAAAGCCCTCAAAATAGCACTTTCAATAGTAAGAGATGCAACCTCGCCAGCATAAAGGGTTGAATCCATATTAGTTTCAGAAGAAAGACATTGACAGTTAAATAGACCTCTAACTAGTGATGTTAGAGCTGGACGGTCAGATCGGTCAGACCGTCGGCCGGAGCTTTGAACAGTTCGTTTCTTAGTTGAAAACCGTTTTGAAGATTGGGTCGTGTTGAGCCGGCAAGAACCGACTTTTAAGCCAGAAAACAGAGTGATTTTTCAAAAATCGGACGGTTCACACTAGTGACATTAAAACCGAAAGAAGAAGAGGAAGAACCAACAAAAAAAAAACCCATTACCCAGTATCTACCTTTATGAAATAACCGAAAGAATGAAAAAAAGTTGGCGACAAATCAAAATATAAAACTTGAACCACTTACTAGCCATGATTCTCGAATATGCTGTACTTATCCAGCCAAGAAAATGTCGAAGAAAGAAACTTAGAAGACATGGGAAGGATGAAAGAAAAATGAAGGCAAACCAATTTTACAGTCACTGATAAATGAAGTATACAGCAATAATATCTTTCCTCTGCCATTGGTACAATCACTTTAATGTATTCTCACGTTTCAACACCCCATCACAGCCACACACATTCACAGAGGAGGCATTGAAAGTTCAAAATTTTTAAAAGCTTTTTATTTTTCTATAATTTGAATGAAAGCTAATGATATTATATTTAAGTTATTTATTAACTCTTTCTTTTACCTTTTTTTTCGTTTTATTTTTTTTATAGATTTAAATTTTTTAAAAATTATTTACATATTCTCAATTTCTCATTTCATTTTTATTTTTTTATCTAAAATACTTAATACAAAATATTGCGTGTGCTTATCACCAAAAAAAAAAAGAGCTATCATAAAAAAAATTAAACATATGCTATGAGATACCTTATAAATTTATTAACTTATTTTAAAATTAAAATAAATAAATATATTTTTAATTTTGATAAAAATATTTTATTTTAAAATTATTTGATAATTTAATATTTTATTTTTTCTTATAGTATTGTATAAGTATATAATATTTTTTTATTTAATTATTACATTACCAGTCCGACTAAATGGCCGGACCGTTTCATCTCCAGTCTGGCTTTTAATTTGGATCAATCAAGAGCCATCAAATACCAATGTTTAACAAGGCATGAAATCATTATTATTTGTGCTTTTTGTTAGGTTAATAGTTGATTTAAATGTTATTCCTTAAATAGTGTTTTGTGATTTTACTAACTTCATATGAAATTAAATTAAAGATTAATTATTGTAATATATATATATATATATATAATATTTTTAAATTTAATTATTACATCACCGGTCCGGCTCAACTGATCCAACCGGTTGAACCTTGACCCGCTAACTTTTTCGGCTCAACATCCGGTCTGGCTTTTAAAACATTACCTCTAACCTCAAGATCACCGATAGAAGAGCCACTCCTTTTACTCAACAATTTCTTCGCCAGTGTTGTCCTTCTGATCTCGATTCTGGAGTACCCCCACCTCAACCCATAGATCATGGCTGAAAGCCCTAGAGGCACCCATCGAAGGTTGCCATAACATTTAGAGAAGTACAAGCCTCCATGGGTCGATTGTCGCTACCTCCCTACTTGTTGCCTTCAGAGAACATATGCACAATCATAACAACAAAGGCCACACTGCAGGGACATATACTTGAAGACCTCCACCGGAATGGGATAAGAGACCCCTCGAGGAATAGAAACCGGCAGCTTGATGGCACTGAAAGAAACCCTAGTAGAGGGAAGGAAACCCTAGCAGAGAGAGAAAGCCACTATCCTTGGTGGAACTCAATTTGCTTATTACTTTATTTTTGCTTTGCCTTGTTGCCTAACCATTTAATTATTGAAGATCTCATCAAAGGATAGCTAGCTTGACCTAGTTCATGGAAAACCACTACACATTTCCTCCTGCATCTCATGTGACCTCTCTTCCATAATCTGTACTGCCTATTTGATTTTTTTGGAGACAATTTATGGTCAAAATCTATAAAGCAATGTTTGAATCTCATGATGGCCAGCTTGTGTGTTAAAGGTATTGTTCTCAGGCGAAACTAAGTAACATAACTCGGTGCCAGCATGTTATGTCCTTCTTCTACTATTGGTCCTAAAAAAAAACCAAAAACTATATCTTGAGTGAGAAGAAATTGAGAGAAAACCAGAAAAGAGGGAATATTAGAAAAAAAAAAGTTATTACTTTTAGGAGTTTTCCTTTTTAATATTATTTTCTTCCTAGTTTTCTTCTTATCAATACCAACAAGCATTTACTTCCCCGAGTGTTGCGCGGAATGTATTTACTTATAATAAAGTGTTACCCATTACTCATTGCAAAAAAGCATTGTTTCCGCCACAAAAAAAATAGTCCTGCCTAAAAAAAAGATTACATAAAATGAAAATTAAAAAAATCAAATCATGTTGGCCAAATTGCAAAAGACCTCCCTATAGACAACATTAGTTGTTGTGTGAAGAGCCTGCATCTTGTCATAACTTATTAGTTTGCTTAAGCTAATTAAAATGCTCAAGCAAACTAATAATAATAATTATTCTAGTAGGGGATTATTTGTGCACCCAAATGTGATGCTCAGCATATTGTGGATGTGGTCAACTACTAAGAGTGACAAACCTACAAAAGATTCGGGGTGAAAAATATGATGGATATAATGGAAAATAGGTTTGTATTTTCATGACTATAAGCATTGAAAAATCAAGTTATGGAGAATTTAATTTTAGGCATGCATATATTTAATGAGGTTGATGCATACATTGTCTCCTTACACTTAAGAGTTTTTCTTGCTAGATACTACCATTGGAAAGTTAACTATGAAGGAAATCAAACTAACTACTATCTAACATGAGTAATAAGATCTTTTGTTTTTCTATGCGCGTGACATTAGTGAAGGTAATGGATTCTACGTTTTATAATTTGAGATGATGAGGAAATCTATCACACATCACAGCATATAAAAGCTACACATCACCACCCATATGCTCAAGTTTAGCCGCCATCTTTAATTGTCTGTTATTTGTGGCAATGTGGCATTTACTTGTCTGTTATTCCTAGATATCAATTCATCTAATTGTCTGTTATGCTATACAACAAATTATTAGGTTTTACTGTGAGTAACACCTTAATTACCCTGTGTGTGTTTTTATTGTCTGTTATGCACTCACATCAACCACCAACTATCCACCACAAGTGACTTTAAACAAATGTCATATCATGACATAGATCCACATCATTGAGTAGGTAATTTGTAATAGAAAAAATATTGCTACAAAACCCTAAAGATTTACCTGTCAAATCTGATTATTGCTTAAACCTATGACACTCAAAGGATTAGCATCACATACAAATCTCCTCAGCCAACTTAACATCACCTAAATATTTTGATCTAACTTGACAAACAAATCTTTAGGATTTGGTTCAAAGAATATTTTTATGCTTTATTTGACATCATATTATTTACATGAAAGTTAAAAAGTATAATCGATTGAACCAATGTCAAACCAGATCCTGAAAAACTCCAATGCCATATCATGACAAGCATCTACATTTTTGGGTAGACGTAAGAAAAGATATTGCCACCAAATCCTAAATATTTGTCTGTCAAGTGTATTTATTACATAGACTCGTGATACTCAAAAGATTAGCATCACCCTAGAAGATCCACACCTAGGTAGATTTGTCCAAAGCCATGTCAAAATAATCCATCGGTTAATTCCTTAACACAAGTTTACTGAAGTTTGATTTGAGTTGTACTATTTTTTAAGATTTCATTTAAAACGGATTGAATTTATAAGTAGTGGTACATGTGAGACCATGTGAGAAACCATATTTTCAATTGCATACTTCCAAAGGATTGGACAATATATTATCTACATGATATTTGAAATTAAAATCCATCCGCTATACAATGATAAAAAAATAAAACCCTGTTATAGAAAAAAAATATGAAAATGAAAGTTTAGGGTATACCGAAGAAAATACTTCCACACCAAATGCATGAAATTTTCCAAAATCTTGCAACGGTATCTTATTGTTGATTTAATCAAGATCTGAAAAAGGTAGCTATCTGTATATTGGAACAAAATGGAAGTGCCAATATCTTTCCAAATTGTCACCTAATCATGCCTATTTCAAGAGATTAACATCACCCTTGGATAATTTACTGACAAGAAAAACTGGTATGGAACCTTGAATTGTGTTGATAAGCTTCACCTAGTAATTGACATAAATGTCTTAATTTGCTGGTAATTTACTGACATTCTATGCTCTCCTCTTCAACTCTGCTCTCGCCTGTAATTGACATAAATGTCTTAATTTGATCAACATAATACCTATTTAGAAAATCTCCACAGCTTGCTTCATTCACATGATTGCATGTAAAAATTGACATTCATATTTTTTATTTCAGGCACAAATTTACATACATAGTTACCTATTGTGACTATTTTTTATTCCATTTCTATGCATGCAGGTACTTTAGGGTGCTTTTAGTTTAGGATGCCATTCATATTTTCATTTACATAATTACATGGCCCACTTAGAAGACTATGGACCCAAGTACTGGTGCAATCGTCGTGTATGAGGTATATAATGTCAAATATATTATGTTTTTAGGAATAATTTTCAACAGATTGAACAGATGAGTATTGCTATTTGTGAGGGCACTTAAAAAACAAAAAGTTATGTTGTGCATGTCTTTATATATAGACAGCGTTAAGTACTACATAAACCCACGATGTTTTGATATTAAAATACGGGTATTATCAAGGAGTACATGAGATCAAACTTAAAAAAGATTTCCAGGAAACATACAGAAACCAATAACGTAGATCCTAAGTTACCAAATGATGGCTTACATACTTTAGGATCACACCTACCCTACTACATATCGTCAAGGAATATAGGAGATCAAACTTACAAAAGATTTCTAGGAAATATATAGAAATCAATAATAGAGATCCTAAGTTACCAAATGATGGCATACATACTTTAGGATCACACCTACCCCACAAACAAAATGACCACTACATATCATGACCATCATAAACACAATCCCTACCAACATAGAAAAAACTAAAACATACTACCCACAATACACAATAGACACTTAAAATGTCCTGGAAAAGTATGGAAACTTTGTCCCATAAAAAAAGATCACCAACACTACCCTAATTGGCCAACCATCCCACCAATCAAATCCTCCTGGCCATTGCAATCACCTCCCTTCTAGCAGTCAGCATCTCATTGAATGTATGGTTCTAGAAAACCATCATTGCAGAGGCAAAGTTCACCATAGACGCCTCTAAACAAAAAGAAGGTGACAAGAAACTTATTACTCATACCCCTCCCGCTTCTGATCTCCCTCCTTCTGAACCATTCCATACTGAACAATGACAACCAGATTCAAAATATGCTTCTCATGTCTGTAACCTTCCCATGCTTGCATAGCATTTTCACGCTGGAGTCGAATGAACATTCTGTGCATGAGGTTGACTCGGGAGAGATACTGTCCAACCATGACCACCAACCATTATTGAATGATGAACAAATAGAATAAGAATAGTGAAGAAGATAAAAAGAAACACGACTATTATGATGACTAGAAGAGGTGAGAATGGTGAGTATTTAAAGAAATTCACAAGGCTCTTTAATAAAGGATGATAGACATACAACTACTGCAATAAATGAGGCAAAGCAAATAACCAATGTGAACCTTCCATATTGTGAGTTGGGACATGGGAGATGGGAATGGTTGAAGAGCTTAAACAACGATATAATAATTTTAATTGCTTCACCCATGTGCTTCCCTTCACAAACCGGGACAGGGTAAATAAATAACCGAGCCATATCATGAAGTGCAGTACTAACACGAAGCCACATGCAAGCCGATACTGTTCATTTGAACAATAAATTGTGAGAGAAGCCACGAATGAGTATGACTTGGAGTGTGTTTGGCAACACTTAAAAAAATTGCTTTTGAGGCCAAACCATGGTTTGGAAAAAAAACATCCAAACACTCACAATTTTTTCAGAATCCATTTTGCATGTGAAACCATGGTTTGGGAGGCCCAAACCTTGGTTTGGGAAGAATCCATTTTTTTGAGCTTTTTCAACTTTGTGGGTCCCACCCTCTCATTCTCATTGGTTCTTTTTCTGTTTGTGGGCCCCACGTCACACTCTCTCTCATCTTTTTTATTTTTTTTGAATTTCAACGTTTTTTCTCTTTTTTTTTTTAGAATTTTAAAATTTTAATACTCCCTCTTATCCTATTTAAGACTTATTTATCTAATTTAATTATATTAAAAAAAATTAGTTAAATTAATTAACATTACATATAGACAAAATTATTTCATTTTTGGTATTAATTATGAAATTTAATGTTAAATAGCTTTTGGAGAATAGATTATAAGAAGAATAGATTATGAGAAAAAAGTGATTTTGATAAAATGAGAGTGTTTGGATGTTTTGATCAGAATAGCTTTTTTCATTGTCAAATTACTAAAAAGGACATTAAATTTTGTGATAATTACATAATACATAAAATATAATCTTATTCTTTATATGTAATTATCACAAAAGTTAATGTCCTTTTTAGTAATTTGACCATGAAAAAAGTTATTCTGATCAAAACATCCAAACACTCTCATTTTATCAAAATCACTTTTTTCTCATAATCTATTCTTCTTATAATCTATTCTCCAAAAGCTATTCTCCATTTTTTCTCCAGAAGCTATTAAAAAAAGCTAATCCAAACACACTCTTGGCTTGGCTCCTTCAACATATAGATTTTTTATATTAAGGGATAGGGCGGATTTTCTCCCGTCTCCATTTATGCACCCCAGCCTTCAACTGGGCCGCAGGCCTTGGTCCAATATCCGTCTGGCCTACATGCATTACCCAAAATTTTGTTTGAAAAAAATCTAAAAGCAATCATTTTATAGCTGCACTGTCAAGGAAATAAACCTATAGAACCTAAATTCACTCTATTGTAGATAATAGATTGAATTTAGGTTCCAGTTCTATGACGTTTGAATTCCTCAAATATTTTGTTTAAAATAAACAAGCAGAAAAGGATGTAAGTCGTATCTTAGCATGTTAGATTAGATTATAAAGAAATTTAAAAAAAGAACATAATTGAAAAATATTGCCTAACACTTTCTAGAATAAAAACATGCTAGGAATAGAACATATGTACAAAGTAATAATGGAGTATAATGAAATATTACGTTAAGAGTATTTTTTATATCATCACAAATTTACAATGCTAATTGCTATGATAGGAATATCTTCACTATGCCGACGCCAACTACTACAAAAAACGTTTTTCATTTTTTTAGATTTTTTAAAGTCTGAAAATAAAGTGACGTCTATATGAGCGACGTAATAAAAAATGGTAATAACGTCCGTAAAAAAAATGACGCTTAAAATCTGGACTTTAAACGTCCCTATTTTAAAAAAGGACATCTAAAGTACTACACTGACACTTTAGATGTCCCCATTTTAAAATGAGGACATCTAAAGTTCTTTTTTTTTTTAAAAAAAAGTGTTTATATTACAGATCTGGATTAAATATTATTTAAAACCAAAAATTACATATCAACGTTAATAAAATTATAGATCGAGTATCTGAACTCCAAATCCAAAATTTGTACAATAATAACTCAAAAGCTGAAATCTCATAGGTAGAAGATGATAACAATAAGAGGAATCAGTTACAAAAAAACTTATCTCCTTCTATTATTAAAATTCATTTTCTCGTAATAACGAATAGAGAATAGCGATAACAACACGAGTTTAGAAGATAAAATAGAAGGGAAACCCAAAGAAAAAATAGAAAGAACATAAAATAAAAATTGTAAGAAAGCATGACAGATCTGGAGGTGAAAAAAGAGAGAGAAAGGAAGAAACAAGAGTAAAAAGAGCATATAAAGAAGAAGAAGCAAGAGTCAAAAGGCGTGATGACAGCGGTTCTTCTTGTGGTTTTGGTGATGGGAAGGGTCTTCCACTTAAATCAAGAAGAAGAAAACGATAAGTGTAAGAGTATAAAATTGATAAATAAAGACTATCAGTTTAAATTTAAATTGCTTTTGGCGTCCTAAATTTAATTTAGGGATGCCTAAAGTTATCCAATTAATTTTTTTTTTACTTTAGACGCCCTCAATTCAAATAAAGACGTCCAATTAATTCAAATAGAAACAAACGTCTTTATTTAAATTGGGGACATCTAAAGTAATTTTTTTTTAATGAAATGGCGTCCCTGATATCATGTAGAAGGGCATCCCTATTTTTTTTTTTTTTTTTTTACTTTAAACGTCCATAATTCAAATAGGAACGTCTAAAGTCTCTAAAGTTACATTTTAGATGTCCCTATTTTAATTGAGGACGCCTAAAGCTATTCAGTTCCCACCTAAAATTACAAAAATACTACCATCTTTATTTTTTACTTCCCCTTTTTAAAAACAAACGTTCTTTGGATGGTAGAATCTATATTGTACGTGTAACAGTGACTCTAATGACTCTAGCACTCAACTCTTTTTCTAATGTGCAAATCACGAGTTTGATAATCTCCAGCAAATGTTTTGCTTACCCACTAAAGAAAACAAATTCATAATAAAACATTGTGTTAATTACGTTCTAGTTAATTATCTGCAGTGATATTCTTTCCATTTTTTAGAGGAATGGTTTGTTGTCGTTTTTTTAGGAAATAAAATGGAAGCACCCAAAGAAAAAATTGTAATTACAACAAAAATCTTAAGTGATGGTATAGACCTGTTATTATTTCCTGTACCAAAACCTGCAGCCACGAACTTCTTGTACGACTTTTTCGTAATTGCATTATTTTCTTATAACTCTATAGTGATTCTTCCCTAAGTTTAATTAAAAGAGAACAATACCCAAATTAAAGCAGAACAGGAGGGAAAGAGAGCAAACAACAGAAGCAATGCCCAAAGAAAGTTCAAGAGCGCATTGTTTGACGGTTCCTGAGTTAATTGCAGTATACTCCAAAATTAATTTGAAGAAACACGACTTGGATTATAGATTAGTTAGGATTATGAATTTATATATATCGTCATATAGAATAAGAAATTTGTGGTGAGAATAATTAAGACAAAGTGCAGTGATCAAAATTTGGAGTGGATCTCATTTATTCTCCTTGACCTCCATATGCTTATTAACCTCTTGCCTTTTTTTCCCTCTTGCTATTTGCATTCATTAATTTAGAATATTGAGAATTATTCCTGGAACACAGCCTGCTTTGATTTGCTGTATATGTTCATGTTATGTATAAACGGAGGTCATTGTCAAGCATAAGTGGGCAAACTTACCCTTTGATTTCAACTTTTGCCGACACAAAGACAGTGACCAACTGCCAATATCTGCTTTATTTTTTTATATATCGGAAGTAATATCTGCTTTAACTTGTAATTGCGAATTGCAATATTCTTTTTCTTGCACCACAACTTTTCTATTCTCCTCCATCATTATATTTTAGTGACGATCAAAATTGACACTAGCCATGTTTGGCCAAGAATGACTTTATTTCGGGGTGGTGCGTCTCAGTGGTCACGCTTTAATTTGGCCAGCCCTCCACATATTGTGTGAGTGTCAGATATTTTAAATTTAAAATTTATATCAAAATGAAATCCTTGGCAATAACATGCATTATATATGAAGCCGAATTATTCCTCAAATTTTGCACGGATTCCTTGTTTAGTTTTAATTAAATTAAGCTCTAATGACTTTCAGGTAATTAAAAATGTTAAATTATGGCATTACATTAGATAATTAGTGATTGGTGATAATATGCTCTCTATCTGATACTTTTTTTATTTGGGCAGAGCCCTGCAGGTGTCCTGGTATTTGCATGTTTTGTGTTTTTGTTTATCTATCCAAGAATAATTCGCTTGCATGATAACAAACGTTGTGACATATATTCCCGCCCAAACCGTGATGATGTTTTATTACTATACAAGTGCATGAGAAGTTTTTAGTCTGTTGTCATAATTTCACGTAATTATTAAAGTGTACAAAGAATAATATTTTTATGTATGCTAAATGAAATAAACCCGCATGTGGTGGTAGCTGTTTTATATGGTAATAAATATATACCATTATTCTGTTCATATATAATGGGTTAAGAATTATCGGCACTTTATAAGCTAGCTAGCCTAGCTGCCCCAGATAAATATATCCTTCTTCATTTGGGTGTCTATATACTGACTTTTATCCTTAATACAAGATATATTTATATAATTTGATTAGATTAAGGAAATTAGTTAATATGACATTTATTTTCTAAAACACCCTATTTATCTTCCTTAATTCCCTCACTCTCTCCCCTCGTTTCATTATGATTGAGGAAGCATCAATAAGGGTCAATTAGAAAAAGATTGACAAATATAAAAATTATGTCTTATATTTAGGATCAAGATCAACTCCCAAAATATGTCTTATGTTAAGGACCGGAGGAGTGTATTTATATATAGAAGATGCTTAATTGTATTTTCTAAAATGGAAAGGCGCAAAAAAATTATACGAGTCCAGGTGAGAAACTGAAGAAAATATAAATCAAAATAGGAGTTGTACTGTCGTGAGATATATTACTGTTGCGCGCGCGGGTGTGTTGTGTAGAGCAACGTACGGAAGAACGAAATTATATATGGTTATTAAAGATGAAGGAAGGAGATAAGGAAAAAATATTCAAATAATACTTGAATTTTAAAATCTTAAATTGGTTTTGTCAGTAATAAGTGTAATGAGATTGACAAAAAAAATATAACAATTCACAACTTAAATTTTTAATAAATCACTGATTTAAAATTTTGAAACTCAAATGATATTTATTTATTTTTTTTCAAGAAGATATTACTCAAAAAAAGATGTAGGGGAAAGAAGGGTGGAGACACATAGAAAAATAGATTTTATGGGGAAATCGATATCTAGACGATGATTTGCCAATTGCAATAGCCATAATAATGACGGGGAGATTGATTGGGTTGTGGTCAAAAAAGACCAGACGACGGAAACGTTTAGAATCAAAACATATTGATTGAAATGTTTGTTGTGTAGCGAAGAAGATGAGAATGAGATATCAGTGGGGGTGTGTGGGCAAATAGAGGTTTGAAGTGCCAAAAGAGAAGCACAAGTAGGTAACAAGAGAGTATCAACGGACCAATAAATGCCCACTCACACACACAACGGACCAACAAATGCCCACTCACACACACCTTGAAAAAGATGTAGCCCTTAACTTTGGATTAGAAGATATACTTATTACATGCCTAAATGTTCCCTGTTAGTGGAAGATTACAAGTCCAATCTACTTAAGACTTCAAGCGGTTAATATTTACTCCTGTAAATAAAAAAAATGGGTACATGACTTTTTTTTGTATAAAAAATTTTAGGTGAGTTTTGGGTCCCGAGGCTTGTCAGGCAAGGGCATACCTTCGGATTTAAAGAACACGTTCATAGGTATTTACATATCGCTTGCCAACAAAATTAACAAATCAGTGGAATTTAAATTCATAACTTTATGGTTATAATACAGTACCTTTACCAACTTTAGCAATAAAGGGTATATGACTTGATCATGTAGTTAGGTTTCATAATAAGGCAGAGACGTGTGCTAGGACCCAAAAGCAAGCACCAATAGGGGTAGGTGTCGGAATGCGACTAACTGAGCTAATTTGGTCCCCCCACCCCCGCTACTTTATTACACACATGTTTGCTCACTGGGCTTCTTCTGCCATAAGAGAAAGAACCTGAGTTATATTGGCTAATAGGGTTAGTAATTATGAAATCACAAAAATATTTTTTTAAAAAAATCATAAAAGTGACTTTGCTTCTTAAAGGATTAAGATTCATATATATATATATTCTAAAAATTTAAACTCATTTTCTGAGTGGTTCTAGGAATATTATCATTATTATAAATGGTAAAGGGACCAAAGCTGTGATCCATATATAATATTGTAAATCAGACAAAAGGATCCTAGGGTGGGGAGGGAATAATAAATGTATTTTAGTCAAATACTCCATCATTATACTTTATAATACTGTGGGCTATATTAATAGATTTCTTAATGTTTAATACCCCTCTGATCTTTAATATATTTATCTAATTTGATTAGATTAAGTAACTTAGTTGTGTTAGTTAATAAGACACATACTCAATCTACTAAAACACCTTATCTTTCTCTTTAATTATTGTTGATGAAACAAATTATGTCTTATATTTATAATTAAGATCAACTCATCTTATATTCTCTCCGATTCTTTTCATAAGCAATTTTCTCTCTCTCGGGGTTGGTTTTTTTATAAGTAATTTTCTCTCTCTTGGGGTTGGTTCTTTTTATAAGCAATTTTCTCTTTGTGTCTCAAAATTTAAACTACTTTTTTCTTTTATACCTATTAAATACATATCTTTATATTAATTATCCCTACTTAGCACTAATTCTCTTTTATTTACTCATTTATTATACATTCTCTCTCATATTTTTACTTCTACTCTCTCATATTTGTTAATCATTTTTTTCTCCTATACTCTTTTCATAAATAAGGGTTTATTTAGAAGAAATATGATATTTTTGACACATTTATTATTTTTAACTAATCTTAACTGCCAGTTCGTTTTACGCAATAAGGATAAAAGTTGCTTATCAAAAAGACCGGATGGAGTATTAAGCAGCGGAGGAAGTATAATATTAAGTTTCTTAATTGACATGTAAAACTTTAAATCGCAGTTGATAGTTTTGAAATTGAGGTTATGTGGGGTGTGTAATCAATCATGTTGGGGGCGTGAGAATGAACATTAGCGTCAGGAAATATCCTAAGCGATTTGATTCCTCATACTGCAATTCTCCTCTTTTTCAACATGTTAATCATCGCTGTTTACCATTTGTGTCACCCCCAACACACACACACCTGCATTTCCCATTCCCCTTTGCCATTATTATTGCCTCACTGCATGCTCGCTCCCCTCCTCCACCATTCCTTTTGTTCCCCTCACAATTATGCTTAATTCCTCACTCAGTGCATACTGTTAATTAAGGAGAATTTTATACTCAATTAATTAATACCGTGTGAAGAAATAAAGCTGATCTTTCTTTGCAAAGCAGTGATTAGTAGTCAACACATTATACCAAAAGCTTGCTAATTTGTATGGGACAACAGTGTTGTGTAACCCGGACCGGACCAGCCGGTTTGGCCCAGAAACTGGCGAACCGACCGGTAAACCGGTCCAGTTCCCGGTCCGGGTTACAATTTAAAAAAAAATTAAATTTTTCCTTTATAATTTCATACTATAAGCCTAAAATCTTCAATTTCTCATCGGTTTGATCCCAGTTTAGCACCAGTTTGACTCCGGTCTGACCCACTAACCTTTAATCCAGTACCCCGACCGGTTCAATGCCCGATCCGGATTTTAATACCTTACGGACAGAGTGGTGAGATATTTCCAAAGCTTGTTTGTTTCAGAATGGAAGAGAGTCAAATGAAAGCGACCCACGTTGTGATGGAGGGTGGCACTTCACTGTGCTCCGAAAGTATGCTTGTTGGCCTATTTTCACATACAATCCCACCCCTCACTCCTTATACTACTTTTAGGCCACAATCTTAACCCTAATTCCTTTCCCACCTTCATTTACTCATCATGGTCTACATGTAATGTTAACTGGTTAAGTGTTAACGTCACTATATACAAGCAAGCGAATAGAGGTTTATCCAGATAGTAAGGATTGCATGACTTGTAACCCATAATAAGATTATTACTAGTTCATATCCGCTACTGATATGAGGATTTTATTAGCAAATAATGATCAGTAAATATCTCTTTAATTGCTTTTTAAACCTAGAGGAGCGTCCGGACCCTGATGAGCCCCTAGACCAGCTCACATAAACTTTAGCTATATGAAAAAAAAAACATCACTACTCTATACAAATCCATCCTTTATTGCAAATTACAAAACTTTTAACTCTATTATATTTTGCCCAAACCCTAAGACTAATGCAATTCCCTATATATCGTGTTTTTTTAACACAATATTTAATGTTCAGTGATGTAAAATCCCTGCACTTGAACATTATCAAATATTGCCTCCATTCCTATTTATAAGCAATTTTCTCCTTGATTACGCAAAACGAACTGGCAGTTAAAAGCAATAAGTAATGTGTCAAAAATGTTATGTTTTTTTCCATATATGCCCTTATTTATGAAAATAGTATAGGAGAGAGAATAGATAAAAGTATGAGAGATAATGAGTATAAGATATGAGAAAGAATGAGTATTTAATAAGGGTAAAATAGGAAAAAGAAGCTTACATTTTGAGACAAAAAGTGAAAGCTGCTATAAAAGGGACCAGCCTTATGAGAGAAAAAGTTACTTATAAATAGTACAGGAGGAGGGAGTACTCTACTAAAATTACAAGGAATCAAACTACGGAACGCAATCATGAAGAGTCCAAAAAATGCAGAATCATTATTAGATATCCAAAAATGGGAGAGAGGGGCAGCATATGTCTGCTCAAGAGAAGAGGTGCTTTGGGAGTGGGAGGTGGGGAACCTTAGTGGAAACACTTCATTGATTAGCTCTCTTTGACAGCGTGTGATCCATTTGATTATACAGAAAAGTGCCTGCAAAATTCCAGCTTTTACTATGAAACCTATTCATTGATTAATACTCCTATCACACCTAATTATATTGTTAAATTAAGTAAAGAGAAAAACTACCTAAACATTTTGAAGGATTTTAGACGTATCGGAATTCATTGACTCGTTGAGTACTCACATAAGATCGGAACACCAATATAAACTTTGATTACATTTATAAGGCAGATTCACCATTGGAATAGAAGAAGAATAGAAAGAGAAGTTTTTTGTGGAAGACTGAAAGTTTTGTTTATGTTTCCCACCTGACCACAATCTGATCTGTTACCCCAAATATCATGTCTGTGAGTTATTTTAATTTGAATTTCAAGTCATAAGAACAAAATTTCTTATTTGGACTCATATTTTTTTTATGATTACATAATAGCCTCAAATGAGCTGGCTTGGAACCCAATCCATCAAGGATAGATCAGGCATATTTCAACGCATTTAAAAGTGGTTCTTCCCGTTGGCTGCTTCTTTTCGCATTCCTAGTAGTTGTGCCTTTTTTCCAAATGAAAAAGGAGGGACCGTCCTCTTCACTGTGGGCTCCATTCCTTGATCTTAACCATCATCATGTCCCATAGCCTTTTCAGGATTGGGGTTATCCGCGAGAAATTCGAGATCCTTGCTTTAAATCATGCCTTCTCTTCATCTTTCGTATGAAAATCATTTTCATGGGAATGTGATACCCCTAAAAAATCTCACCACTCATAATTACACTTATAATAACATCGTAGGATTCAATATTCTTTTTAGGTTTTGTGACAAAACATGGCATACAATTTTCACCCCTAAAAGAGTGGTTTTGTGATTCCATCATCAGTTCACAAGAGGGAGTGACCCGTAAGTGTGCCAAACGTATAACATACCTGTTACTCTATATATCTTTCTCTTATCCTTCCAACCATACTAAAACATTCATTGGCAACCTTATTTCTCATATTTTAGTTATAATAGTGCTCTTGTATGCCACTGTCTAGGACCCCATATCCCATCTTTAAGCGAAAGTGATCAAGCTGCAGCTTCGTTTTTCTTTAAAAAAATGGTGGCACTAGTAGAGTAATTATTATCGATTGAATTGAATGGCCAAGACCGATCAGAGAGGAGAGAAGAGGCAAAAGCGAGGTACGCGTACGGCTTTGTAATGATTTAATGGGAATATAATAGAAAATTCCTCAAAAGAAGAACAACAAAGCGTATAAACTATATAAATATCTGTAATCGAAAACAAATACGAGTATATATAGAATAATATACATTGTAGCAGAAGATGTAAATATATAATAAAAGAACTGGGCATAGGAGGACTTAGTGTGGTGAAGAGTGGGGTAAAGGTCGTTTTATAGGGCGTATGTGAAGGCAAGAGAGGTTCCCACCATACCGCTCGTGCGTGCTATCTATCAATTGGCGGCTTCGCTATTGCTCAATCATCATCATCATTAATCACACAATCTGGTGAAGCTGAATGATCTTACCAATTAGAGTTTAAATTCAGGAGTAATTCCCATGGTAGCTCTAGCTACCAAAACTCGATATATACATGGAATATGCATATTCAGTAAGACCTAGTTTCAATGGTCAAAATGTTTGACTTAGCGAGATAGTAATTAATTACTTCCTCCGTTTCAAAATGTAGCTTCAAATTTATGAATGAGTTATGAATGAGCTTTCATAAAATATAAGTTTCATTTTAGATTTATTAAAGTATTTATTGTTGTTTTTTCAACTTTATTCATTAATTGCATTTGTTATATTTATTATCCCTCTCACTTAGGCTTTGTTTGGTTCAACGGGGAGGAGGGGAGGGATTTTACTTCTCTTCAAATGATTGGCAAGACTAAAAATTTAGGAGATGAGGGAAATTTTTTTGAAACTTCCCCGCCCTCCCCTCAAAACCTCCCCCCCCCCCACACCCACAAATTGAGGAGATTTGGAAGGGAGGCTAAAAGTATTTAACCTATTAGACTAAAATACCCATAGCATTTTGTAATTACCCAAAAGTACCCTTTGCCATTTTTGACTATATATACACATGTGTGACCCTAATTATAAAATATAATTTTAAATATATATATATACATAATTGTATTAAATCTTATTTATAATTTAGGGTATAAAAATGTTATTTATAATTAAACTTTATCATATATTTAATAGAGTTTGAAAAATATCACTTATAACATAAGGGTAAAGTTGTCAATGTGAAAATAATTTCCTTTCCCTCCCCTCCTGAACCAAACAAAGTAATATTAAAATCCCTCTTATCCCCACCCCTCCGTCAAACCAAACAGACCCTTATCCTCTACAAATAAGAGTACGGTTGAAAAAATATACTTCATATTTATTATTATTAACTAATTTTAACCATTTTTTTGGATAAACTAAATTGGCTATTTGAAGTTTTTAATCAGAACGAACAGTCTGATGGGATGAAGGGTGGACGATGAAGGTGAGCCATTGATTCGGGAGGGTCGAGTTGTGAGGATGTGGGGGACAGGGAAAAACATCGGAAGGCAAGAACAGTTACGATAACGTCTTTTTAGGACGAGTGTGGGCCACAGATCATTATCTCATGGCTCTTGGCCTATATTTATAACCCATAACCTCGCTTCTTCTCTTCACCTCAACTCAGCACTACTTAACTCGCACTTTGAGTAAGTAAGAGAGTTGTTAAGTGAGTGCCAGCATTTGGAACATGGCTGAGTCAGGGTCGAAGAGAATGTGGTGTTCAATTCCAGAGCGGTTTCAGCTGCATGCGGCCATGTTGGCCCTGCAGTTTGGCTATGCAGGATTCCATGTCGTTTCAAGAGCTGCCCTCAACATGGGCATCAGCAAACTTGTTTTCCCTGTCTACCGTAACATCATCGCTTTTCTCCTCCTCCTTCCCTTCGCTTACTTCCTCGAAAAGTACCTCTTCTCCTCTCCCTTCTTCATCTTCCTTCTCTTTCCTTACTTCATACATAACAGTACAACTCTTCGTTTCTCTCCTGCAGGAAGGATAGGCCTGCGCTTAACTGGAACTTCACTTTCCACTTCTTTCTCCTCGCACTTGTCGGGTACATACATACATTTACATGTCTCAAAAAAAAAAAAAAAAAATAGAGATGATAAACCCTAGAGATTGGGTAGTATATGTAACTGGTTATTTTGTATTTTTATGTATAACAGGATCACGGCAAACCAAGGGTTCTACTTGCTTGGGTTGGACAACACATCTCCGACCTTCGCGTCAGCAATTCAGAACTCCGTCCCTGCCATCACTTTCCTCATGGCAGCCATATTCGGGCAAGCTACTTCTCACTTTTATTAATTTTCAGAGTAGCTCAGTTAAGTAATTAACTAACAGCGGGCATGACATAAACGATATTTCAGGATTGAGAGGGTGAGGTGGAACAGAAGAGACGGGTTGGCCAAGGTGGGTGGGACATTATTCTGTGTGGCAGGGGCAAGCGTGATAACTCTATACCAGGGTCCAACCATATACAGCCCAGTTCAACATCTTCAGAACACTTGGAGTTCAACGTCTCTATTTGGCTCACTGGGGCTTGGAGATGCAAATGGAAAGAGCTGGACCCTTGGATGTATCTACCTGATAGGCCATTGCTTGTCGTGGTCAGGCTGGCTTGTGATGCAAGCACCTGTGCTCAAGAAGTACCCAGCTCGCCTCTCTGTCACTTCCTACACATGTTTCTTTGGCCTCCTTCAGTTTCTGATCATCGCATTGATCTTTGAAAGAGACGCTCAGGCTTGGCTTTTCCACTCTGGTGGAGAAGCTTTCACTATTCTTTACGCTGTACGTGATTAATTAGGGTTAATTAACCTCTTGTAATTAACTCATTCGATATAGTGGAATTAATAAAATTTCTATATATGAATTAATTGCAGGGAGTTGTGGCATCAGGAATTGCCTTCGCCGTTCAGATATGGTGCATTGACAGGGGGGGCCCAGTGTTCGTGGCCGTGTACCAACCAGTTCAGACTCTTGTTGTCGCCGTCATGTCTTCCGTTGCCTTAGGCGAAGAGTTCTATTTGGGCGGGTTCGTATTTTTGACTACTAGCTTTCAACATTTAATTTAATTAGTCTCTCTCTCTACAGATGACATTTTCTAACTTGAATTTGTGGATTCAAATATCAGGCCCGCTTAATATGAAGCTGATTATAGCAATAGTATATAGTAATGGGACCTAATTTAATTGCTGTGTATGTGGGTGTCATGTTTTACAGGATTATTGGAGCAGCATTGATTGTGGTGGGATTGTATCTGGTTCTGTGGGGCAAAAGTGAAGAGAAGAAGCTTGCAAAGGAGCAAATTGCTATTGTGTCCGCTGCTGAGCACGTTCCTAGGCCAGCAAGCCACTCCAAGAACTCACTTACTCAGCCACTCATCTCTTCGTCCTCGGAAAATGTCTAATCCAAAAAACCCTGATAACTTCATCAGACCAAAGCATCATTTCCTCTGGGTGAACAAGAACTCGTATACTTGTTATACTACTTCCGTACTATCACGAAGCTTGTGTGTGTATGAACGATTTTCATATCCATGGTTTTGTTTTTAGTTTGAATCTTTTTTTGATTAAGTGAAATGCTTCTTCCTTGCTAGGACAGTTAGAAGGAGAGATGATCATATGGGATTATTGGCCATAATGATTGATGTCACTGTACCAGTGATGATCAAGTGGGGGCCAATAGAGCCTGATGAAAATCTCATCTGCTTTTTTATATATATGTTAAATTTATGGTTTGATTTGCCAAAGAAAAGTTTTTACTTTTTCAAGAAATTTTGTTACTATGTGTGATGCTATATTCTATAGATCATCATGACAACGTATGGAAGTAAAACAAAAGGGACCCCCAAATGATTTCCCAGACCTGAACACAACTTGTAGGCATGAGTAGATTTTGATTTTAAGACATAATTTTCAGAGTCAAACGGAATCATTTTGGTCTCTAATTTCTCTACACCTGGTTATTATTATTACTCGGTGCTGGCAAAATTTGAAACAAACATAACTAAAAAGCTGTCAGTAAGATTGGGTGGTGGGTGGCAGAATGAACCGTTGAAGGAAAATAGATCAGTCGAAGCGTGGCTTGCGCATTGATTGGCTATCAATATTGGCCGACCATTTGTGACTACGTACATTATTATTATTATCAAAGCATATATCCTTGACGCATTGTCGTGCTATAGAGAGCATATTTATGTACGATATATATAGCCCACCATGGTTCCTAGGCTCTTTGCCTTGTCTCCTATATGTGTCTTTTAGCATGTAACAAAAAGCCACTTATGTGTATATGCAAAAAATGAAACAATCAGTTAAGAGGCAAGGAATTCAAGCTGTTGTTGAGTTAGATGAAGCCGTGTTAAGTTGTCGATTAATCCCATAAGGACATTATGGACAAATTGACAAAGCTCTAGGCATAATTAAACCGGTATGATTTAATCAACAGATCCCAACACTACATCATTAAAGTTTATAAATCATTAGGATCTATTATCATCGTCAAGTTAACTACCTTTTCCTTTTCCGCTAAAAAAAGTCTCTATATATATATATATATTTTTTTTTTTGTTGGGATTAAGCGTCCCTTTTCTAAACTTTTAAAAATATCTAATAATACTAGCCTTTGTTTTGCCAGTCGGTCAATCTATGAGCTGGGTTATGTTATGACTCTTAAATTACCAGAATACGTAAAAGTGATATGAAAACGAAATTCATATCAAACACACACACACACACGCACACACGCGCACACACAAACAAACGACGTTGTTTAGAGTGCCGTTTTATAATTTTAATAGATAATTTTTTTTTTCCGATGCTTTTATTGACATGTTGAAATATTTAGAGGGTTGTGCAATGCAATGCAACTCATTCCTTAAACTCTGTATGATAGTATACAGGGCTAGTTCTTCAATAATCGTCGACTCTACTCATTAAAACAGTATACTATATCTGATCCTAAATATAAGACATAGTTTGTAATGCAAATTGCACTACAAACTATGTCCTATATTTAGGACCGGAGGGAGTATCATTTATTGGAGTTAGGGGTGGAAACAGGCCAGGCCAGGCCAGGCTTCCACCCTAACAGGCCTGGCCTGTTTTGTGTCAGGATGGCCTGTGCCTGGCCTGTGGCCTGTTACAGGCCTTATTTTGAGCCTAAGCCTGGCCTGTATATAGGCCTGGCCTGGCCTGTGGCCTGTTAAGAATGCCTGAAACTAGAATAGTGGGGAAACAGGCCACAGGCCACAGGCCTCACAACAGGCCTACGTCAAACAGGCCGAAAACAGGCCAAATTGAAACAGGCCGAAAACAGGCCCAATTACAATAATGATCCAACATAAATCATAAAAAATGAAACAAAATACAACATAACATTAACCAAATACAACAGCAAATGATCTTCTCGTCTTTACATCAAATCTTCAATATAATTTCTTCTTCTCCTTTGAATACCTTGGAAAAAATTAATCAAATGTATAATATTAGAGTATAACACAATTTTAACAAGGAATATGTATAAGAAATGAGCAACATACAAAAATGAATTTAGATTCTTTAAAGGCAAGCAATAAATGTCAAATAAACCAATTTCTTTAAGTGAATGCAGATTCTACAATAAACCAATTTCTACTATAAACTAATTTCTTTGAATTAATATTCTTCAAGTGAACCAAGTTTCCAAATTCCAATTACCACGAGCATAAACCAATTTAATGAATAAAGGATTTTATCTCAAACAAAAAAGTGCTCATGCTGTGGAAGGGTCAGGAAGAACATTGACAGATTTGAAGCTCAAACATATATTAATGACAGGGTTCAGAACAAGCAATTCGAAAGAACAATTAACAGAACCAGAACAAAGTAATCACAATCATCAATCATATATTTCTATGAGCTCAAACATATATTTTTATGTCAGATTCATATTCAAACTAAACGAACCAGAACCAGAACAACAGATAGCTCTTCAGGATCAACAGGGCCTCCCCTAAGAACACGTTCATCCCCATAACCAGAATCATGCAACTTAGAACATCATAACAGGGTTCAGAACAAGCAAATCGAAAGAGGGTCGAGAGAGAGTCCGAGTGAGTGATTTCAATTCCAATTAACACGTACACACACATATAACCAGAATCATGCAACTTAGAACAGGGTCGAGAGAGGATCCGGGTGAGTGATTTCAAGCTTCAACATCATATAGGGTTCAGAACAAGCAAATTGAAAGAGTTGACTCACCAGAGCTTGAGATCTGCCGACGGTCGATGACTCTCAGGTTCAGGATGCAGAGGATGGCCAACGGACCGACGGAGAGTGGAGAGGACGATGACTCTCAGAGGTTCACGACTGCAGGTTAAGAAGGAAAGGACGAATGGTGATCGACTGAGATCAAGGCGAGAATGATCGACTGGTTAGCTTTACCGATCAACGCGAAGATGAAGAACGGAACAAGGACGAGATATGAGATCTGAGACTGAGATCGAGATCTGAGATCTGAGACTGAGATCGAGATCTGAGACTGAGAAAGGAACAGGGCCGAGATCGGAGTGACAGCGATCGATTGAGAGCGTGAGATTGGGACAATGATCGACTGAAAGCTGAGAATCTCATATCTGAGGCAGAGTGAAGTGAGCGCGAGAGTTGGGAGGGTGAGACTGAAAGTGCGAGAGTTGGGAGTGTGAGAGTGACAGTGAGCGTGAGACGGTGAGAGTGAAAGTGAGAGCCAGAGACCTGAGTGATTTGTTTTTTTTTTTTCGGTACAAAAGAGAAGAGATCAGAGTGATTGAGAGTTGAGAGTTGGGGCGGCCCTAAGTTAAGAGTAAGAGAATTTGGGGTGGCCCAAATTTTTTTTTTTTTTTATAAATAGTATCAGGCCAGCCTGATAGGCCTAAAAGGCCTAATAATAGGCCTAGGCCTGGCCTGTTTAGAAAAACAGGCCTTCAAACAGGCCTGAGCCTGGCCTTTTTTTCTGACAGGCCAGGCCTGACCAGGCCGGAAACAGGCCAGGCTGCAGGCCCCTGACAGGCCGCCTGGCCTGTTTCCACCCCTAATTGGAGTGATTTATATAAACATATTTAGTGGTGGATAATGAAATGATACATATAAATCTGATTTTCAATATATTTTTTAAGAATATTACTTATAGGGCAATAAGTTTGAGTCATTAGATGGATGTTTTTAACAAATCTTACACTACTAGACTACCTTTATATTAATTCTATATTGATTGAGATGAGTTTTGTCTGAAGTGTACTTTATAAAAGCTAAAACGAAGATGCTACTCCTAAATACAGCCACAAGTGATCTTGATGCAAAGAAGATTGCGAAGCCTAAATATCAGAACGTGGGTTAGGCTTCGTAGAAGAAATTGTTTTGAAACTCGGAATATGGGCTCACAGCATCATGAGCCAATGATCTAAAATGAAAAAAGAGCCCATTACATGGGTGAGGAATACTGTGCACCACACTACAGGTCAACAGGTGTCTCAGAATACAATCATGGTTTGCACCAAGTTATTAAACCACTGAACCGGGTAGGTTTATAGGTCAGGGAGGGACGAATGCATCAGACTGGAGCTAATTGAGGTAAAATCGGTGAGAAAATGAAGATTTTAGAGTTATTAACATAAAATTTTAAAGAAAATAAAAAAAAAATCGATTAAAAAAAATGGACAGGCTGATACCCGGACTGGACCGATTTACAAACATTTTTACTTGTTTCTGAGTAGAACTGGTCGGTTCAGTCCAAATTTAATGACACTTGCTTGCATAAAGAATTATATATAGTCCCAAATAAAAAATATTAATTATCCATAAATCCTAACCACGTGAAAACATTGAAGTCTCAAATTTTGAAGTTTTGATTTTTTAACCAAGCAAGCCCTCAGGTAAAAAAAAAAGGCAAGCCCCATATTAGAGTCTTAGGATTCATTTAATGTGTATTTGACATCACTTATTTTTAGACAATACATCCTTATTATATAAGTCGAGATAAAACTCCTATTATATACTTACCTCGTATACCGTGAATCACGATCTATAAGTATTTATTGTCTAAAAATAAGCTATTCCAAATGAGCACTTAAACGTTTTTTTGACCATGAGCTATCCATATTCCTGTTTGACTTAGTGTTTAAGAAATATGTTGGTAAGTCGAGACAAAACTCCTTTCATATATTTATCTCGTACATTATAAATCATGTTGAAAAAATATTTTTTACCGTTAACCTAAACAAACACTTAAACTTAACATTTTTTCAGGTACTGTAGACTTTTTTTTGCTAGGTTTTTGTTCAATTGAAATTTTTCTAATAAAATGTTTTAATGATACATATATTTGGTCATTGATGTTTAATTCGTGCCATTTTGTAATTGATTTTTTTAACTTGTATTATATGTCTCCCATGTTGCCTCGAATTTCTCAAAAGAAGGTAATTCGTGCCATTTTGTAATTGATTTTTTTAACTTGTATTCATGAATTTATGTATGATTTACTTCTACTTCCACCTAATGAAAAATACTCTTCTCTACCAGTCTTTTCCCTTCTCTACTGCTGTTTACAGTACAGTTCTATCCTTCCCTTTTCTGTGGGTAAATCTTCATTATCCTAAATTTATTTAACCCGAACTTCAATTCTGCGAGCGGTCATCCCCTGCCCAATCTCCCCGTGTTCAATAATTGGCCTGGGGAAAAGGTATCCAATTTGTGGCTTTCCGACTCACCTATCACGCTTTGGAAATGAGAAGACCGACCGGTAGAAACATGGTGTTAGCTTCTCTTTTCTTAAGAAGCTCGAAAAAGGAATCGTTACATATACGAGAATTAGACGAGCAAGAATATCGGAAAGAACAGAGAAGGTAGCACTACGGGATGGAACTGACATGGAAGAAAAAGCTGGAATGGCTTGTAATGGCGGGATTTCTTTATATCATCAACGCCGATGTCAGTGAAGGCGGAATCACCAGCTGCTTCTTGAGAAGCTATAATTATTCCCTGGATATGCCCCTGGACAGCGATGTTTTCCGAGTACCCCCTGGTTACAATGCTCCTCAGCAGGTGAACAACTAACTTCTTCTTCTCCTTCCTTCAATTTTTTTTTTTCGGGAACTAAATTTTTTTTCTTGGGGATTTGTTGGGAAGGTCAATATAACACAAGGAGATCATTTGGGGAAGGGTGTGATAGTTTCTTGGATCACTCAAGATGAACCGGGTTCAAGTACTGTTGTATACTGGGCACAGGATTCCCGGTTAAAATTGCAAGCTGATGGTTTTTTTGTTACTTACAACTACTTCAATTATACCTCTGGATACATCCACCACTGCACAATTGAGAATTTGGAGGTGCGTGCTGGTCTTTTATACTCAACTTAAAATGATAGTATTAAGAAAATGTTAGTGGCTTGCCAACGTATTCTCATTGCAAATACAGTTTGACACCAAATATTTCTATGAGGTCGGAATCGGATTTACCACTCGACAGTTCTGGTTTAAAACACCTCCTCCAGTTGGTCCTGATGTTCCTTATACCTTTGGCCTTATCGGTAATTCATTATTCTACTTGCTGCAATGAATACAGTTAGCTTTAGCTGCTTGAATAGCTCATTAACTCGAAGTTTGATCTTCGGTTTGGGTGTTGCTTCAATTGGATGTTTGCACTAGGTAATTTGTGGAGCAAGTCTGTTGGTAAATTTTGTAAATTTAGGCTCATTGCAGTGTGCTAGCTATAGCTTTATTTTGGAGAAGCATGAAATTGCAGAAACTTACATGAAAATGGCACTTTTCTTTTTTTGAGAACGAAATCTTATTCTTGGAACCATTGTGAGCAGGGGATCTAGGTCAAACTTATGATTCCAACACCACATTAACCCATTATGAAAAAAGCCCAGCAAAAGGAGAGACAGTGCTGTATGTGGGGGATCTGT
Organism: Inga laurina; assembly: GCA_963855925.1. NCBI lineage: Eukaryota > Viridiplantae > Streptophyta > Magnoliopsida > Fabales > Fabaceae > Inga > Inga laurina. The sequence goes on along the minus strand of OY979704.1, from coordinate 9,559,544 downwards.
CTTATGCAGATGATTATCCATTTCATGACAACGTACGGTGGGACACTTGGGGAAGATTCACAGAGCGAGTTGCTGCCTCTCAGCCTTGGATTTGGACTGCTGGAAATCATGAGCTTGATTTTGCTCCTGAGCTTGTAAGTGCTCATAGCAATGATGAATTCAATTCTGATTAGGTTGGATTTCCCTGCTAGTTTGGCCTACTTGTGTGAGATTTGATCACATTCCCTCTACACTTACCCTATGTTTGGAAGGAGAGAAAAGTGGGGGGGAAATAGAAGGAGGGAATACTAGGATTGAAAGCTGCCAAAAATGGTAAAGAAATTTACTATTTTTGGGAGTTTTTCCTCCTAGTATTCTTTCTCCCATAATTTTCTCTCTACCCAAACATAAGGTTATGGTAGATATTTATGCAAAGACTAGATGGAATAATCTTATTATTTGTTGATGCAGGGTGAAACTAGGCCATTCAAGCTTTACACTGCTCGCTATCATGTGCCATTCCAGGCCTCGCATAGTACATCACCATTGTGGTACTCTATCAAGAGGGCTTCAGCATATATCATTGTCATGTCTTCTTATTCAGCTTTCGGTAAGATTTTTCATCAGCTTAATATGAAGTTAAGGGTCCGCATTTTGCCTTCTGTTATTGTCTGTCCATAGATATTTGAGCTATTGGAAAATTTGGTACGAGTAGTGGATTACAACTAGCTAGCACACACAAACATACAATATTTATGTTTATTTCTGCCAATATAGATTTGCATATTTGATTATTTGTATGTTAGGTAAATACACTCCTCAGTACAAATGGCTTGAGAATGAGTTTGCAAAAGTGAACAGAAAAGAAACGCCATGGTTGATAGTTCTGATGCACAGTCCAATGTATAGTAGTTATGTGGATCACTATATGGAAGGGGAGACTGTGAGAGTAATGTACGAGAGGTGGTTTGTGAAGTACAAAGTGGATGTTGTATTTGCTGGTCATGTTCACGCTTATGAACGATCCGTAAGTGCTCCTTCTACACCTGTCGACTGTAATGCTCAAGTAATTCTCCCCTGAATAAGCAGTGAATAAAATTGTAAATGGTTGCAGGAACGTGTCTCTAATATAGCCTATAACATTGTAAATGGATTGTGCAAACCCAGGAATGATCAATCTGCACCAGTTTACATTACAATTGGAGATGGAGGGAATATAGAAGGATTGGCGACTGTGTAAGTATATCATATACTAACTCCGGCCCTTAATATTATATCTTGTTCACAGTGCCAATTATACGACGAACAAGATCTTTTATTGAGTACTAGATGTAGTGGTTTTAAAACATTTTTATGTTGATTCCAAATGACGTGAGTCATATATTGGTGGGCTAATGGGAAATCGTTGACACGTGAATGGTGGAAGCTTGACAGAGCCACAGCCAAAGTACTCAGCGTTCCGTGAAGCCAGTTTCGGCCATGGGATTTTTGATATAAAGAATAGAAGTCATGCTTATTTTAGTTGGAATCGGAATCAAGATGGATATGCAGTGGAGGCTGATTCCATTTGGTTGCACAATAGATATTATTGGACTCATTCTGATGAGGCCTCTCTTTCTGAATTACGCCACCGCAAAGTTAAACAGGTTGCAGAAGCATGATCCAAGTTCAGAATTGCATCAGCCATAAATATTACGATTCTTGATGGTACCGTAATGTGTGCACGTTTTTATGATCGAACTTAGGCTCAAATCCGTTTAAACTTTTTGCTACTGTTTATTGTTGTTTTGTTCAAGTCTTCCCTTACGGGAGTCTGTATGATATAGACTGGACTATTCAATATTTAATCACTATGTAAACCAGTGGCTTTTCCGTGTAATTTTTTTCCCCTTCCCTCTCGACCATGCCATTCTTCAACCATGACAACTTATGGAACTCCAAATACAACTTTTGATGACAAAGCTGTATCGTGAACCAAATTAGAGTGTACTCTGAAACAAAATAAATCGCTATGTTTGGTACCATTGTTATCAAACCCAAAAACTGGTTGGAGAAGAAAAATTTTGTTTCCATAAAGTTCGGGCAAATGGCATTTGGTCTCAAAATCATAGTTAAATCTAGAGCTATTTTTTCTTTTGTTTTTTGGTTTCAAAGCCATTGTTTTCTTCACTATTTTTTTTTTTAAAAAAAAAATCCAAATAGTAGTAATAGTATGCACCAGTGTAATCAAACTTAGTCTGGAATAGCCTGGCCGGTCCAAGTCGGAAACCGGCCCACCGGCCTGTCCGGTCTGATTTTTTTTATTTTTTTAAAAATTGTTTCTTTAGAATTTCATATTAATAATCCTAAAATCTTTAATTTCTTACCAATTTAGTCTAGGATTAACTTCAGTTTGATTTCGGTATGACCCATTGGCCCTTGACCTATTAACCAAGCATGTTCAATGACCAATCTGAGTTTAATTACATTGGTATAGACTATACTATTACAATAACTAGCATTTATCTCAATTTCAATTTGCAAACCATAGATTTATGGAATTTTGAGTTTTCAAAGTTTAATACAAACACATACATAAACCTAAATAACTCCATTAATACTTTTTTATTGAATAAATGAGTGTTTAATTTTTAACTAAGTTTATTCTGTTATTATTACTATTGCTAATTTAAATTTGTTATCGTATTTTTTAAATAATAAAATTGAAAGTTAAAATGTCAACCAAAACAAATCTTGTCTCACTATGCCAGCGTGATGGCCATTTTATGAGGTTTTCCCATGCCCTTGATTTTCAATCCGTGTTTTTAATTTTATCTGTGTCCATAAGGGGGTATGAGGGTGTCAGAGTGTTTATTTAGAATAGTTTATTTTTGGACAGTAAGTATTTATAAATTGTGATTCATGATACACAAGATAAATATATGAAAGAAATTTTATTTCGATTTATATAATAAGTACTTATATTAAAAAATAAATATTTCCAAACATACACATCATGCTTTCCAAATACAGCTAAAGAAAGAGGTCACGGAAGAAAGGGCCCACGTCACGTCAGGATTGGGAATCAGCCGATAAGCAGTTGATATAGCTTTGAATGAAAATTAAAATATAATTTCTTGAGTGCGAAACCGATTTACTCACATGGAGGAGAACCCACCAGAAGGAAGATCCAAGTTCGTGACGAAACATTAGTAGAATCATCATCTCCCAAAAAGAAAACAAAAGATTATGTCGGGGTAGATAAGTAGATTTCATTGGTAGGTTTGATTAACTCGACCAACACATCCAGGACAGGGAAGGAAGGAACCATGAGGGACACTTCCATTTTGCTCCGTCTGGTTCTGCTTTTCACTCTTCTCTCTTTCTCTTATTCCGCCAATACCTCTGAACTGTTTGAAAGCTGGTGCAAGCAGCATGGCAAGACCTACTCTTCCGAAGAGGAGAAACTATACAAGTTCAAAGTATTCGAGGACAATTATGCCTTTATTTTCAACCACAATCAAATGGGCAATTCCAGTTATACGCTCTCCCTCAATGCCTTCGCTGATCTCACCAGCCATGAATTTAAGGTCTCTCGTTTAGGTTTATCTCCCGCTCTGCTTCGATTCGACCACCGAACGCTTCAGCAGCCCGACGACATTCCCTTAGAGAGTCTTCCTTCTGAGGTTGATTGGAGAAAGCAAGGGGCGGTAACTCAGGTCAAGGACCAAGGAAGTTGTGGTATGTCCTATTTACTATTCCCTGCTTCTTGTCATTGCCGTGCCTCTTTTATAATCGGTTTGCATCAGAGCTTGATCTCTTGTTAATTTCTTTGGTTCGATCATATTCTGTCTTGGTTTAAAGCTTTTTGCTTTTAGCTTATACTTTCTTCCAATCAGAAGGCAGGGTTTTAACTTGCATGCTAGTTCTATAAAAGCATTTCAAAGTAGCTATGATATTATCCAACCTTTGGAGTTTGGATTGGAGATCTTGATATTGTCATGTGCTATTTAACGAGTTAAAAAGGGCAATGTTTTCTCAAGGCCGAGGGTTTGATTGTCAGCATAGACTGTGAGGGCATCTATGATTCAGGATGGATTTATGCGTGTCTTGTTATAGAGATATCATTGGGTTATTTAAAATAGTAAGCGCATATATAGATCCAAGGTCCATAGAAGCACGGTCAGTCTGTTGGAATCGTATGTTTGTTGCTTTTCAGCTAGTTGTTAATATTAATTATGTTACACTACTAAGTTGTAATGGTGGTGAGCTTGTTTAGGTGTTGTATGTGATATGTATGTACACGGGCACCCACAAAAAAGTGGCATACGTAATGCAACCACTTTTTTTTGGCCAAAGCCCAGAGCGCAAGGCAAGCACTTTGCTCTTAGTGCGTGCGCTCATGATTTAGTTCCCAAAACGTCCTCTCCCATTTGACCAAAACCAAAAAATTGTTGGACTATAAACTTATTCGTTGTCTGAATTGACTATGATGAGTCAAGGCTGCTGATTACTCCTATTAGGATGCAGGTAGCATTTTGGGTTCTAGCTTGCTTTACATCTAGTCATATTCACTGGGCATGATTATCTAGCTTGTGGAATTCTGTTTCAAGGGAAGAATTTAACAATAGGCATGTATTTCGGTAGGTGCTTGTTGGTCATTCTCGGCGACAGGAGCTATTGAAGCTATAAATAAGATCGTTACAGGCTCTCTTGTTAGCCTCTCTGAACAAGAATTGGTGGATTGTGATAGAACCTATAACACTGGTTGTGAGGGCGGACTCATGGATTATGCTTTTCAGTTTGTCGTTGATAACAATGGGATTGACACAGAGGAAGATTACCCATACCGAGGTCGTCAAGGGTCTTGTATGAAGGATAAGGTATTCTATTCCTCTCCCCTGTTGCCCCATACTCATGTTGCTGACATGAACAAATGTGTATGTGTAGATACCTTAATTTTGCCTCTTTCCAAATTTGCAGTTAAAGAGACGTGTTGTTACCATTGATGGTTATACTGATGTGCCTCCGAATGACGAGAAGCAGCTACAAAAGGCTGTTGCAACCCAGCCTGTTAGTGTTGGCATATGTGGGAGTGATAGAGCTTTCCAGTTATACTCAAAGGTTGGTCTCTCGGTGGTCTAATATCAGAAACATGGTTTCAAGTTCAGCATTTAACTGTAATTTAATAAAATTTTGATATTTTTGTGTGACAGGGTATTTTCAGCGGCCCATGTTCAACTTCTTTGGATCATGCAGTGCTGATTGTAGGATATGGTTCAGAAAATGGGGAGGATTACTGGATTGTGAAGAATTCATGGGGAACTAGTTGGGGAATGAATGGTTACATACACATGCGACGAAACGTAGGCAACTCCCAAGGGTTATGTGGAATCAACAGTTTAGCATCATATCCAACCAAGTCCAGCCCTAATCCTCCTCCTCCTCCATCACCTCCAGCTCCTATTAAATGTAATTTCTTCACTTATTGTGCACAAGGAGAGACCTGTTGCTGTGCAAGACGCATTTTTGGTATATGCTTTTCATGGAAATGTTGTGGCTTATCATCTGCCATCTGCTGCGAGGACAATCGCCATTGCTGCCCCCATGACCATCCTGTATGTGACATCAGAAGGGGTCAATGTCTTAAGGTTTGTGTTATATGCGTCCTCACCCATTATACCCTCAATAAGAATATTTCATATAAATTGCTGCACAAGCTAGCTGATGCAATTTTTGACCTATATATGTTTCAATATTTGTTAGACCCTCAATAAGATTTTTCTTGAGTTTTTGGCTTATCAGTGCTAACCAACACTACCTTGGCACTTTTAAGTGTAAGTGCCGTGCTAACTAACTGTCAATTTACTTGCAGAGAAATGCAAATATGACGAGAACAAAGGCTAACGAGATCGAGGGCCGTTTCCATAAGCCGAAGGGATGGAATTCTCAGTGAGGAGTTCATGTATTATACTTCACCTGTTGTGTTTTAGAACAGCTATTTGTATTGGAGCTTAGCCTGGATTTTGACTGCTGGAATATTTGTATTGCGAAAATGCTGATAGGAAGATTGAATATATGAATCATTTTTCAGATCGACTTCATATCATTTTATTTAATTCAATAACGAAAATTATGTATGGCATCTTACTTTGTTTGCCAGATGAGAAGAGAGATGAATGTACTTGTGATGTTACTTTTTCTTTTTATTTATATTATTTGATTTTTTTCCAAATAATAGAGAGAGAGAGAGAGAGAGAGAGGAATGCATCTAGTCCAAAAGCTGGTTTATATTCCTTTGGATTTCTAATTACTTTTTGTTTGAGACAAAATCTCTGGATTTTTTATTGGTGCTGCATATTTGGTAAGAACATCATAACTGTTATGAATATTAAATATGTAGATGTCCATTGACTCATATTTAAACTAACTTACAATTCAACTTGATATAAAGAAGAAAAGAAAATTTGACATAAAGCAAAAGCAAAAGAAGATAAGGATATAAAGAAGATATAAAGTAACCATGGTTATATAACCAAGGTTAGATGTAACCATAGTTATTTAATCAGGGTTAGATTCCTGATTCTATATAAAGATTTGTAATCGATTGTTTCAGATGAACTGAATGAGAACTTTTCTTTAGAAATACTATCAAATTTTCTCTCTAAATCCTATCAATCTTATCTATTACCACATATACTTCTATAACAATAACGATGATTATGATATTCCATGTTGGGGAGAAAATATTCGGATCAAGATTAAATCAGGACAAAGATCGTGTGGCTTACTTAGAGAGTTAGATTGTTAATCCAGCAAAGGCTTTTGCTGAAATAAAGAAGAAAATGTGGTGGGCTTTGGGGCCTTTAGAAGGCCTAATAAAGTAAAGTAATGCAAAGTAACGGGGACATAGTATGGTGGGAAGCCCAATTGGAACACGATTGTTGATCTGTCTGCGTTAGTGCGTTCACACACCAAAAGAAACGTGAGACACGACGCCACCACGCTCTTCGTTTCCCCGAATCTCTCTGCGTTAGTGCGTTCACACATCAACTTTCCACGTGCCTCCTCTCCCTCTCACTTATCTTTTTTTTTTTTTTTTTTCATTTAAAATTTAAATATCTCGCCTCATCTTTCTGGAACCTACCGCCCTACCCTCTCCTCGTTCCGTTCCATTGGCAAATTTCGTTTTGGTCTTGTTATTTGAGAATTTTGATGATGCCATCTAGGGACAAATTAGCTATTTTATGGTTTTGTTAAACAAAGGGTACATGCTTCAACAAGTCAGCGAAGAAAATCAACAGAGCCCAGGTATTTCTCTTTTGAACCCACAACAAGATTAGGTGGGATTTGAACTCACAAATCTAAATCTTAACTCTTCTATTAACCGTGTCAATCTTTTTTTTTTTTTGGTAGATGTTAAATATGTTATGTTTTATTAAATGAAAAATAACCGTAGTTTCATCGGATTTGGCTTGCGTTCGCTGGCTAGCGGTTCATTGTCTATCCTTTTCTCACAAACTATATCGTTTTTGTGTAATTTTAGGATAAAATGTTGGGAATGACTTTTTTTTAAAAAAAATTGGTGTATAGTATTTTAAAGTATTTTTTTTGGATGTATCTAAGTATCTTAAAATATTTTTTAAGTAACGTGAAGTATTCTAAAATAACTTTTAGTGCTTTTAACCCCTTAAAATATTTTTTGTGTTATACCTAGTCTGTTAGAAAACTGATTATAATTTTACCTTTAATATACTTTTTCAACTCCAAAAATTATTTTAAAATATTAGAGTAGGTGAAAATCAATAAATCAGTATTCTAAATTTTGGATACTCTTTACTACTAAGAAAAATACATTAACAATAAAATTGTAGTTAATCTCTTAAAACACTAGATATAATTGAAAAAATATTTTAAAGGATTAAAAGCACCAAAAAAATATTTTAAAGTGATTTTTGGAGTTGAAAAAGTATATTAAAGGTAAAATTACAATCGGTCTGCTAACAGACTGACTATAACTAAAAAAATATTTTAAGGGGTTAAAAGTACTAAAAAATTATTTTAGAACACTGTACATTATTTAAAAAATATTTTAAGATATTAGATAAGTTCAAAAAAACATTTCAAAATACTAGACATCATTTAAAAAAAAAAAGATCAACCCATTATTTTATCCCAAAACTATGTTAGAACGGTATAATTTGGGAGAAAAGGATAGGCAGCATACTGCTGCTGACAAGACGCAAGCCAAATCCGGTCTCGTCATGGACTGCGTCACGAACTCGGACGATATGAACGGCGGCTATTTATCCTCTTCCTTTCTTTTTTTTCTTTTTGCTTAATGTAATTTGACAAAAAAACGTTGGTTTTTGGAATATGAATATCTATCATTGTGGGGACCACTGGGGGGCTATATAAGACGCATCAAGCCCATCTCCCTTTCCATCAATTAGCCGTTTTCAACTTGAAGTCATTGTTCGTCGATCAACAAAGTGAAGAGAGGAAAATGGCCGAAGAAGGACAAGTCATTAGCTGCCACAGCGTTGAGTCCTGGAAGGAGCAGCTTGAGAAGGGTACCCAATCAAAGAAACTGGTATTTACTCTTCCTTCGCTATTCACTTTCCCCTCTTTTCTCTTTCTACCTTCTTTTCATCTTTGTTTTTCCCATAATATTGTCCTCTAAACTTCTATTTTCACCGTTGATGTCGATATATGTTTGATTTTTGCATCTATGTTTTATCTATGTTGGGAAAGGTGAACCGCCAAATTAGGGTTTCTGAGATTACGAAATTCTGATCAAATTTATTTATTGTTTCTGGCCACAAGTATATTTTCGATGGGAAGAACATGCATCATTAGGGAATCGAGTTTAGATATTTACGTGTGTGCTGGTTAATCATCAGTTTCTTATTTCCCTACTTCCCTCACTGCCGATTATATTTGTCAAGATTTTTCCTCTCCCAGTTTCATTTTTCCAGAAGTGAAACCTAGTTTGTCAGAATAACTCTCTTTATGCTTTTCAAGAGGTTATACCTGCGAAATAAATTGTGATGGTGGGTGAGTTTAAAGCTTTAAAAGTATAAGGTATCTTTGATATTAATCATCGATGGACTGAAACGTGGTCCAGAAGAACTGGAAAGAAGGTCGTCTGTTTAGACTGCAGATCAGGTTTAAAATTGGAGTGAATCTCTCTCTCTCTCTCTCTCTCGGGTGAACAAAGGGCAGAGCCCTAGAATTGGACTGAATCCCTGATGGTTGGATTTCTGCTCCCGGTCTAGGAATGGTTTTTCTGTCTTGATGTTTTTCTCTCTCTGAACAGTACGGTTGCTACTTCAGATCTTGGCCATGAATGTTATACAAATCCTTATGAATGTCCTCGCATGTGTAAACTTCAGATTTGGTTGATAAATTGTCTAATTATAAAAAATGGAAGGGGAGAATTTCACTTTAACGTGTTGGAGGCTTGGAGTCTAACCTTGGAAATTAGAGTGCTAAATTATTAAGCTGAAAGGTTATAACTGCTGCAGCTAAGAATTAGATTGGTTACTTCTGTAGACTGTCCTCTTCACATTTGCCTATGATCATTACTTGTTCATAATCATGAGGATAGTATTCACCCTGTGCATTTGTACCACACAAATCGAATAGCGCTAGCTGTTCTTCCTCTTCGACTTTTTTGGTCAAATAAGAAACTCTGAATTCATGTGATGAGGAAATTTCACGCTTAGCTGCTTGTTTTGATTTTAAGTCATTTATTGAATAGTATGCCTTTGATTGACTTGATAAATCCGATGGTTCTATGACCCCTTTGACGAGTATGTTGTTCTGACTTGTAAACGGATTAAATTTGATAGATTGTGGTGGATTTTACTGCTTCTTGGTGCGGTCCATGCCGTTTCATTGCCCCAATTTTGGCAGAGATTGCTAAGAAGATGACCAATGTCATCTTTCTTAAGGTTGATGTGGATGAAGTGAAGGTATGCATATAACCTTTCCTTATTAGTTATTTCTACTTCTAATGCGCATAAGTTGTGTTTTTCCATAACTTGCTAAGCGTTGACGTTGCTGTGCACAGACTGTTGCGGAGGAATGGGGCGTGGAGGCTATGCCGACCTTCTTGTTCCTGAAAGAAGGTAAATTAGTGGATAAGGTTGTGGGTGCCAAGAAGGAGGAGCTGCAACTGACCATATCGAAGCATGCAACTGCTGATGCCTGAAGGAGTTGATGATGTTAAGCTAATAAGAATAAATGTAGTACTACAGTTGTGGCGTCAGATTGCGAGATGTGAAGTTGATGTTCTAGATTATGAGCAACGACGTTAATTAAATAGTTTGTATTATCATACTCGCTTAACGCTTTGGCATATTGGATTTGCAATATTATGTTTGCTTGTTGATGTCACTGGCCTGCGTAGATAGATAGCAGTTTTCGAACATGGATATGGATGGGATAGGATGCGTAATTTTCATGCCCGGAGTCCTGTTTTGCTCTGAATGATCGTTAAGGCATTGTCGTCTTAATAAAGACCGGTCCGACCGTTCTGGTGTAAATATTTCTGAAACAATTGTTTTTAACTAGTCCCTTGAAAATGATTAAAATTGGAAAAAGATTTGTAATTAATTTGGAGCATCTAAATACTTGTTGTGAAGGGGCGTGGAGTAATACGTGGGCATCCAAATGGTCGCGTTTCTCTTACGGTAGCGATTAGGTTAGTGTGATGGGGAATAAGAGACTGTCAGAATTCGGTGATTTGAAGTGCCAACGTCCTCCCACTCAACCATTGAATGATCAATTAATATTTAACAGTATGGATATGGATCAATGGGTGAATTTCATATCCAAAATCTTATTTTGCCGTGAACAGAAAAATAGTGGAAAAGAGCGGGAAGGATGGATTTACATACTCCCATCTAGGGATGTCTAAAGTGTCTCGGTCCCGGTTGTCCGATTTCGGTCCCGGAATTTTGATCCTGAGAATTTCCCGTCCCGGCCGGGACCGGGATCTAAGGGACCCGGGACCGGGACCAGTCACATACCTTGTGATCCCGGTCCCGGTCCTGGTTTTTTTATTTTTTTTCTTAAAAACTAAGTTATTGTTTTATTTTTGTATTTTTTATCCCATAATTTAAGTTATCATTTGATAAAATGTGTATCACATATTTAGTTGATGTTAAACTATATATATTGTGATACTAATCCTACTATATAATGTATAAAAATAATAACAAAAATGATGAAGATGATCATAATAATAATAATAATAAAATTCTATTCTTCAATTTGTGTGATTATTATGACCTTATTAGATGTTAAATAATTACTTTAAACACTAGATTATAAAAAATTTAACTAAAATAATAATATTTTTTTTTAAAAAACCGGGATTTCCCGGTTTGATCCCTGTCCCGCCCGGGATTACCGGGACCGGGATGCAATTTGCATCCCGGCCAAAAACGGGGACCGGGACCAGGCGTGGTGGATCCCAGTCCCGGTCCCAATTTTGAACACCCCTACTCCCTCCATTCCATAATATAGAGTATTTTAACTAATTTATTAGAAAAAGAAGTGACAATTAATTTATTAAGGATGTTTTAAATTGAAATGCTTACCTTTATTTATAGACCAAGCAATTCTTCTAGAAGTGCCCTATATTGTGGATCAGCACTCTGGTCCTATTATAAGTTCTTTTTTATCAAAAAAATTAGTCATATTTATAAGTCTAGTTTCAGGATAATAAATGCATTTTGTACATTTTAACTCCTTATTAATTGCAATAAACAAAAGGAATTTATACATATTGACTTTTGGAACCAATAATAGATAAAGGTAAAACTGAAAATTTAGCCCATAGGTAATGGGTTAAATAACTGTCCTTGGTATGTGAGAATTAATTAAAAAGGATTTATAAATAGGATTAGAGTGGTACCTGAAAGAAATATGTGTGATTAGAACTCCCTCCAGCCCACAATATAGGACACCTGTAGTTTAATTAGTGCATTTTTTTTTATTTTACCTTTGTGATTAATACTCACTTTCCAATTTTGCCCACTAATTATACCTCCCTCTCCCTAAAATAAAAATTATTGTGCTATTATAATGACAAATGATGGCTCTTTTCTCTCCTCACAACCATCGTTTTCCATACATATGCAAATGCTTTTATAAAATGACTTTCTCATTTAATAAAAAAAAAAAAAAGTGACGCCCTCTCTCCCTGTAAACACCTTTTTCAAGTTGAAATAAACCTCATGAATGAATTTCACTCTTTTAATATCACAACACCTATTTTATTCAACCTTCCATCTGCCAACCTAGTCCGTCACTTCAACTCCGTTTCTTGGTGCTTCTCACTAGGGGTGGAAACAGGCCAGGCTTTTGCCTTAACAGGCCTGGCCTGTTAAGGAATAAACAGGCCTGAGCCTGGCCTGTGGCCTATTGGAGGCCAATTTTTAGGCCTAGGCCTGGCCTGTACACAGGCCTGGCCTGAAGCCTGTTAAGGAGGCCTGAATTTTTAAAATTTTGTAAACAAATTAACAGGCCTACAGGCCACACTGCAAAACAGGCTAACAGGCCTCATGCCAAAAACAGGCCTCCTTAACAGGCCTCCTTAAACAGGTCAAAAATAGGCCAACATTAATTTGCATAAATTAATCCAAAATACATCACAAAATACAACAGAAGACATCAATCAAAATACAACTCAGCATCTTTGAAGAAAAAAATAGAATCTGACCATGAACAAGTCAAAGAAAATGCTTAAAAAACCTTTATTCCTTTCAAAAAAACAAATACAAAACTTTATTGCACTGATGCTGGCTAAAATGAAGAGAAGCACAAGTGCTTGAAACTACTTAAAGGCCTAGTAAAAGCTCATTTTCATAGCTACTTCTGTTTCTTCTGTTTCTTCTATGAGTGGGGCATAGATTATCTAACAAATGCAGCTGAAAAATGGCATATAACTGACATTCTGTCCCAGCTTTATTGTCCTGTGCAATAAGTTAATGCTTGCATCATATAATATGTTAGAACATTTCTTAGATCATCATATCAACTGTACAAATAGATTTGGGATTAGCTGAAGTTGCCACTTTCCATCATAATGAAGAAGAGAAAAGGCCATGATGATAGATGGAATATTTTACGCTCAATAATTGAAAGGATTACATTCCTAGATAAAAATTTCAGACCTTTGCTGGAACAAATCAGGAATTAGCATCCTGCATCATATCATGATATCATCTAGCTTATGATGTCCTAATTAATTATTCACCAAAATGGACAGACATGAGTTTGAAGGGAAAAACACTTGGGAACTAAAAATCTGTTTCCTTAATAAACTAAGACAGACGACTTACCATTGGCAACTACCCGCAAATCATCAAATCTTCAACACAATTTCTTCTTCTTGTTCCAACACCTTGAAAAAAAATAAATCAAATGTATAATATTAGATAATAACACAATTTAACAAGTAATATCTACAAAAAAAATCAGTTGAAGTGCAGAAAAAATAATCAAACTAGGAGTTGTTTAAAAAATAATCAATCTAGGAGTTTGAGAACAAAAGGATATGAAATCTTCATCATTTGGAGAATCAGAATCATGGATTGGTTACGGCACATATGAATCCAAGCCACACATGTTTCAGGCAACAAACTTCCAATTCCAAGATCAAACTTCCATCAAACTTTCAATTATTACACACGCTTTATCACTAATGAATCCAAACCACACGCATGGCGGAATCCAGCACCACAATCCTGCTTATTCACGAATCGTGAATCACGATGCCATTTTATTTTGAAAAGGGGCTTTCTTCACAAGCCCTTTTAAAAGAAACTAAAACCCAGATGAGAATCGTGTCTAACATTAGGAAAACCCGATGAGAAAGTTTGGGGATTTAACTTTTTTCTTTCTTTTTTTTACAAATCGAGCTTTAGGGTTAGGGGATTTACAGGAAGAGAAAAGAGAAAACCCAGATGAGAAAGTTTGGGGTTTGGGGATTTACAAAAAGAGAAAGACATACCTGCGGTAACCAATGTGTGAGAGTCCGGCCTATCTACCAAGACCCACAAGTGACGAGATGAGAGGAGGAGGGCGAAGAGCGGGCCACAAGACGACGAGTGACAGGGTTGAGAGAGCCGCTGAGGGTGGCGGACTTGTGGTCAGCCGGTCACTCACGGTGGAGCTACCGCCTACGGGAGTCGGGAGTTAGGAGGGAGAGGGAGTCACAAGCCTCTTTCAAAACTGAACAAATGTGATTTGAGGATTTAGGAATTAGGGTTAGAGAATTAGGGAAGAGGGAGTGGCAGAATTGTAATTTTGCATCCCTACAGATTTTTTTTTTTTTTTAATAAAATCTTAACAGGCTCAGGCCGGCCTGACAGGCCTAACAGGCCTGTCAATAGGCCTTAGCCTGGCCTGTTAAGATAAACAGGCTTCTAAAGAGGCCTTGGCCTGGCCTTTTAGCCTGACAGGCCAGGCCTCTAACAGGCCAGGCCGCAGGCCCCTGTCAGGCGGCCTGGCCTGTTTCCACCCCTACTTCTCACGCAACTTTTCAAATGGGAAACACCAAGGACTCCGTTCATAATGATGAAATATGTAGCTTGGTAGTGATGGATTCGTTGGATTGTCCAAAGCTAAGCAAGGTTTCAACTTCTCTGTTATAGCTTCTCCTCGATAAAACTTGTTCCAATCACCTGGCACTTCTACATCTTGGTTCTGTTGAGTTGCATGAATGTTTAAGTTGATACTATCATCAACTTCAATATATGAACATGGCAAAACATTCAAGTCCAGCAAATCTCTCATGATGGCAATATTTTAGTAGGTGTTTCTGTGTTCTTGGTTAGATACTGTATTTCATACTTTCATGTGTGCTACCTTTCATGAGCACAATCCTTTTTTGTGAAATTTTAAAAATTTTACAACCCGCCATTTTTTTAACTTCACTAGCCAACTCGTGCTTCAAATAGAAACTCTATGCGTTAGAGAGAGACCTCACAGAGAATTGGTGTTGGTTTTATTAATTTTTATACTCCCACTTTTATAATTCAGAAAGAGAATTCTGTTCTTTCATTATTAGAATGCCTTAGGCAGATGGATGAGAGAATATAAATTGGGGGAAAAATTTTTTTACTATTTTTTAAATTATCTCTCAACAAAGGGTAAAAAATGAAAATAATTTATATTTTAGAACATATTAAATGATTTAATTATTATTTTTTATTTTATATAAATTAATTAAGATATCCTATATTATAAATTAGAAGAGTATAAAAAGACGGGTTTTTATCTTATTTTACACTTACGATGGAGGTGAAATTATGAAATCCACGGAGACCTGCACACAAACAGTTCGATTGATTTACGCAGTGATTGTGATTTGTTAAGGCCGTTGAATGGCCGCTTTTCAATTTCTAACTGTTTGATGTGATCGCCAGAACGAGACTTTTGAATTTGATTATACACAGGACCACTGCCCAACACAGTCCCTTTCTAAATTACACTTTTTTTTTAGCTGGATCCTAAATTACACCATTGAATGGTTGATTGATAGCATCCGCCTGCTTGTAACTTTTCCTCCAAATAAGTACATCTACAAGCACACCGCACAAGAGGAATATTTACACATTTTAGGAGTACCATCTCATTTATATTATAATTAATTAAAATAAAATAATTCATCTTATTTTAATCTCATATAGTTGATGAATCATATGGATAATTATATTTTTTATTTTTCTAAATTATGAAGTTTTATGTTTTTTAAAATTATAAAATTTAAATTTCTCTAAATGACTTATCAACTATGTGGAATTAAAATGATATAATTTATTATATTTTAATTAACCAGAGTATATATGAATTTACGCTCTATTTCTGCACCGCACAATAATAGATTACAAATGAAATCCTCTATCATATACCGTTGGCCCATTTCAGAACGGAAAGATAAGGAATGCGATAACACAACGCCGACCACATGCGAGTTACAATTAAAATGACAATCAATGCAATGCAAGTGAGACCAACAAATAATTTTATTATTCCTTTAATTTCAACCACCGACAAGCCAGCGGATCCATCGCACTGTTATCTCTTTCACCTCTTCAATGGAGCTTTCTCAGTTGTCTAAATCGGATTTAGTGCCACGAGGAGTATGTACTGTTCTCTTTATTAGAGATATTTTCCCAGGATTCCCACCTAACTCTTCAAAAATTACTATCAAATTCTTCGTTGGCTTTAACCACGACCTTGGAACGTGGTACCTGCGAATTTCCAAACACAAGTCGGTAACTTACTTAAACCTATGAATCCTTCCACGGTTCAAATTAAATATGTGCGTAAATATATAAACTTAGTACCATCGTTGTGTAGGTTGTCCGCAACCAAGCTGGCATTTAAATGGTCGGAATGTGTTTTCGTAGCTACAGGTATTACAGTTGCCCTGCGCATAAGCCATCCAATATCTTCCTATGCTTTGACCGTTGATCCATACTTGACCTTTTCCCATACTTGACAAGTCCAAAGCCAATGGTTCGTTCCCCACAGGTGCATTGAAATATGCCTAACACGTTCCAGTAAACTTTCTAATTACTATCCACAAACAACATTAGACCTCTGTGAATCCTTTTAAGGCAGCCAGTTATATAGTTTTTACCTTGTGCCATTTCAAATGCTGACGTGTTTGGGTGGCCAGTGAATCGTGGACCCATTCAACAGATGAGATTCCCTCGGAAGATGCCAAATTCATAGCCTCTCCCTTCAGCCCAATCTGTTCAAGAAAATAGTGTCGTTTAAGGATTATTATTCATTGTTGGCATATATATATGTACATATGGAATGTGTGAGCAATTTAGTATTCATAGTACCTGATAAGACCATTTTTGCTGCGTTAAATCCTTCTTTCCCTTGTCAAGTCCATCTAGAATAACTGGACCTGTGATCCCTGTCTTCCATGTTTCAAAATGCCGGCCAACATTCTTCAAGATAAACAAAAAAAAAAAAAGGATAATTAACTCTAAATGGGAAGTTTATGAAGTAATGGTCAAGTTGAAGCTGGGTTAATGAAGAAAGGCACTAACAGGTAATCCAACAGCTACGCTGAGAAGAGCAATTTTATTAGTTCCAGTATGTAGGCTTATGGGTCCGTTGAATGTGCAACTTCTCTGTTCTCTTGTTCCAAAAGCCGAACCTGGAAAAATAACAACTTGTTGAGCTTCAATTTGATCATATTATGCAAATGCAAGAATAACTACTCAGTCTATATCTATCGGCATACCTATAAGCTGCCCATTAACAAACACATGAACAGCATGACCTGCAGATTGCACGCTGATGCTGGGTTTGTGTCCTTCTGATGAACTTACGTCAACGCTGTGGCATCCAACATCAGAAAACGCTATGAATCCCCAATGCTAAAACCTAAAAGAGCTTTTGGCAAGCTTAATGTTTGAAAGTCAACAAGTCAACGTCTATATATAAACTATGACTCACCTGGTTGTGTACCACAGATAGTCACTTCTATCTCTAGTAACATCTATCTGATCCAGGAGTCCAGTGGATGTAACCCGTGAACTATCTGCCAGAGAAGAAAGATCCTCATCGTAGGTCTCCCATGAGAAGAACTTAGAATTGGCAGGCGACATTTTTATCTGTGATGTTTGAACTCTCACCTTCATCAAGACACAGAACAATCAAGTTAATAACTTTATGTAACTAACAAGAAATTCAGCTAGACAAATTTGTGATGTACTTACTCTTGCAGTGTTGAATACATCAGATCTACAGTCAGGGAGGATGCTTATGGACCAAGGAGGCAAATCATAGTGTCTGTTATTGAACGTTACTTTAGCAGCAGAGTTCGCATTATAATTTGCTAGAAAAGCTGCACATGTTCTTCCTGATGTGAACACGTGTGCCTGCAAAATTACATTTCACCATGAAGGTTATTGGTTTACCATCAAGGTCATCTTCTTTTTTTTTGGCAGAACACGGGGCTTTTACTTCATATCAGATAGATAACTGACCTGCTGAAACCTTCCTAGAGATGTAACAGTAGGATCGGAAGATACTAAAGCATGTTCACATCGCCTAATAGCTTCATGAAGATCCTTCAAATGAGTGTATTTAGGTTGCCTTATAAGTCCTAATCACGGCAGAGAAATCAATTGAGGATACGAACAACATGGAAGGAAGACCCAAATAGAACAGCAATCAATTTAACTAAGGCCATTAAGATCATTAGCTATGCTTTTAGTTTATTGCCATTTCAAAAAGTGTTAACTAGATTTGAAAATTATAGCTATGATAATCCAGTTAGATGCCTATCAGTGAACTTACAGTTTTGAAAAGATGGAAGTTATCTCACCGTATTCGTCAATGGGAGCATCATAGTCGTAGCTGGTAGTGATGAATGGGCCTCCAGCTGAGCGTCCAAAGTTAGTTCCTCCATGGTACTGCCATTTGTTAGAAATCATAATTCACAACAGGGTAACCAGTCAGAACTTCAAAAACAAGGTGTCCAAATTAACTTAATCCTACATAGAAGGAGACCAACCATGTAGTAATTTACTAATGAACCACCCTTTTGTATGAAACGCGCAACAGCAAATGCTAGATCTTGAACTGGTCGCTGGTGAATTGGACCCCCAAATTCTGTAAACCTTTACAATGAAGTGAAAACAGTGAGAATTGGACCACCTAATTCCTTAACGAGTTAAAAGATAGAATAACTTACCAGCCACTCCAAGCCTCGGTCCAGAGCCTAGGCTTGTAGGGTTTATTTGGAGAGAAGTCATCACAGTAAAAGCCATTACATGTATTTATCTGTAGTGAAGAATGGGAAGAATCATATTCAACTCTTAACTGGAAAGAAGCTCGAGATCTAAACAAGTGAGGCAAGAGAATGAGAATGAGATTGCTGACCACAGGATCTGGGGCGTCATCTTCCTTGCACATCACCCAGGGGACTCCTGTACCTAATCCAACGGCCATATGTGCTGCCCAATTTACATATGCATGACCAGCAGATCCAAGTGCCCCACTTTCTGGTCCATACTCGTTCTCAATCTAGCACACAAACACAAAGGAACATCAAGATTTTTCAGTCAGCAACAACCTTGCATTGTGACATGCTTTGCTAGGAATTGCATACCTGAGATAGAATGATTGGACCACCCTGAGATTGGAATAGCTTTTCATTCTTCATCATCTGCACAATCTTCTGGGTGAATCCTTGCATTGCAGCCTGCGAAGAAAAATACAGGCAGTGCCAATTTCATGGTTACTTTTTTTTTTTTTTTTGGTCTAGTTACACAGTTCAATACTTGTGCAAGCAGATAGAAGTGGAAGGTGAAACCTTGAAAGGTCCATTGTTAGTCCTGAAGCTCATGCCAGGAACATACTTGAGCCAAACAGGAAGTCCTCTGTACCAAACAAATCAATGATGCTCACAGTAAGCATTAATGCCAAGAAAAATAAGCAGAATAGTTCACTCGGATTTAAACTCACCCGAAGTTCCACTCGGCACATACATAAGGCCCAATGCGAAGATGAACATAGAGCCCCACTTTCTGCACTGTCTTAATGAACCGTACCAGATCGTACCTCCCTTCAAAATTGTACTGAACATGGCGACATAGGGATAAGAAATAATACATGAAAACAAAATATAAAAAACACTAACTGAAGTATAAATCAAGATCCAGAAAGGCACCTTGCCAGGAGAGGGCTCATGGACATCCCAGAAAACATAAGTGTCAACAACATCAAGACCTCCATGTTTGGCCTTCCAAATGAGATCTTCCCACATCTAGAGTACCACACATTTCAAAAGGGCAGCAAAAAAAAAAGAATCAGCATCTAGTATAGAAAATTTAATGGGAAAAATAAGAAAGAGCGGAAACATACTTCAGGGGTGCTTCTGGGATAGTGAATGGATCCAGAAATGAGGATTCTTCTTTGGCCATTGATGATAATGGCCTTTTTATCGTAAGTAACAGAGCAGTGAACGAGCTCAGAACTCACGAAACAGACCGTTAAGCAAACTAGGAGCAGCTTGGAGACTGAAGTGGTTTCCATTGTCTTTCAAAGAAATTTTGAAAAACGAAAGCAAAGAGATGAGGAATGTGGTGTTAGTTCTTCTGATCTGAGACTCTGGAGTGTAACAGCATTGTGGGAGACACCGATTCAAATCTCACCAGAATTAGCTCATGATGTGCTGTGCTGTCACTGGGTTCCCCGCATCTCCTATTTTCGTTAGATAGCTACTCATTTAATTGTCTTGGACTGTTTCTGGAAAGCGCAGTTTTATTTGTTTGAGCTGTTTCTTTCTTTCTTTTTTCTCTTTTTTTTTTTTTTTGTTTTTGGTCAGTTACGACTTATGACAACAAAAGGAGATTGTTTTCCTTGAAAGAAAAAAGTAAAAACTTTTCTTGCTTCCACTTCAATTTTACGCCTTCAACGTTTAAATTGGGAGGGAAGAGTACGGTCACTAGGGTGACATGACATGGATTTTCAAATGTCTTGTCCAGATTTTAGTCACGGATTTTGTTTGTCACACAAAAATTTATCTATTTTTATCTATCATATTAATCACTTTTTAAAAATGCCTTTATTTAATGAAAATTTTTTAAATTTAAATTATTGAAAATAAATAATTTAATAAATAAGAGTAATATTTCAAGAAAATTTCCATAAACTATCACGAATAAAAAACTCACTTATTTTCTAAATTTTTATGAGTTAGATCAAGAGATCTTATATTTAAAACAGGAATAAGATTTGCAATACCTCGATGAATACCCTGGTCTAATACACAGTCAATTACTAGTAAAACATTATTGGGGGAAAATAAATACTCAATGAAGGGGAAGCATTAAAAAAAAAAAAAAAGGAACATACTACCCCATACATAGATAGAACACATGTCTTTGGGGGCATGTGCGTTAGGGACAGAAGTGGATGACAACAATACTCCTGAGTAGACGTATTATTCCCATCGGGACCATGTTTGGTGTTGTATGTCTCTGTGTCTGTCTTATATTTTATACACTTCCGCCATTTTTTTAGGGTTTATCACCTTTGCTTCCATGTGATGTTACATTATTTTTATCTGCGCTATTGCCTCTATTTTTTTTTTCAAAGTCTTCAATTTTGTTTATCGAAGTTAAGTGTCTATCTAAGCATATGGATATCGTGCTTATTTGAAATGGCAATTGGAGTATTCAAAAACAGCTTTTCAATCATAATTTACGGTATACGAGATAAGTATGTGGGAGGAGTTTTGTCTCGATTTACGTGAAAAACACTTATAAACTCCTTAAAAACTATTCCAAACATGCTTAATTAATGATTAGGTAATCATTGGCCTTATCAATGAACATGATGAGGAAACATAAAGCAATTTGTAGCTAGCCTAGCTTGCAAATCACTCCATTTTTATCTTATTTCTTTCTTTTTTGTCTCCTATTTAAACACACATTTTTTATAATTTAAAGAGTATATACTGATAACTTGAAGTTACAATAAGCATGATCAAGACTGTAATCTGCCACTTACAAAAGAGCATGCAAGTCACTGAGGTCACTAACAAATTATTAAACACCTCTTTCTCCGTCACATCTTTGAGAATTTCAGCCAGTTGCGGATCCATGGGTTTGAAAGAATTTACTGTTTTCAAGATTTTAACGGTTGCCAATTGCTAGACGCTAAACGGAACACAGATTGATGATGGACGCGTGTCTTTGTGATATTGAAATGTCGTGGTCTAGCTGCATACGTGCAATTTTTTTGGATCTGTCGATCCTAAAAGCCCGGAAGAATTCAAAAGAAAAACAGCGCAGAAAAAAAATAGAATAAGGACTTTATTAGGAAAAGTTGCGTGCTGTTATGGCATCAAATCTTGTATTTTTTGGTTTGGGTGTGTGTTTTGGGTGTGTTGTGTTGGGTAAGCTCTAAATCATAATTTTAAAAATCTTTTTTGGTAAATCAAAATAAATCTCCTCTTACATGTTTATTTTTTAAATCGTAAAAATTATTTTCTAAAAACTAATCCAAACACACACTCATTCTAAATTAAAAAATAGCTTAAATGGCCAAGAAGGTGTGTTGGTGTCAGAATCTTTATCGCACCATTTTAAAAAGAAAAATGAGCAAAAAGCATAACTGTTTATGCAAGATATATTATTATCATTTTCATTATATTTAAATTATTTGATGTCACAATAATTTTTTTTTTAAAAAAAGATAGAGATTGTGGGGCGTAATGTGAAAGCGGCTAGTAACGGGGCATCATAATTATTGGTGGCATGATGATGAAGATGAATGTGAGAGACAGGAAAAAAGAAGAAAGTGAAGAAGCACTTTGATCTTTGCCGTTTGAAGATGAGCTTAGGATGCGTTTTAGCGTAGGGCCTGTATGGATTTCCACTTTCAATATTATAATTAATTGCAAATAATTAGCCTCCCCTATTCATATTTGATATTTCAGATCTACTCCCTACTATTTTGCTAACCAAACATGGTCTTGCCTCGCTAGCTAGTGTCGGTGAACCACTTCCCTTCTCCTACTTTCTCATTCATTTATAACTTATCAATAATGTGGCTTACTCTATATTTTATTTCATATAATTATTATTGATGTTGATAAAACTAATTGACATCAATTGATGTGACACACTAGGATACAGAGAAAAACGGATAGAAAGAGGTATCTTTTTTTTTTTTTTGGCCAATATAGAAAGAGGTATCTACACCTGGTGAATTGTCGCGTTAATTTTTTTGGGGGCAGGGGTTAGTTCCCAGGCCCACTATTGGGCTTCATGGTCTTTTTGGGCCATACTGGGCTTCTACTCACCCGGAGCTAGACTCTATTGGGCCTTGAATGCAAACAATCAAGGACAAATCCTGTGATGGCCCAGGCCCGAGCCTCATTCAAATTTTCCCAAAAGCGCTCTGGGTTCCGTGGTCCCATTAAAAGTGTCGTAGCGTTTAAGGATAGTATGTCCACCTTTTGCTGAGAATTGAACCATTCACTTCTTATCATCATCTTCTTTTTCTTTTTTAAAGAATAAACAAAGACCAGTTGTTTTTGTGAAGGGAGATTATTCTACTTTAGTTACGTGGACGCAAAAGCAAAATATTGCGATCTGAATGAGACAATAACAACTACCCGTTAAATTACACTCGTCTCTTTACTTTTTTTAGTTCCCTTAATTTTATTTTCGCTTCAACGCCAAGAAATACTGATCTCTCCATTTTGTACACTGGGTATCGACGAGCATAACTTTCAGTGTGCAAATCTCTACTCATAATAATTACATATTATATTGTCCGCTCGAGTTAGATTCGGGGATATATGGATGATCCTACAGGCTGTATTATTAGATTTTTATACTCCAGTACATAAAAGACTATTGCAATATATGAATCTAACATGGTACGTTGTTAATTATTCTCCTCGTTTGTAACATGTGACTTGGTTCTCATATAAAAACAAAGTATTTTTGTCGATTCATGTTAACAAAAACTAGTGCATGGGCACATATTGTAGCTCTAGTTGGAGGTGCCAAACTGCCAATACCATATTAATCAATTTGGACTAAAAACTTGTGTACCCATTTTCGGTATGACTTCTATGGCCTTCACATTAAGACAAACTGATGTATATGCTTAAATGAAGAGATTGGGAAGATAGTTATAGAAGCCTTTTACTTTATCGTCAGCAATAATTCATTTAATTTCCTAAGTTGATAAAAAATACAATAATTAATCAGGCTTTATCTTTGCTTTGATGAAAAACGACAAATTAAACAACCTCAGCTCCATTCCCTTAGCTTATACGAACCCGATTCATTCATTGATTTCCCTGTCACGAAGGATCTTCAGGAACCAGAAAAGTGGGAGCAAGGCGATATTTTTTATTGATTTTGTTAACATCAAATGGGTAATGAGCATTTGGCCGCACATTGGCGCAATAAATATTAGGCTTGTTATTTTCCAACCTCACGCAACTACATGTGCTCCATATCTTGATTCATTGAGTGCCACTTATACTATAGATTTTGATTTATATTCCTCTATATTTATCTAATTTGAGCAGAGCAAGAAAACTAAATAAATTAATCAATTATAACATATGTGGCAATCTCTCTAAAATACTTATGTAAGATTAGATTATGCATCACTTTATAAGCCAGTTAAATTAATTTTTAAAAAATGATAAATATGAGAAATAAAAAAAAATATTACTTTTATAATCAAAATTCACTTCCAAAACTAAATTTTACATTCAGGACTGGAGAAATTATTTGGAAAAAATAAAAAAATATGACAGATAAAATAGGGAAAAAAAAAGTTTTACATTTAAAATCAAAATTCATTCACAAACCAAATACTACATTTGGAACCAAAGGAGCATGCTATTATACTTGTCAACAAAAACGAAATATAAAAATATTTTATTTGATGGTTGTTACAAAAACTGTAAAATATATGGGTTTGAGGCCTCTAATATGCCTCTCTTTAATGCTCCTTGTGATTATTAATTTTTATATAAAATAAGTAATATTTTGATATCTTATAGGTATAAAATGGGAAAGTTTTGATTTTTTTTTTTAAAAAAACTCCAAAATTGTGCAATAATTATTTATCTTTTTTAAAATCATAAAAAATAAAAAATTTCACCATTTTTTTACCTATAAGATATCAAAATGTTACTCATTTTATGTAGAATGTAAAATCACAATAAATAAGAACAAAACATTTAGAACATTGTGAAATTTTAAGGGACATTAGATAGCATATTAGAAAGGCACATTAGAGGCCCCTAGCCCAAAATATATACAAGGAGCAAAATATTTTATGATTAAGCCTGTATTTGACATCACTTATTTTTAGATAATAATAAGTCTTTACTGAGATAAAACTCCTCTCACATACTTACCTTATATATTATAAATCACGATTTATAAGTACTTATAAATCAAAAACAAGTTATCCCAAATGAACACTAAGATACGAACCCTGAAGCAACTTGCTTTTTCAAAAAAACAGAAAAGAAAAAGAAAAAGGAAAAAAGAAAACTCTCTATATCCTTATTACTTGACTCTTCTTATTGTTTAACCACCATCAAGTAAGGCGTACACCTACTTGACGGTTTTCAGGAAATGATCAAGTTAAGGCAGTCACACCCCAAATCAAAACAGGAACATTATTATTCGAGGCTTTCATTATTTATTCTTAAACGTTAAATAAATGACCGCTTTTCATGGTTAAGAAAGGCTAAATACATTTTTAATGACGTCTAAATTAAATAAATGATAGTGGACCAGAGTCAAATCAAGCTCCTTTCTGTACAGTGTGT
This sequence comes from Inga laurina, assembly GCA_963855925.1. NCBI lineage: Eukaryota > Viridiplantae > Streptophyta > Magnoliopsida > Fabales > Fabaceae > Inga > Inga laurina. The sequence continues at coordinate 9,534,217 of OY979704.1, read as the reverse complement.
GTAAATTATAGCTCAGTGCTTGCACATACAGTTCCACTACCCATGGGTAGGGTGTTTTTTTCTCGTTTCAAGAAAGGCTTGGTGTGATACCACTCTTTTTATGTTCTCTACAAAATAAGGCATGCTACCCACTAAAGACTTGTTTGGGTTAACGTTGGAAAAGCACGTTCACACAAGTCGAAGTAAAATTCCTATCATATACTTATCTCGTACACCGTAAATCATGTCAGAAAAAACAACTTCTACCACCAACCCAAACAGAAACTAAAGTCTGGCAATTCAATAAATCGCATTAACCATGTCATTGTACTCGATGCCATGATTTCAATAATGTGCAGGTCAGTAAGCTAAACTCTTCTGCAAATGAAGATCCATCTTAGTCAAGCACATAATTATGGTGTATGCATGTTATGCGGTAATTGTTTTTTAACAGAAGCATGTTATGCGGTCATTAAATAGCTGAAATGACGTTGGATTCTGGGCATAATGAATTCAATTAATTGAGCATAACCACTCATTTATCATGAGAATGAAAAATGACAAATATCCACGCATCTAAACAACGTAACTTTATTAGTCCATGATCAAGCTGAAGATTATTCGCTAACATGCCGCTGGTTTGTGGCGGTAAGAGAACACAAGTTTAAATTTTAATAAGCGTGTTTCTCAGGGGAAGTAAAAAACTTTTGTACTCTAAACTTCAAAGGAGATTATACCTTTAACAAAGTAAAAAAAAAACAAGAAGTTATAGTTTATTCCTCTGGCCACAGCCTCCATCATTGGAATCATGTATACATTGAACGATTTAATTAGTTGAAAGTTTCATACATATAATTAATACGAGACCCTACTTCAACATAACTACGATAATGTGGCTCACACACACACATGTTACCAATGGCCATCACAAAATAATTAACATTGTCAAGCATTATATTAGACAAAATATAACAAACCATTTTGCTATTACTTGTTATTTGTTGTGTAACTTAAATTAGTTAGTCTCAACTGTAATGTACATATTCATATTGATTTTTTGGCTTCTCCAAATTGTATATATACGATACATAGTAAATGAGAAATACAAGAAATTCATTCTTCCAAATTATTGTTACATGGTATCATAGCATTCCTTTTTCTCTGATTTTTTTTCTCGAGATCTCCGCCTCTCGGGTTCTCTACCGTCCAGATCTCTGATTCTCGGGATCTCCGCTGCCCTCTTCTTCCTTTCACTTTCCCCTTTTCGAAGCCCTAGTTCATGACTTCTTCCTCTAGTTCTGCGATTTCTTCTTCTGGTTCCATCATTGATCAACATAGCCCATATTATATTCATTCTAGTGAAAATCTGGCGCTAGTTCTGGTCGCTCCGCCTCTCGACGGCTCCAACTATCATGTTTGGGCTTGTGCCATGCGGTCCGCTCTTGTCTTCAAAAACAAGGTCCAGTTCATCGACGGCTCTATTCCTCCGCCTCTAACTTCTGATGCTCTTTTTCCAGCTTGGAAGCGGTGTAACAATTTGGTTCACGGCTGGCTTCTCAAATCTCTGTCTCTGACAATCGCTAAAAGCATGTTGTGGTTTGATACAACTTCTGGGATTTGGCTTGATCTGAAATCTCGCTTCTCATAGTCCGATGTGTTTCGCATTGCCAAGTTACAGGAAGAAATCTACAGTTTCAAGCAAGGTATTCCCACTGTCAGCGCTTTCTATACTCATCTCAAATCATTGTGGGATGAACTGAGTAACATTTGACCTTTGCAAGCTTGTGACTGTGGATCGACTTCGCTATCTCTTCGTTACCGAGAAGAAGATTATGTCATCCGATTTTTAAGAGGTTTAAATGAGCAATATAGCTTGGCCAAATCCCAAATCCTGCTCTTAGATCCGTTGTCTCCACTTCACAGAGTATTTTCCCTCGTTCTGCAACAAGAACGTGACCTGTAAATTCCTTTTAAATAGACTATTCTAATGGCTAAATGCCCTCTGCCAAATATTTCTGGTTCAAAATCTACTACACTCTGTGCATATTGTGGCAAACCCTGACATACTAAGGAAACGTGCTACCAGAAACACGGTTTTCCTCCAGGCTTTAAATTTCAATCCTCTGGTTCTTCCTCGTTGGTCAACAGTCTTGCTACACAAGTTTTACCTTTTATTCAGGCTTCAGATTCTGCTTTGCATAACTTTTCTTCCTCAACTACTTCAACAGCTTCGGTGCTTCCTCAGCTTTCTCCTGATCAATATCAGCGTCTTCTCACTCTCTTAAGTGCTCCTCTTCCAACTTCATCTTCGGCTCCTTCCACTTCAGTAAATCATATTTCTACTTCCCTTGTTTTGTCCGCTACAGGTATATGCAATTCCATTTCTTCTTCTTCTAGTACCCGGATCATAGACTCTGGTGCTACAAATCATATTTGTTGTTCTCTAGACTTGTTTTCTTCTTACGGTACTGTTTCTCCAATTGTCATTCGTTTACCCACTGGTGCTACCGCTTCTGCTTTCATTTCTAGCACTATTCGGTTGTCTTCTCATTTATTCTTAACTAATATCCTTTACCTTCCCTCTTTCACTTTCAATATTATTTCTGTTACTCGTCTTACCTCCTCTGTTAATTGTTTTCTCACTTTTTCTTCCACATTGTGCCAGATTCACTTACGCCAATCTTTGCTGATGATTGGTGTAGCTAATCTCTATGATAGGCTTTATCTTTTGAATGCAGATAAGATGGTTTCCTCCTTTCCATCTCGACTTAATTCTGTTTCAGCTTCATCATAGTCAACCTCTATTCTCTGGCATTTATGTTTAGGACATTTGTCCAATACTGCTCTTTCTACTTTGAATAAACATGCTTCTATTACTGGCTGTAATCCTTTGTCAATTCCTTGTGATACTTGTCATTTTGCTAAACAAAAGAGACCTAGTTTCCCTGTACGCACAAGTTCATGTAATGCTGTTTTTGACTTAATACATTGTGACATCTGGGGTTCTTATCACATTACTTCTACTCAAGGCTATCGATATTTTTTAACTGTCGTTGATGATCATTTTCATTTTACTTGGGTTTATCTTATGCATAGCAAATCAGACACTCGCACACACCTCACTAATTTTTTGGCATTGGTTGAAACTCAATTTCAAAAATCTGTCAAGTTCTTAAGATTAGATAATGGTCTTGAATTTCTTATGTCTCAGTTTTTTGCCTCTAAAGGTATCATCCATCAAACTTCTTGTGTAGCTACTCCTCAACAAAATGGGTTGGTAGAACACAAGCATCAACATATTTTGAATGTCACTAGGGCCTTATTATTTCAATCTCATGTTCCTCTTTCATATTGGCCTTTTGCTATCTTACATGCTGTTTTCCTAATCAACTGATTGCCAACTCCACTTCTTCAAGATCAAACACCAATTTCTTTGTTATATAAGTCAGCACCATCTTATACTAATTTGCGAGTTTTTGGTTCTCTTTGCTATGCATCTATACTTGCGCATACTCACACAAAATTCAATGCCTGAGCTAAGAAGTGTGTTTTTCTAGGATATCCAGCTGGTTTCAAGGCCTATATTTTACTTGATCTTACTACAAATCAGATTTTTTTTTGTCAAGGGATGTTATGTTTCATGAACTTGTGTTTCATTTTGCTAATGCTACTACTTCCATTTTGTCTCCTACTTTGCCCACAGAACCTACCATCCAGTCTAATCCCACCTTTTTGGATGACCCCCTTCCCACCCTTTCCCCTCCTTCATCACAGCCAGCCTTGTCTCCTTTTGTTTCCCCTGTTTCCAGCCCTTCCACTGAGCCCTCCCCACCTTCTTTGCGCCGTTCTTCTCGCCCTCATCTACCCCCATCTTATTTGCGTGACTATTATTGTGCCCTTATGTCTACATCTGCCCAGTCATCATGTCAAGGTTCTTGTAAGTAATCCTCTCACTTCTATTTTATCCTATTCTAATCTCACACCTTCGTATCATCCTTTGCACTATCTGTAAGCTCTGTTTCAGACCCTAAAACCTACTACCAAGCTATTAAACACTCCATTTAGAAAGATGCGATGCATGCTAAAATTCAAGCCCTAAAACAGAATCAAACTTGGGTACTTACTCCTTTACCCCCTGGGAAGAACATTGTTGGGTGCAAGTGGGTTTATAAGACTAAGTTTAAAGCCAATGGTGAGATTGAGAGGCACAAAGCTAGACTTGTGGCCAAGGGTTATACACAAACCGAGGGTATTGACTACTTTGACACATTTTCCCCTGTGGCTAAAATGACTACATTGAGGCTTTTTCTTTCCATTGCTGCTGCCAAACAGTGGCATCTCTATCAATTGGATGTCAATAACACTTTCTTACATGGAGCTTCCATAAGGGTTTTCTCCTCCTAAACCAAATCTGGTATGTAAGCTCAAAAAATCCCTTTATGGCCTCAAGCAAGCAAGCCACCAATGGTACTCTAAATTGTCCACTGCTTTGCTCTCTCATGGTTATGTTCAGTCACCTTCCGATCACTCCTTATTTTATAAGGCCTCTTCTGCATTTTTTACTGCCATTTTAGTTTATGTCGATGATGTTGTTTTAGCTGGGAATAATCTGGATGAGATCAATTACATCAAACAATAATTACTTGTAGCTTTCACCATTAAAGGCCGTGGTGACTTACGCTACACTACTACAAAATATAGATTTTACTTCCCTAAAGGAAGTCCATTTTTAAAAAAGGGAAGTAAAAAATAAAGGCGGTGGCATTTTTGTAAATTTACTTTAGCGTCCCCAATTCAAATAGGGACGTCTAAAGTCTGTAAAGTCACACTTTAGACGTCCCTATTTAAATTGGGGACGTCTAAAGTTTTTAACTTTTTTTTTAATGAGGGACACCTTTGGCATCCCTCATATATATTAGGGATGCCATATTGGCATCCTTGATAATACATCAGAGACGCCATTTGGCGTCCCTATATATAGGGGTGAGCAAAAGCAAACCGAAACCGAACCGTAATAAATAAATTCGGTTTTTTCGATTAGTCAGTTCTTATCGGTTCATTTTTTCGGTTGTTTCGATTGTTCAGTTATTGGTGCGGTTTTAAAAAAAATTCAGTTAAAACCGAATAACCAAAGTTTGTGACAAATTGTTTTTTTTCTAACTATATAAAAATTAAAAGACATCTGGCAGGCCCAGGTTTAAAGCCCATTCCATTATAAATTCGATCCAACTTATTTCCAAGTTCCAATCAGTTTGAGTCCCATAGTCCATTACCTATATTCCAAATTTTAGATCCATAATTGTGTAATTCCTAAACCAAAATAAGAAAAAATTAAGCAATTTGTAATTCATAATTCCTAAAAAAATCTTTCATGACTCAGCCTCATAATTCAATCCCATTAGTTCAGATTTGAGATTCGTCTGAGAGCTTCTGACTTATGAGTTATGAGTGTCTCTTTCTCTCTTCTCCACTGCCAGAACCCAGACTTGCAATTCTTGACGGTTGACATTTTGACTCCTCTGTCCTGAGTCCTGACGAGTGAAGCCCTCCATTCCTCCTCTGATCTCGACTCCGAACTCTCGATCTCGATGGTCGAGGGTGGAGCACGTAGATCCTCAGCCTCCCTTTGCCCTAACGGCCCCTAGATCGTCATCGAGATCTACAGATCCTCAACGGTGTCGTCTCAACATCCACGGAAGATCGCCGTCAGTTGAGCAGCCTCCCATCCTCCCTTTGCCCTAGAAATGACATCACCTCGCCTTCCATCTGTAGAAGTGTTGCCGTCAGTCGAGCAGCTTGTCGTGGTCCTCCCTTCGTCTTCAACCCTCGAGCTACAGTTTCGGGTAAGCTTGCTGTGTTAATCATCTTTTATGTTCCACTGTTTGTTTGTTTCTGTCTAAAATTTTTTCTTTATTTGATCGTTTCTATCTGTAGTAGTACACTGCAATGATGAAAGTTTGTTACTTTTTTTTGAATAAAAAAGGTACCTTTCAGGGAAGGAGGTGCCTTTTTCACTTTTTGTGTTTGTTTATGTGAATTCTGTGTGCAATAAAGAATTTTTTTTAATTTTTTTGAATAAAAAAGGTACCTTTTAGGGAAAAATTTAGACTTGAAAAACTTCAATGTTCACTCTACTAGTCCACTGCACATGATGAACAGCTGAATTGAAGTCTATAATTTTAGACTTGAAAAAAATTCTATGTTCACTCCACTGTTCGTTCTGGTCTAGGAACAGCTGAACCGAAGCCTGTAATATTAGACTTGAAAAAATTCTATGTTCATACCACTAGTCCACTGCAATTGATTTGTTTTTGTTTGATTTGCTGTCTTTCCTTCAGTTGTATGTGCCATTCGGACCTTCAGGGGGCATTCAAGAGCAAGACAGAATCTGATACATATCAAATTTTTTGATGTTTAATATGCTGGTTGCATTTTGATATAAAGATAATTAGCCAATGTTATAAGTGATTCTGCTTGAATTTTAAAATTAACCAATATAAGGTAGTAGGCACTAGGCACTTAAGCAGACCTCCAGTAATCTCCAGACCTCAAGTTTGGTAATTCTATTGATGTATAAAGGCCAAAGGCATGACCTTCAGTAATGCTCCAGACCTTTGGTTGAAATTTGAAAATCTTTGGTTTCCTTATTTTTTTTTGGTTTGTACAAATTATTTTTTCTGTTAGAATTGTTGCTTCGGTTTGTAGACTTGCAGTTTGGTTGCATGGGTAGGCTTGTAGAAAAAAAAGCCCAAAAGGCTCAATAACCGAAGTACACCGAAAACAGAACCAAAATTAGTCGGTCATTTCGGTTTTGGTTTGGTCATTAAAATGACTTCATTTCGGGTTTTCCCGAAAACCGATTACTTACCCCTACTTATATATATGAGGGACGCCAAAAGAGGTCCCTCATTTTTAAAAAAAAAAAATTTGACTTTAGACGTCCCCGATTTAAATTGGGGATGTAAAGTTAAAATAAAAAATCAAAAAATAACTGGACAACTTTAGGCGTCCCTAAATTAAATTGGGGACATAAAAAACAATTCAAATTTTTACTCACAGTCTTTATTTGTCAGTTTTATACTACTTTTACACTCATCTTTCTTTTTCCATCGCTGCAAACACAAGAAGAGCCACTATCACAACGCCTTTTAACCCTTGCTTCTTCTTTATATGCTCTTTTTACTCTTACTTCTTCCTTTCTCTCTCTTTTTTTCTCCTCCAAATCTGTTATGCTTTCTTACTATTTTTTATTATTTTATCCTCTTTCTCTTTTTATTTGGGTTTCCCTTTAATGTTATCTTCTAACTCCTGTTATTATGGCTTGTAGATCAAAACTCTGAAACATGTTTCATGGCCACGTTCCAGCTGAGAAAACGAGGTTCATCTTTCCCTATCGCTCATCTCTATTCATCATTACGAGAAAATGAATTTCAATAATAGAAAGAGATAAGTTTTTTGCAACTAATTCCTTTTATTGTTTTCATCTTCTGCCTATGAGATTTCAGCTTTAGAGTTATTATTGTGTAAATTTTGGATTTGGATTTCAGATATTAGATATGTAATTTTATTGACGATGATATGTGATTTCTGGTTTTAAATACTATTTAGTCCAGATTTGTAATATAAACAATTTTTTTTTTAAAAAAAAAAGCACTTTAGACGTCCCATTTTAAATTGGGGACGTCTAAAGTGTCAATGTAGCACTTTAGACGTCCCTTTTTAAAATGGGGACGCCTAAAGTTCAGGCCTTAGACGTCCTTTTATCTACGGACGTTATTGCCATTTTTTACTACGTCGTTCACATAGACGTTCCCTTGTTTTCAGAAGTTAAAAAGGCCTAAAAAAGGGATATTAAAAATGATTTTTTGTAGTAGTACTATTTTCTTGGCTTATTAGAATTGGCACGATCTAAAGATGGCATTTTCTTATCTCGACGTAAGTTTTGTTTTGGAATTGCTTGAAGATACATGTTTTTTAGCTTGTAAGCCTGTATCTTGCCTCATGGATTCTCATCTCAAGCTCTCCAAAATCAAGGGTACTCCACTGTCTGATCCATTACAGTACCGAAAATTAGTAGGAATGTTACAATACTTGACTACTACAAGGCCCGACTTAAGTTTTGTTACACAACAACTTAGTCAATATATGTCCTAGCCATTGGATGCTCATTTACAAGCCGCCCATCATGTTTTAAGATACTTGAAGTCCTCTCCTGGTGCAGGTATTTTCTTAGCATCTGATTCTGATTTAAAACTCAGAGCCTTTAGTGATTCTGATTGGGCTAGTTGTGTTGACACAAGACGATCTGTTACTAATTTTGCTGTGTTTCTTGGCAAATCCTTAATTTCTTGGAAGGCCAAGAAACAACCAACTATATCTAAGTCCTCCTCTGAGGCTGAGTATCGAGCACTTGCCTCTACTACTTGTGAGTTGCAATGGATCATCTATTTGCTAACAGATTTCCATATCAGTCACATTTATCCAGCCTTTCTTTACTGTGATAATCAATCCGCCATGCAAATTGCTTCCAATCCCACTTTCCATGAGAGGACCAAACACGGAATTGGATTGTCATCTTGTTCGTGAGAAGTTGCAAGCAAAGGTCATTCATCTCATGCTTGTGCGTTCTTGTGATCAATTGGCAGATGTCTTTACCAAGTCTCTTCATCCTACCAAGTTTCATGAGTTGATTTTCAAGCTTGGCATGACTAATATCCACGCTCCAGCTTGTGGGGGGTGTCAAGCATTATATTAGACAAAACATAACAAACCATTTTGTTATTATTTGTTATTTGTTGTGTAACTTAAATTAGTTAGTCTCAATTGTAATGTACATATTCATATTGATTCTTTGGCTTCTCCAAATTGTATATATACGATACACAGTAAATGAGAAATACAGGAAATTCACTCTTCCAAATTATTGTTACAGACATCAACTCTTGTCGATTTCTGTAGTGTAATCAAATTCGACAAATTGACTCTTAGCTCGCATTTTGCGAACATGTGAGACGTACAAACTCTCATGAATCATTACGAACATCAGATGAATATATATTTGGGGCTCAATAAAATTATTCATTATATATATATATAGCTATATATCATTTAACCCCTTTCATATTTTTTTTTTGGGTACTTGATGTAGCCCTAATTCATTTCTTAGTAAAACTTATATTCACGAATCTAGCTAGCTGCCATGCACAATCAATTATCAAACACCACCGATCCATAAACCATAATCTCATTTATATAAAGTCAATATTAATTGAAATGTTTATATATTTTGTGCAGAATCCTTTTGCCCCATCTGAAAATTACGAGCCGATCAATGAGACATATGCACCAGCGAAAGCATTATTCAGAAAAAAGTGACACAGACGAGACCCAAGCTAACACTTTGTGTATATAGTTTAATAAGCAACATTTCATTTTGCCTCAATCATTTCAATTTTCTATTTCTACCACTAATTCTTTAGCGAACTTTTTTAAGCACAAAAGTCACAGGTCTTACGTTACGTTATTATGGATCAATGAAAACAATGACACTTGGAAGTTGAAAACTGAGCTGTAAATTTAATGAAAATCACAAAAAAGAAGTTTCCATATGTTCAGCAGCACTATAGTCTGTTTTTTCCTAACTATAAAGCCTACGCGACGGGAATAAATATCGATATCTTGAGTCACCAGTCACTAGCAAGGGGACAATAATAGAAAAAGGCAGGTTAATTAATTTATAAACACAATATAATATGTCTTGATTATAACTTTTAGTAATGCTTAATTAATAAACTAATAATAGGAGAAAAAGTAGAAAGTAGAGAGAAAGGAAGAACTAACTGGTTACGTTTCAACTGATGAAAAAGAAATCTGATCCTCGCTTGTACTTTGGAGCTTATTGATACTTTGTTACTAAAGCACGAATCTTTTTCCTTGTCGTTTTGCAGTGTGAGAGAGAAGCTTTTTTAGCCACTAAAAAAATGGCTTCTAACTCAAAAGAGGCCCTCTCCTCAAAAATGCAGAAAAGATAAGTTTTAACTAAAAAGAGAGACTATGAAACGATTTATCATTAAATTATATACCCTCACGCCTAACACTATCTCCATGCGTATTTGATTGGACTCGTCATCGTTTGCTCATTTCTGTGTAAATACTCCATCGTCTTCCAAAAAATGGTAAGAATTCAGCCTTGCCTTCAAGACGCTAGCTATATAGTGTGTAATCCAAAATTAGAAATTCTCTTCATTATTGCACTTCTTTATATTATTTCATGCAATATGATATCGCAATAGGTTAAATATAATTGATCTCCGGAATATGAAAAAGAGTAAAAGACAAGATTACTAACGTTTGATATATGTGTGTGTATCTTTAAAGAATAAACGAAATTGGTCGCTAAATCTGACGCAAACCACTTAAAAACAAAAGAGGACGAAATTAAATGAGAAAATATATGTGATGATGAGCTCCTTCCAATGCTAAAAGGTCACAAGATCCTCGAGTGAGATTTTTTCAAGAGATATAGATCTAGTATTTTATCCTTCTTTAGTGTGTTTTTGACCGAATAAAACCCAAAAGTTTTTTCCTTTTTTTCTACTTCTTTTACTCATGTTGTGTAAAGTACAGTATGAAGAGAGAAAATGAGAAATAAATAATATAGCGTGATTGATAATACATGAGCCAATTATGGTCCTCAATACGATAAACCCTAGATAGCTAGTTGGTGGCTAGAATAAATATGAATGGGTAGTAGCTTTCTCAGGAACTGTTTACCATGAAAACACTTTGAGAGGAACAAATCGATAAATAAATTTAATGTGGTACAAGATTGAGAGTTGGTTGAATATATATATATATATATATGATATGGACCAATACTTAATTACGAATATTGTTGTGTGTGTTAATTAGACAGGCAAAAGAAAGGCTGGCTGGCTAATTTAATTTATGGTTTGTACTATTTCTCTAGACAGAGACAGAATCCGAGTCCATTCATGTATATGAATAAAACCATATTCCCCTTTAACGTCGATATGTAGGCAATAGATGAACAGCTATTAGTTTGTCTACGATATAACTATACCTAGTAATTGTTAGAGCACCAAAACGAGGTATAACGTTCACTCGATCGGATATATGTAAAGTTGAATTTTACTATCATGCGTGATATAATCAAATACATAAATGTTTAGTGCATTTAAAAAATAAAAGAGACTGCGTTGATATATATTGGTTCAATTCAATTTTTACATAGGTTCATGTGATTGTAATTTCTTAAAAAATAAAATCGTTTAAATTTAATTATGTAAAAAAAGTCATATATATTGACGGCAAAAAAAAAAAAAACCAGTCATGTGGTGTATATATATAGGCACACATACACATGTGGCACTGATGAACTAGTAGCTGATATCAAAATTACATTTTATTGTACACTTTAATATATTTTTTCGCCCCAGAATTATGAATTTGCTGTGACACCATGATGCTAAACAAGTTAAAGTGCGCGTAACAAATTGGATTTGAAGGAATATATAGTAAAGATAATTAAACAGGAACACCTGTATGTCCACATTAATTATCGGCATTAATCAACAACAATATAATTGTTTACCTATCTAGGAGGGGCAGGCACTATTGTTTTTTGACATATAATGGCATACATATAGGCAGAGGCATTAGGAAGAGAATCAATTAATGTGGTAAATGAATAATATTAACCAAAATAAAGGATAATCGTGCATCATAATGCAAGTGAAAGAATCTTGTTTCTTTTTCTTTATCGAGGAGAATGGGGGGACACAATATTGAGTGATAACGACAGTAGGTAATTGTGTGCGGAACAGCGAGCATCCATGTGAGGTAACCAGAAATTAAGAGAGGTTAGTAATTAATAACAGAGAAGAATAAAAGACGAAAGACATAGAAGAGAAATTAAAGAAATGAGAAGTTAATAAAAAAAAGGGGGGGTTAATTAAAGAGGCTACACACTACTACTTAATAAAACGATGATCGACGAGATCGTCGTCCCAGCAAGGTTGGGCACCCACGTGAATCCCTCCCTCGCTGCCGTCCCCACTCGGATCCTCCGTATCTATGCCTTGATTGCCTTCACTTTCTCTCTTTCCCTTTCTCCATACTTCACCTATCTACCCACCCACCTAGCCTCCCCTCAATTTCAATTCATTTGTTAATTAATCAAACTTTAACTAACAAAATAGACTAGTTACTTAGGATAAGAGATTACAGGTGGAATCAAATACACAACCAGTGCTCATAGCAATGAAGAGCATCATGACCTCATCATTGTCGTGAGATCTGCACAGTCGAAATAGAATTTCAATGGCCCATATATAAGATTTTTCAACTAATGGTTTTTAAATAAAAAACATTTTTTTTTTGAAAATCTTATAGTTAAGAGATTATCTTTATGAATCCGGGGAGGGATAAATGTACACAATCTCACTTGACAGAGTTTATTTCTAAAATTTGAACATGTGAACTTTAGCTTATATGCATAGAACAACCTTACCACTGTATCAATGTTTGACCCTCTTTCATGAAAAAAGTAAAGGTAAAAATATTCAATTGAAACCATTCAAAATAGATTCAAACAATATGTGAGTGGTGATGAGTTCTCTGTGCGATGAGCACTGAAACTAGTTTCAATTTCTCATAATTTACCAGCGGCTTGGTTTGCATGCACTTAATAACTTAATATGACATACAGTATAATGAGGAATTCATTCCTATAAAAGAGATTGAGTTCGCTTTATTCTTAAAACTTTTCTTCTCTGTCGCACATACTCAATACACGGTATTTAATATGATTCGGTAATAATTTTTTTAACTTGAACTCTGGATGACATCTTTATCAAAAAGTAATAAAACCTAAAGGGCCAACAACTGTGTCCCGCTCCACATTCCGGCACGTGTCTTCTCAATCGTGTCACGTGAACATCCACGTTCTTTCTTAGAGCCCCGCCCTCTCTTCACTAAGCTCGCTCATCATCTCAGAACTCAGCTCGTACTTGAGCTTTGTTCGAGTCCTATAAATCTAGAGTCACCTCCTTCCTCATATCCTGCGCAAAAACACACTAGTGATGACATGAGACTACCTCCTCATGATCCTACCTTCCTAGTTTAAACACCAAATCCCTTCTTTGTTTTGTTTCAGTGAACAAAAGCCTTACCCCGTACGTACACTACTGTCTACTGCACAATACTACTCTTCATTTTTTTTTTCCACAGACCAACCAACAAAAAAAAAAGGCAGCAGAAAGAAGAGAATCTTGGTGGAGTGTTGGGTATAAAAAAGTGATGTAAAGCGTAATCGGGGCTTACGTTAGTTCACGACTTCCCACAACGCTGCTCCAAGATTTTGTTCTCTGTGCTTCACACAATTCATATATATTTTCCACCATCACCCCCACAACCCTAATAATCCAGACATCTGTTACCAGCAACCTTTTCTTAGTTCAGAAAATGGAGCACGAAAAACCAATGGGGGGTATTTCCATACTTGTATTAGCATTGAGTATATGTGGTTTAATGGTAACCGTTGGATTGACTGCGATACCTATGGAGCTGCCGTTTCTGGCAATAAAAGGTGATATGACGGTGGACGAATGGGAGGTGGAAAGAGCTTCTGTGGATTTCGGAATGATGAAGAGGGCGGAGCCGCTGGTGGTGCTGCACCCTGCTTCGGCTGAGGATGTGGTGACGGTGGTTCGGGCGGCGTACGAGTTGGGCAAGGGGTTGAGAGTGTCGGCGAGAGGGGAGGGCCACTCCACGCATGGCCAGGCTCAGGCGGAGAAAGGAGTGATCATTGACATGACGTCGATATCGAGTGTGACGGTGGTGGAGAAAGAGATGTATGTGGACGTGTGGGGTGGAGAGCTTTGGATAAAGGTACTCATTGAAACGTTGCGATATGGCCTCGCACCAAAGTCCTGGACCGATTACCTGTACTTGACAGTCGGCGGTACCCTCTCCAACGCCGGCGTCAGTGGCCAGACCTTCCGGCACGGCCCTCAGATCTCCATCGTCCACCAGCTCGACGTTGTTACAGGTTCCCCTCTCTCTAAGCATATCACTACCTCGCTTTATTAATAATACCTCTCCTCACATCGCCATGATGTTAAGTAAATTATTTTAAAATATTTATATTTATATTTTTTTTAAAATAAATTATCTAACTTATGACTTATAAGGATATATAATATATGATATGATTAAATAATTTATTTATTTCCTTTAATCTCTTTAAAAAAATTAATTAAATCTTATATTTAAAATTGAGAGAAGTAATTCTTATAATTTTGACATGGTTTGGTTTTGTGGTTCAGGAAGGGGCGAGTTGTTGACATGCTCGGAGGATGTTAACACAGAGTTATTCCATAGCGTCCTTGGGGGTCTTGGACAGTTCGGAATCATCACTAGGGCTAGAATTGCTCTTGAACCAGCCCCCCAAAGGGTCTCTCTCTCTCTCTCTCTCTGTACACTGTTTGTATAGTAGGCCCATGAATTTCGTACACCTGACTGTTCATAGATAAGATGCGGGTTTTGATGACGTTTGGCTAATTTGTTCTTGTCTCTCTCGGAATTCTTTTTACGACTGTGTGGAGATTTTACATACTGTGATATTTGATATATACTGCCTCCGTACAGGTGCGTTGGATAAGAGTGCTGTACTCGGATTTTTCAGCGTTCACGAGGGACCAAGAGTTTCTGATCTCTCTGCATGGGAAACCCGCCAGTGAGAGATTTGACTACGTCGAGGGATTTGTAATAGTGGAAGAAGGGCTTATTAACAATTGGAGGTCTTCCTTTTTTTCACCCAGTAACCCAGTCACCTTTAGTTCTCTAAATGCCGATGGTGGTGTTATATACTGCCTGGAGATTACCAAAAACTACCATGAAGGCGACGACGAACGTACTGTTGACCAGGTAAAAAAGTAATTTTCCTTATTCTATTGTTTGCATGCGCCACATTCTATTATTAGACAATTCAACTTTCTATTCTTGTTTGCTTAAACTTTTGAGTGCTTGATCTGTTACTAGACAAAGTCTCTGCAATATTTTGCAATTAGCTAAGCAGCTCGAGGTAGCCAGCTAGAATCTACCTTATATGCTTTGCCTTGCAAAATAGGACATTTGCAAGCTGTACTTGACCAACTTGCTCTGGGATCATTTTCTCTTGGTTTGTGTATATACATTTTTTAAAAACAACCGTAACTAGGACACCTCTAATTCGTGGGGCTTCTTTGTCTGGCTTTTGAGACTTTGGGCATGCATAATTATTGGTTCCAAGTAGGATGAAAAGAAAAAAAATGACAAACAAACAAGAAAGGAAGAGTTAGGTGACATTAATTGGTTGCATATTTTATATATAACCATAGGAAAGTTGTAAAGGTAAAATGAAGCTCATTATTAAATTAGATATCGATTAGCTAACTGGTCTCCATCTTATCCCTTTTATTCTGTGATGTTCTCTACAATAAACTACTTCTAGATGGTACGTTATTCATCCCGGTAATTATATTAATTAAGCCCTTTTCCTTTGAGAGACTATAATAAGTAATTAACTAATTGGTATTTATAATTAATTAATTAACTTTTTCTTTGGGTAACGAAGAGATTGAACCTTGTTATTACACAGTCTGTACTTTGTACTCGTGCTGAGACAAATTTATGCGACAGAGGGTACATAATATAAAATATACACAAGAAAACGATACTGTCCGGTGCACGTAATCTGGCATATCTCTGGTTTACTCAATAGAATTATACTCAGTAATTTAAGTAATGAAATGAAGCTCCCATCATATACTGAGAGAGAAAAAGCAGGAGCTTTTGCCCAACAGCTAACTTTATAAATTGTAGCTTTTTGTGAATCTGCGACGTACTTTAAAATAATAGTAATAATTTGTATATGATATTCACAACAAAGAGGATGGGGGGGGGGGCCTGATCTGTAATGAGCAGGAAATAGAGGGACTGTTGGAAAAGCTAAATTTCATAGAAACATCAGTGTTCACAACAGACGTAACATACGTGGATTTTCTGGACCGCGTACACAAGGGAGAGTTAAAGCTGAGGTCCAAGGGTTTGTGGGAGGTCCCACATCCATGGCTTAACCTTTTTGTTCCCAAGTCAAGGATAGCTGACTTCGACAAGGGCGTCTTCAAGGGCATTCTCGGCAATACCTCCACTGGCCCCATCCTCATCTACCCGATGAACTCCAACAAGTAAGCCTCCACATCCTTACAATCGTATATTTAATTCTTAACTACCAAATCATTATCAATATCATCCATGTTCTTTATTTATATAATGTGTCAGTCTTGTGTGTGTGTGTGTGAGAGAGAGAGAGAGACACACACACACACACCCGCGCACAACATAAATCCACTGCATGCATGCTTATTTCTGATACTGTTATACACATTTATATTTATACATTTTAAATATATAAATAAAAAACGAAAATTTTGTACAATAAATGGATTTTCATTAAATTTGACTGTATAACGGTATCTATGTTATCCAATATGACTTTTTAATTTTTGTGAGAGGGTAGTATGAAGTGACTTACTTTGTACGAGGAAAGGAGGGAGCTAGGGATAAAGGGTTAAGACCCAGGAGCAGAGTGATGATATTGTCATGTCATGGGGCTATCAAGATACCTGAATTATACACCGAATAAATATGGGGCCCACATGCATGCGTGGACCCACCTAACATAGCTGCGTTGAGAAATAGTAAAAACCTTTTTGTTTTCGGGGGCAAAGGGTATTTGATGAGGAGTCGAAGCAAACAAAAATGGATGGTTGTGATCATCCAACTGGGAAGATTCTCCTGTCAGGAGATCTTCATCGGGGATCCACCGATGCATGTCTTGTTTTCCAGGTCTTCTTCAACCCCCAAACACATCCCTTTCTCACCAGAAATGCTACCTACCCTGTTATCTTCTTTAGTTTATTGCGAAAACGATGTAAGAAAATGATTAATTGATTTTAGCAACATGTTTTTCTCCGGATGAATTATTCACTTACACTACTTATACCAGTAAACTTAATGGGTGAGAATGGTAAGCCTACTCGTGCACGAACATCTTAGTTTTGTGTGATAAGAAAAGGGAAAATTAAAAAGATTGATGATTTGGGTGTGTAGCTGGGATAAGCGGAGCTCAGTGGTGAAACCAGAGGAGGAGGTGTTTTATCTGGTGGCATTTCTGAGATCAGCCGTGGATAGTGAGATGGTGGAGTACCTGAACAATGAGAACCAAGAAATTCTGAGATTCTGCTATGACGAAGGCATCAAAGTGAAACAGTACCTTCCACATTACACAAAGCAACAGGAGTGGAAGGACCACTTTGGGGATAAATGGGACCAATTTTATCAAAGGAAGATGCAATTCGATCCTGGCTGCATCTTGGCCACTGGCCAACGTATATTTGAGCCTCCCACGACCATATCTCCGACGATGTATGAAAAGTGAATAAAGCAAGATTCAGTACAAGAATATGAGTGTTTTAGTGTTGGTGAGTGCGTGTGAGATTAAAAAGTAGTAGTGTTGTTGAGGAGTTGCTATCTTGGGGGGAGAAGGTGGATGCAGCTAGCTTGCATTTTGTTGCGCATATGACCTGTCGTTTTGCAGTGCCCGTGATCCCGACCGCCCCTTCTGCTTCGCTTTCCATGTTGTCCCTACAATTGCAGCTGCTGCTCATGCTCACGCTCATGCTTCCAGTTCCTTTCATAGTTTTTCACTACTTGTACCCTTTCTAGGTTTTACCCTCTCCTTTCCACTTTCATATTCCTTGTACATAGGATTCCATTGCTCTAGATAATTAGCTACTCTGAGCAAGCACTTAGTGCTAGTCCCTTTCTGCAATCCTGTCTCATGCCCCCTTTTATGTTTTAACTTTCCCCCCCGTCTAGTCCAGTTACTTCTCTAATTATTCAATGTGTTGAGTACCATGGCTTTAGATATTTCATATTAGATGCTAATAGTAGTTAGTTCTTCAGCAACCTATATTTAATTTTCTGTATACGAGGCACTGCAGAAACTAAAAGCAAAGTCGAAATGGTTATTAAATTACCCAGGATTTCCTCGCCAGTGGGGATCTGATAAGGATATTATTATATGATCTTCCGCTCATCATGGCTTGATCTAAAACTGGATCAACATAAGAAGTTCCACAAAATGAGTCAGTATATTTACAGATAATAAACGGTTCTCGTATTTGGTTATCAGATGAAAACGGCTCGCTAATACAACTGTTAGACCCATATTATCATCAAAACCCAAATCCCTTCAGCTCCTATCCAACGAAGAAGGGACAAAGCAGATCAGGTGAAGAATAACATCTAATTTAGCAAGTGCTTTTTTTTTTTTTTTGTCGACGGAGATGACATACAAGAGGAAATGGAGAATTAAGCTGTCATTTTCTCCTCTAGAATGCCCCAACAGCCAATTCCTCGCCACCACCCAGAGTGTAGATATGCAGACATTTTTTATATACTACTGGCGAGGGAGAATGAGAACTATGGTGAGCCAATGCAACAATATTCTTGACAAAAAATGCAGCAACCAGTATTCTTGCTATAATCCACAATAGTGCTCCAACAAGAAACCATTTCTCTAGGCCTTGAAGCAATCCCACTTTTCTGTTAATTAGGAAATGTAATAGTCATTAGGCTTAAGAAAACGAATGAATTCAACATAATGACAAACGAAACCACAATTTCAACTTACATGAGTACTCTGTTTACTTTGAGCCATCTTCCATTTCCAATTGCTTCCCAAATTTTTTCAATGCAAGTGAATATACGGTTTTTCTACTCACTGATGTTCCATCAGCTACGGACTTGACAGCCTAGATACACATCAGTAAAAATTACAATTTCATCGAGATGAAGAGAGGCTACTCAGTAACAAAAGTGTGTGAACTAATTTACTCTTCGGCTCTAACGTGATAATACTTTTGATTCAGTAGAAATAACATCAATACTGTAAACTGTTTCTTGGCCATGCAATAATTTAAACTTTTAATGGTTGATTAAATTGATAATTAGATTTAGCTCTGCATTCCTTGAAGCTCGTACAGATGTGGACAGGGGAAATATCAAGTAGAAGGAAGAAAAACAAAAAAAAAGGACAGTCTTTAGTATTTTTGCCTAT
This sequence comes from Inga laurina, assembly GCA_963855925.1. Taxonomy (NCBI): domain Eukaryota; kingdom Viridiplantae; phylum Streptophyta; class Magnoliopsida; order Fabales; family Fabaceae; genus Inga; species Inga laurina. Next base: position 9,515,052 of record OY979704.1, on the reverse strand, counting down.
AAGATGGGCACTAAGTTTCTCTATTTTCCATTATCTTTTAAGACAAAAGAACTTATAACCACAATCCGATTGCCATATTCCTCAGTTTGATTTGTTTAGTATAGATATCCATAATTAGCTCTGGATCAAACTTCCATATAAATTTAATTTGACTGTACCCAGCTTTAGCAGCAAAAAGAGTAGATCTAAAAACTGCAGTCCCCAGATAAAAGCAAACTATTACCATGGAAAGACTCTCGCCTTGTGAAATTAAATCTCTCAATTCATTCTCAAGCTGAATCTCTGATGGTGGTTCAACTTTAGACTTTGTGCGCCCCTCAATCAATATGGTAAGTTCTCCCTTTGGTTGGTGCAATGAAAATGCTTTCATGGCTTCACCAAGAGTACCACGCCAGAACTACATAAGCATTATCTTTTACATCAGCAAAGAAATCACATGCAATCAATATATAAAGCAAATCAATTGACCACTCTACTAACCAAATTTAGACAAACCATATGCTATGCTCACGGGATGTATAGTTATGATTCCCCACCTTATCAAATGAAGAAAAAGAATAAAGACAAACAATCACACATCCATAGCCTTTTTTCCTCTAAGATGATACACAAAAATCTATAATGAGATACCATCAATCCAGCATGCATAAAGTGGATAAAGGTCAAAATGAGACATCATAGCTATATAAAGTAATTCCTCCAATTGACTGAGTTCAAGATAATAGGGGACTAATGGCTGATGCACTTATTACAATGATTAAAATGAAAAATAATTGCAGAAGCAACTGCTCCAAAATACCCATCATAAATAAGATAACCAATAGCCGTTTATAATTAAGATAATGAATAACAAAAGCTAAAGATATGAATGAGAAACATACCTCTTCATGTAATTTGGTCATCTCCCGAGCAATAACACATCGCCTACAATACCATCAATGGGTGACTCAAAACCAAACCATAACTCGCTACTGTTTAATAAAGCCGTATCTTTCTGCCACTCTATAGTGACCAAAAGAAATGCTCCTAAGAGAACACAAGACAATACAGAGTGTAACTAAATTTCCAAAGCAATAACTCATGGCCTGCCATATCACAAAAGAAAGGTAATTTACCGAGTTAAAACTAATCTTAACTTGCTATTACTCACTATTCCATGTCTTCCTACTGCTCCTCTATAATTACTTGTAGAGGCATTGAACATTATAAAAAAAAAAAAAGAATAAAAATAATGCCAAGAGTAACAGCCTCTGAGTCCAAACACAAACATACTAAAAAGTTTACACTTAATGCATTAACTATTAAACCTTAATGAACTAGCTAAAGTACATATTGCTAAAGCGACTTCCTTTTTCCTTTCTATCACACATCAATACATGAGATGAATCCAAACACGTGTTTGAATTCAATGCTAAAGTCTGCGTGAAAGCACTCCCTTTACAACTTTAAAAATGAGGCAATAAATCATTTTATGGTGAACAGACTATAATACAAGGTAAGTTTAACAATTAAAGCACATTTTTAATACCTTGTATCACTAAAAGATGAAGCACTTTCTTCAAGAAATTGGGAGAGCTTGTGAGGAGGAACATAGAATATTTGTGTCGTTGCTTCATCTGCTGAAACCATCAGTCTCTTTCTTCTAGATCCAGAATGCTTTGGCAGAAAGCCAACTGTAGCAAAACATGTCGTGTTTAGTGCCAAGAGCGTTATTAATGCCCAAATTTATGATTGGATCTATTGACCAACAGAGGCAGTAATAAATTACCAAAAGTAAATTCATCAGTAGCTAATCCTGAGGCGGAGAGAGCTGATATCAAAGCACAGGGCCCGGGAATAGGGATAACAGGGATATTTTCATTAACACATAATTTGGCCTGCATTATTTATTTCAGAAACCTTTCGATGAATAATCTACACCGCACTACACACAAAAGTAAACATATAGAAATGGCCCAGCACAGATAAGCAAGTATGCTTAAGTCAGCATAGAATCAGCACACTTACCAATTCCGCACCGGGATCACTAATGCCTGGTGTTCCAGCATCACTTATTAGCGCAACAATCTCACCCTGTCTCAACCGCTTCAACACTACCTGTTCCCTTTGTGATTCATTGAACTTGTGGTAACTCATCTGAAAATATAGAGAACGGAATTAGAATAGATTGATAAACACCAACAGCAATAACAACTTTACAAGACCCGTACAAGGGGTGTTTTGATATTGTAGTAGTGAAGCAACTTTCCAGAATGCCTAGTATCTTCTGAAAGTATCACATCCGCTGACTTTAGTACGCGGAGAGCCCTGCATTGGTGATCCAGACAGCATATAAAAAATCACCAAACCGTATAAGGATTCCAAAGTTCATTTCCCTTTAAATTACTCAGCCACTTTTTCTGCTACCTCGTGGGTTTTTTTTTTTTTTTTTTTTTTTGGTCATGGTACAAGAAGAGAACAGTGGCACAAACGACAGAGCTAGAATAAAAGCTACGTCAACGAGTTTCCATTAAGTCGCTGTAATAAACTGAAACTCTTCTCATTTATGAATTGTAAAACCACCTATTTATATACAACAAATCATAATATGAAACCTATTCTTGCTACTGTACAAAATAATCAATTCATGTGTGAATACATTTGTGGCCGGTGGACGTCTTTCTTTGACTAACACTCCCCCTCAAGTTGGAGCATATATATTAATCATGCCCAACTTGTTACAAAGATATTTAACCCGTGTTCCATTTAAGGCTTTTGTTAGAAGATCCGCCAGTTGATCGTCAGACCTTATGTGCCCTGTAGTCACAATATTTTCTTTAATCTTATCACGAATAAAGTGACAGTCAATCTCAATATGTTTTGTTCGTTCATGAAACACAGAGTTTGATGCTATATGAAGTGCTGCTTTATTGTCGCACCATAGTTTTACAGGTAATGTTGTAACGATACTAATTTCCTTCAAAAGCTGAAGTACCCACACAATTTCCTGTACTGATTGTGACATGGCTCTGTATTCTGCTTCTGCACTTGACTTTGACACAACTCCTTGCTTCTTACTTCTCCAAGATATCAAGTTTCCACCAACAAACACACAGTAACCTGTAGTAGATCGTCTTGTGGCCTTTGATCCTGCATGATCCGCATCACAAAAGCACTCGACTTTAGTGTGCCCATAATCTGTATAGAGAATACCAAGACCTGGAGAGCCTTTCAAATAATGCAAGATATGTTCTAAAGCTTCCCATTGTGCCACTGTTGGTGATGACATGAATTGGCTGAGCCTACTGACTGAGAAGGTTATATCAGGACGAGTTACTGTTAGATAATTCAGTCTCCCAATAAGTCTTCTATATCTCTCAGGAAATGGAAATGGCTTTAATTTCTCTGGATCAATCTTCTTCTTCAAATCATCAGGAAGCTCATCAAACATATTAGCATCAAGATCCAAAAAAGGATTCGGAATCATGGGAATGTTGCTTGGTGCAGCTCCAAGTTTTCCAGTCTCCTTTAAGAGATCGAGAACATACTTTCTTTGAGTCAAAAGAATACCTTTCTTACTTCTCAAAACCTCAATACCAAGGAAGTACTTTAATGATCCCAAATCTTTTGTCTGGAAGTGAGAGTTCAGAAAGATTTTAAGTTCTGAGATTCCAGAACAATTACTTCCTGTAATCACAATATCATCAACATAAACTACGAGAAGAATCATGCCTGTATCAGATTGTTGGTAGAACACAGAGTGATCACACTTGCTTTGACGTAACCCAAACTTCTTGACCACATCACAGAATTTATCAAACCAGGCTCGAGGACTTTGCTTGAGACCATACAGTGACTTCCGGAGGTAGCACACTTTCCTATTATTCTCCCCCTGAGCAACGAACCCAGGTGGTTGCTCAACATAAACTTCTTCCAGAAGATCGCCATTTAAGAAAGCATTTTTAACATCTAACTGATGCAGATCCCAATGATATGTGGCCGCCAAAGAAACAAGAAGACGAACTGAAGTGAGTTTGGCTACAGGAGAGAAAGTCTCGGAGTAATCAATACCATAAGTTTGGGCATATCCTTTGGCAACAAGGCGAGCTTTGAGTCGTTCCAAGGAACCATCAGCCTTAGTCTTAATAACAAATACCCATTTACATCCAATGGCTTTCTTGCCAGGAGGGAGATCAACAAGAGTCCAAGTACCAGCTGTTTCCAATGCCAAGAGTTCTTCTTCCATTGCGGCACGCCAACCAGGGTGAGCTAGAGCTTGGTGAAGGTTAGTAGGTGGGGTAATGGAATCAAGAGTGGCCACAAGAGAAGATGAAACAGTTGATAAAGACTGATAAGAGACAAAAGATGATATAGGATAGACACAGTCAGCATATCGTTTGGGAGGATAATGAGGACGTGTACCTTTACGAAGTGCAATAGGTTGCTCATCAGAAGTAGTACCAATAGAAGCAGGAACAAGTGTTTCATCTACAGAATCAATTGGCGAAGCAGGAGGTGGTGGAGGTGAATCATTAGTAACATCAGCATCATTAACGATGTCAGGTTCCGGAACAGCACCCTGTACTGGTGAGAGAAGAACAGGATAAACTAGGATATCATCTGAATTATCCATGACAGAGGGAGACTCAGAGACGGACGAAGTCTTAAAGAAAGAAGAGGACTCATGAAACATAACATCGGTAGATACAAGGTAACGACGAAGATCCGGAGAGTAACACCGATAACCTTTCTGAATTCTAGAATAACCAAGAAAAACACATCTTAGGGACTTGGGATCAAGTTTGCTAACAGTAGGACGGACATCCCGAACAAAACAAACACAGCCAAAGATTTTTGGATCAACGGGAAACAATTTAGATGTGGGAAACAGAACAGAATATGGAATATCCCCACCAAGAACAGTCGAAGGCATGCGATTGATGAGAAAACAAGCAGTAGAGACAGCATCAGCCCAAAAACTTTTAGGGATTGAGGAATGAAACATGAGAGCTCGAGCAGTCTCTAAGAGATGTCGGTTCTTTCTTTCAGCAACACCATTTTGAGCAGGGTTATAAGCACAAGAGGATTGATGAAGAATACCATGAATGTTCATATAATCCGTGAATTGGGCGGAAAAATATTCTTTTGCATTATCACTTCGTAAGATTTTCACAGTTGTGTTAAACTGAGTTTGTATTTCAGCACAAAAATTACGAAAATGAGTAAACAATTCAGAACGCTGTTTCATTAAGTAAAGCCAGGTGGTGCGAGAAAAATCATCAACAAAAGTGACAAAATAATGATAACCAGTCTGAGACATAACTGAACAAGGACCCCAAACATCAGAATGTACTAACTCAAAGGGGGACGCAGCCCGTTTATTTACGCGAGGTGGTAAATGAATACGATGATGTTTTGCAAACTGACAGGACTCACATTCTAAAGTAGACACAGAAGAATATTGAGGATACATTTTTCGGAGAGACGAAAGCGACATATGACCTAAACGACAATGAACTTCAAACAGAGACGACCCACCAGAACAAGCAACAGAACGTGGAACCTGATCATCAAGGATGTAATGTCCACCAGATTCATATCCTCTACCAATAATCTGCTTCGTCGATAGATCCTGAATTAAACAATGATCAGGGAAGAATGAGATAAAACAGTTTAACTTACGAGTGAGTTTACTGGGAGATAAAAGGTTAAAGGTGAGATCTGGAACGTTAAGAACAGAGGATAATGAGAGGGAGGCAGTTGGTTGAACAGTTCCTGAGCCAGTAACATGTACAGGAGAACCATTGGCAACAAATATGGATGATGGGTTGGTATAGGGGGCATATGAAGAGAATAAGTGATGATTACCTGTCATGTGATCGGTGGCACCAGAATCAATGATCCATTTAGTGGAAGCAGTAGTGAGACCAGAGGACATAGTACCTGTGGCTAGTGCCCCGGTATAAGAAGATCCAGAAACAGGGAGACCAGGTGTATGGGCAACATGAGCAAGGCCACGCTGCTGATCATTCATAGTACCTGTGGCTAGTGCCCCGGTAGAAGAAGATCCAGAAACAAGGAGACCAGGTGTATGGGCGACATGAGTAAGGCCACGCTGCTGATCACGCTGCTGTTTATTTTGCAATTTTCGACAATTTTTCTTAATGTGTCCAGGTTCCTTGCAATAATTGCAAATAATACTGCCAGAAGAATGAGTATTTTGTTTGTTCCAATAATTCCTGTTCTCAAAGGGACCACGTCCAGCTAGAGCACCTGCAGTTGGATCTACAGAAGAGTGGATCAAGCTATCAGCACGAAGAACCCGGGAGAAAACATCTTCAAGAGAAGGAAGCTCTTGACTCGACAGAATCTGAGAACGAATAGTCTCATAGGATGGGTTGAGAGCTTCAAGAAAACTCATGATAGCCTGAAGTTCCAAGTTCTTAATTCGAGTTGAAAGATCTGCTTGCGGAGACATAAGTACTTTCATTTCCTCATACATTCTTTTGAAGTCCAGAAAGAAATCTTTCAAGGGACGATCTTGCTGTTGAGAACGATAAAAACCTTTACAGATTTCATGAACCCGAGTAATATTTCCTTTTCCAGAAAACATAAATTCAAGATAATTCATGATTTCTTTGACAGAATTACAATGACTAACAGAAGCCAGAATTCGTGGTTCAATAGAATTTCGAATTTGGAACAAAAGTTGAGCATCTGCTCTTTTCCAAGTCAAAAGTTTGGTTTCATCACCAGAAGGAGGATCCGCAGTTAAATGGGTTTCCATTGCAATCCCCAAAATATAAACGTTAACAGTTTTGTTCCAATCACTATAATTTGTCCAATTTAACTGTGAAGCAGTAATCCTCGCAGACATAGGTAACATATCAAAGGTTTTAGAATCAGCCATAATGAATAGTAGCACACGAACAATTCGCACAAACAATCACAAGATCACCAAATGAGTAGGAATAGTCACGATACACCACAAATCAAGCTAGATTAACTTAAAGAGGTTGCAACCCACTGGACCCGCAGAGAGAGATATGAAGCCAATAAATATATATATCTTTATAATACCTCAATTAATGCAAGGGGGCCCACGGACAGAAATACTCACTTCAAATGCTGAAGTTAGTAACAAATTGCGAATCACGGATGTTGAAATCGGATGCGAAGAGCAAAGTGCAAAAAATCAAATGGTGTCGGATGGCCACGAAATTTCAGGAGGAGGAAGAGGAGGCTCAGTCGATCGGAGCGCCGCAAACCACGTCGCCAACGGTGGCCGGATAAGCCCACACGCGCGGCGCGTGTATTTTCACGGCGGAGATGGTGGAGGCGCGTGAGACGTCACGCGCAGTCGGATGGCCGTCGGGGTTGGGGGTCGGACCGATCTGGAGGCGGCGATTCTGATGATCTGGCGCGTGTATGAGATGGAGTGATGGTGACTGGAGATCTGAAGCCTCACCGGAATGCACAAGGAAGCTCACCGGAAAATATGGAGGTTGGCCGGAAATTTCAGATTTTCAGATAAGTTCTAAACAGGCTCTGATGCCATGTAATAAACTGAAACTCTTCTCATTTATGAATTGTAAAACCACCTATTTATATACAACAAATCATAATATGAAACCTATTCTTGCTACTGTACAAAATAATCAATTCATGTGTGAATACATTTGTGGCCGGTGGACGTCTTTCTTTGACTAACAGTCGCAATGGCATAAAATCAAGCTAATTTTACAATTACCTAAATGTAATATCTTCAAGATTTCCAATTGGTGTTCCTACCAGATAAAGGCCACGTTTCAGATTAGCCTGCCAAAGCACAACTTAATATTATTCGTGTCACATTAATGGAAATTAGTTTTAACCAAAGAAGGTCTTAATCCTATATATGAAACTTCAGGGGGATAGTGAAACTGGTATACTGAACGGAAGACAAATATAATTACATTTTTTGCTGACTCTTCAGGACTCTGGTCGGCTTCTCTAGCAGAAACGGAGGAAGCGAAGCCGGAGCAGGAGAGAGAAACAAGGCTTCGTGGGCAGAGGGGGGACGAACGAGGAAAATTAATTTGCTTATGAGCGTGAAAAAGTCTTGTAGCTCGCGAAGAGAGCGGGATTATTGTTGCCAGATAAATCGCCATTGATAACGGTCTTCGCATCAACATCTTTACCAGGAGCAAGGACCACCGATCCTGAGTTCCTGACTGTGGCAGTACGGTCTCTTCTGGTGTAACTTGGGTTCGTTTGGGCTGGGCCCTCTGTGTGTGTTATGGGGTTGTGAAGATAGCCCTAAAAAAATAAAACGGAATTCTGTTGTAACGGTCCAATGGCACATCACCCAATATGTGTCTTTCTCTTTTTTTTTTTTTTTTTACCAGCACAGTATGTGTCTGTTATGAGTCAAATATTAAGAAATCTCACAAGTAGAGAGAGGTTTATAAGTTTAAGGGACTCTCTCTCCTAATAGGCTAGTCGTTTAGGATGAAATATCCCTTTGGGCTTGTGATCATCACATTGATGCTTTCATTGAGAGCCCTATGTTTACAAAAAGAGCTGCCCACGGAATCTTCTGACCGGTAGGAGGTCAAGTAAAGTGTCGTGGTGTGGGTCCGCCGGGGACATCCCTTATGAGTTCCACATCAGGAAATCTCACAAGTAGAGTGGGGTTAAAGGGTTAAGGGGGTGACTATGTTATGAGTCTCACATTGGAAAATCTCACAAGTAGAGTGGGGTTTATAAGTTCAAGGGGTTTTCCCTCCCAATAGGCTAGTCTTTTGAGATAGGCTCTCCCTTTGAACTTGTAATCATCACATTGGTGCTTTCATCGAGAGCCTGATATTCATGAAAAGGGCTACCCACAGAGGGTTTTGACCGGCAGAAGATCGAATGAAGTGACGTGGTGTGGGTCCGCCAGGCATGTCCCCTATGAGTTCCACATCGAGAAATCTTACAAGTAGAGTGGGGTTAAGGGGTGACTATATTATGAGTCCCATATCGGAAAATCTCACAAGTAAAATGGGGTTTATAAGTTGAAGGGACTCTCCCTCTTAATAGGCAAGTCTTTTGGGATGGGCTCTCTTTTGGATTAGTGATCATCACAGTGTCTTTCCTGGATTGAAGGAATTACAGAATGTAGCCATCCTAAGCTAGATATCTACATCTAAGGAAGAGTATGAATAATCATAGAATAACAAGAATAGAGGATATGAACACATTCATTAAATTGGACATCTTTGTCGACTAGAAGCAGTTAATAAAATTTAGTTTTTCTTAACAGGAATTGACAAAACTTACTGCGTTGGAAATTCTTGGTGGCTGCATTCGCAGCAGCTCACCTCTTGCACTTCAGCTCTTGTATAGAACTCATGACGAAATGTAGAATAACTACAAGTATGCGAAGCTTGGTTAATCAATCCAGGGGTACTCATTTTACTGTTTCAGCAAGTGACAAAATAGTTTCTATAAATTATTATTGACAATGTTTATTTTAAATTTTGACCTGCCACTAGAAATGAACATTAAGTCATTAACTATGTGTTGGACTATTCATTGTGTGTGTGTTATTTGGTATTTCTTTCAGTTTTTTTATAAGATCTACTCATTAATTTTTAATTCAATACTACTCTTTATAAAAATTAACCACCGATTTGCAGCTAATGTCTAAGTGTGTCATTTTTTTTTATAATAATCTCTATATTCTCTCCAATGAACTGTGCTGGTTCAAGAGTAATTCTGGGAAGTTATAAAAATTTTTAGCATTTAACTAGCTTTATCTAGTTCTTTTTAATGTTAAAGAAGTGATTACTAATACTTTCATTTCATGAAGAGGAGGAGAGGGAGTACTTCGTATATCAGGGGCGAAGGAGGATGGATGGAAATAAACAGCTCCAATGCTCATTTAAGAGCGGAAGTTTCTATCTAGAGTTTGAGGTTTTACTTCTTTTCATCTTATGGTGTGTGTTATTTTTTTTTTTTCTGGTAAAATACGTGCGGTATTTCTTAGTCGATAGCTAAAAGCTAATTTTTTTGAAGATTAGAAATCATTTTGGCTAAGTTCAATTCCAGGACATCACATTCAAGTGACCTAGTCACCTACCAACTAAGGGCCTGTTTGGGTTAATGTTGGAGAAATACGTTCACGTAAGTCGAGATAAAACTTTTCTCACATACTTATCTCTTATACACCATAAATCATATTAGAAAATTAGTTTCTACCACTAACCCAAACAGACACTAAATCAAACTTTTGTTGGTTGGGTTGGTTATACTATGTGTTTTTAACTATCTATGTTGTTGCCAAAATTATCCATAGGTACGTTTAGCTGATCAAACTAGAAGAATCAGGAGGACAAAGGCACGCGCATTTTATTTTTGTTGGGGGGATAAAACAATGTTAGGGAATGATATTCTGTCCGCGCCACCTTTCGTAAGTTTTTTTTAGTATGCTTGAATTAGTGGTAGGAACTGTATTTCTAACATGATTTGTGATATATGAGATAAAATTATGAGAAAAGTTTTATCTTGACCTATATAAACATATTTTTCTACTACTTTCTCAAATATGTCCTTAGTTATGGCATACCAATTTGGCACTATTGGAATGGAGAACATGATTAAAACATGACATGCTTTAACGTTAATACAACGTTTTAGTTTGATTCTAATCTTATAAAACAATTTCACAAGTCTCAAATAACGTTTTTTCACATTAATTGTTGTTATTTTTTTAAAAAATAAATTTAACATGTCTGACAATTTTTTGGCCAAAGAAAATTCAATGTCCATACTTTTTTAATAATCATAACCGCATTAAAGGATAAAGAGTGTTTGGAAAATTCTTGAAAAAAAATTTAGAAATTGAAAAATGACAGATTAAATTTTTTATCAAAAATTGATTAGAAAATATGAAATGTGATAAATAATTTCCAACTTTTTTTTTTAGGCATACATGATCTATTATTTTTCAATTTCCAAATTCGTTTTCAGAGTTCTCTCTAAAGTGCGTTTTTATTTTCCTATTTTTTAAAAAAGTTTTTAAACCGTAACTCAGTAAGCGAACTGACATAGGGATAACTGAAGACTGAAAGAAATTGAGGGAAGGCATAGAGAAAACAGAAAAGAGCGGGGGAAGGGAACTTCATGATGAACGCCAGTCTCTATGGTTCGATTGTTCGGCCATCGCCCGTAATTCCTGAGCGCTATGTTCCGTGTATTTCTCCCCGAAACCCTAATCGTTTTAGGAAGGAATCTAAGTGCATTTCTTCCAGACTCAGCTGTATCTCTGCTTCATCACAAGAGCTTGGTCTGGTTTCTTCCGACGACGTTTCTTTACAAAGCTCAGTGATTAAGACCACAGAACCAGTTCAAGAAGAGGAAAAGGAAGAAGTATTAGCAGAGCCTGGTATAGACAGTGAAGTTTCTGGCATAACTCCAGAAGATAAGGCTTCCGGTTTGCTGACCGGAGATAAGAAGAAGAAAGAGGAACAGGACAGCTATGATAATAGGTTCACGATCCGGAATGGAAGAGAGGTCTTTAACCACTTCTCTTTCTTCTTTCTTTTTCCATTTCTAACGCTTGAAGATTCGGGCTCCGGGAGATACTTATTTTATCCTCAGTTTGCGCTAGACTTTTTTTTTTTTTGGCATTCCTCGGAAACTTTCACGTTTCTGCTCTCTGCGTTTTGAGTATTCGGCTTAATTCTTGCGGTCGTCATTATTTTCTCATATTCATGTCCCACAAATGGATGAATTACTCCAGTCTGCACCGACAAGGGAAATTAGTATCACGAATGATTTTGTTAAATATACAAAACGTCTGATACCTCTTTGAAGTTCATTGGACAAAATTATTGCCATCTTTCACATTAGCAGATGCAGAATGCAGTTACAGCTTATCTTGCGCAAAAAGGACCGATTTAAAACATAATATTATGCAAGTTTGTTTCATATCAAGGGAAGGAAAAAGAAGGAAAATCACAAAAGTTGGGTTTGGAAATGTAACATGGCTGTTTCTCATGCATCATGGTGGCAGAATCTGTAGTAGTCACTTGTCATATAGCTCGTAGTCATGCTAATAGAAAAGAAGCATGTACAAACAACTAGACTCACTATAAAAGTACAACCCGCTTCCTATTTCCTAAACTGCCACTGTTTAAATTGAATTTTTTCACTTCTTTCAGGTTTTTGAAGAAAAAGCCTACCTAGTAGGTGTCGAATGCAAAGGTGATACACAATATTCCTTTGGTGTTGAGGAATCTATCAAGGAGCTAGGCCAGCTAGCTGACACTGCTGGACTAATGGTTGTTGGCTCTACATACCAAAAGTAAGTATTTATGATTTTATGTTGTAGTTCAATTTTCTTTTTGGTATTTGGCTATAGTTCCTTTGGTAACATAACTTTGCACTGGCAAAAAAGAAAAACATAACTTTGCAGTTCACCGGCTTAAGCTTAATATATAACCCTTGTAAAATAGGTTTGTTAGAACTCTACATCGTAAACACAGAAATTGCTTGGGTTCTAATTTTCATGTTAAAAGACTACTGATGTATGTGGCCGTCATAATAGTCCTTTTAACTCTTGCTTAGGCAAGTTGGAACTGAGATCATATAGATTATGACCTTGGAGAACTATGTCTCACATAAGAGATTCTTTTGCTATCTCTTGTCATGGGGTTTTTCTTTCCAACTTCCAGAATATCATATGTTGTTAGGCTAGATTTGACACTGTATTTCGTTGTTAATTTTTCCTTTACCTCTCAATTTTCATAAAATAATGCATATGCAGATTTGAATTCATTACTTCACATACATACAAATTTTTCTAATCCTTCCAAGCCGTCTTTCTTACTGTTGTTTTGGCTATTGCTGGGGGATTTGACCCAGGACACCACATCCCAATGATGGGATGCATGTTGTCATGTGAGGAGCGTAAAATTGATGAAATGCATTGCAATGAAATAATCTAATTCACTTATAGGATTCTTTTTAAACCTATTGAGAATTTAAATGCTGCATGAAAATTGTCTAGCTCCATTCCTTTATTGAAAAAACACATTGTTAGTTCTTAAAATGTTGTGCATAGTGCAGGCTTTCTAAACCAAACCCCAGGACATACATTGGATCTGGCAAGGTTTCCGAGATTAAGAGTGCAATTCATGCATTGGATGTTGAAACTGTAATCTTTGATGACGAACTGTCAGCTGGGTAAGGCCCCCCCCCAAAACATCCAAAGGGTGCCTCTTGTTAGTTTTTGTCCAAAGTATCATGTAACACTGAACTGTTCCATTTACTTTGATTCGCCTTCTATATGCTAAATGAGCATATCAGAGTTGCAAAAAACCCAACAAAAACTAATGTTCTTGGTATTTGGAATCAAAATCTTTCTGTCTACTTAGCTGGTTAGCCCAAGGTTGCCCTGGAGATTTTATTTGATACCTTGGGTCACGTCACAAATGACGATTGATAACTTGGATGTTGTTGAATTTCCAATTGAAAATTAAGAAGACAATCAGCATGCTTTAGCTACACTATGTTTCCTTTTCCTCTCCAGCTCTTCTTTTATGTTTCCTTTTTGGTCCTGATTGTGCCAGTCAACTGCACCAAATTGCATTAATTTTTTGAAAATATAATTGTTGCATAAGAAAGATTGCTCTCGAACTTCTTGCATAATAAAACTACTTACCCTGCCTCCTCCTTTCAAACAATTCTAGGCAATTGCGCAACTTAGAAAAGACTTTTGGTGGAGATGTGAGAGTTTGTGATCGCACTGCCCTCATCCTTGATATATTTAATCAGCGAGCTGCAACACATGAAGCATCTTTACAGGCAATTACATATTTAAATTGTTTAGCCTTTAGTTGTTTTATTTTTAGAACAAGCTTTGGTAGAAGAAATTTTAAAGCATTTCTGTGACAATGATATTGTCCTTCTAGGTTGCATTGGCACAAATGGAATACCAGTTACCTCGATTGACAAAAATGTGGACTCACCTTGAGCGTCAAGCTGGAGGGAAGGTGAAGGGAATGGGTGAAAAACAAATAGAAGTGGACAAACGTATTTTGCGTAATCAAGTAAGAATATGATCATTGTCGTTGTCATTTTCTTATCTACAGAAATTTGCTCCTTTTTTAAGTTTTCTGGAGTAATACTATCCTCAAAGTTCTATAAACACTACAATATCTGATCAGTAACAGTTTGGTTGGTTAAATTATGTTTTTTTCCTGCAATTATAAGCATCCAATGCATTTTCTTTGACAGATTGGTGTCCTTAAGAAAGAGCTAGAATCTGTGAGGAAACATCGGAAGCAGTATCGTAACAGGCGAATCTCAGTACCTGTGCCTGTAGTGTCCTTGGTAATTTATTGCCTTTATATTAAATCCATGTCATGTCAAAGGTATTTGGCTATGCATCTTGCACTTCGTGATAATATCTGCTCAAATGCATTGTCATAGTTATGTATTTTGGTGTTTGACATGTACTTTAATAATACTGCAGGTTGGGTATACAAATGCTGGAAAGAGTACGCTTTTAAATCAATTAACTGGAGCAGATGTTCTAGCTGAGGATAAATTGTTCGCGACTCTTGATCCAACTACAAGGAGGGTGCAGGTCGGTCAGTCAAAACATACCTGGATAATCCTCCCCCCCCCCCCCCCCCTTTTCGGAAATACATGTTGTCGCCCCGGAATTACAACCTAGGTTGGGGTAATTTCCTCATTTTCCCGTGGTTGTGGTGCTTTTAGCCAGGATTTGTTATGTACCCAGATGAGTGTCTCTAGACTTAGGTCGATAGCAGAGGCATGGTTGTTATGGTATTGTGTAACAATGATACTCCCTCCGGTCCTAATTATAAGACAAAGTTGACTTATTTGGAGAAATTAAGGAAGGCAATTAAATCACTTTAGAATATTTATATTTTTTTTTTTCTTCAAACTAATTAATTTGACTAATAAACTAATATATAATCAAAAGATACTAAAAATATAAATACTCTAAAGTGATTTAATTGGCTTCCTTAATTTCTTCAAAAAAGTCAACTTTGTCTTATAATTAGAACCGGAGGTAGTATTAGGGACACAAAACAGAGGAGGAAAGTTCCTCTGTTGCCATGTTTTGCTCTACTATGGGATGGGTAAAATTCATTGTTTATATATTATTATAAATTAATATACAGATAAAGTCTTTGGCTGTTTGAATTACAGTTCATTTAACATTTGATACTTTGTTGATTCAATTTTGTCCAGATGAAGAACGGGAAGGAGTTTCTCCTCACAGACACTGTTGGTTTTATCCAGAAATTACCTACCACATTGGTACCCTTCGAGAAAATATAATCTGCCCAGTTCCTTTTGCTGAAGTTGTTTGACACCGGTCATGCTGTTGCTAATTTACATTGATTGTTTATAGGATTCACCATAGAATAAGATTTTTGTTATAAATATCTGATACCATATTATCAAGCAATACCTGACAGCCTCTGTAAATTTTTCTTCTTTCTGTAGGTTGCTGCCTTCAGAGCTACACTGGAGGAGATATCCGAGTCATCCCTTTTGGTGCATGTGGTCGACATCAGGTATATATCAGGAGAACTACTTGTAGGAACTTTTATACATGAATAAAGAATATTAATAGAACTTATTATGTTGAGCATCATTATTAATTTATGTCAATAAATATCTTTGTGAAGTTCAGCCATCCCTTGTCAGAACAACAGATAGATGCTGTGGACAAAGTTCTGTCAGAACTAGATGTATCTTCTATTCCAAGATTGATGGTCTGGAACAAGGTATAATACATTCCGATTCTAATATTTGATCATTTACATGGTTTGGCAAGTAAGAGGGGAATTGAGCGCTCTCACTTTTATGAAGGACTAGATTCTGTCTCTCCTTATTAGTAATTATGTTTCTTTTGTTGATAGTGGTTAAGTTATTTAACATCCTTTACAGAACAATTGAAAGGAGGGACTAACATGATTTTTCATTAATGGACTAAAAGGGTAATTTTAATGTAAAGTTTTCATGCTATCACTTAGATTAGCATCAACTGGCATTGATTTAAACAGAATGTTTCTAAACCGATTTCAGAATTTAATGCACTGCGTTTGTTCTTTTTATTTTTTGTAATTTATAACCTTTTTTATCAGTGCCTTCTGAAAATAAAGTGATTTAAAACCACCCACCCAGGGAGGGGGTGAGCGCAGAATCATTTAAATAGGAGACAGGCCAACTTTTCCTGTCTTCCTCATGATTACTGTGCACTTGAAGTACTTGAAGTGCTTATTGCAGTGTGAACTTAAGGTTGAACATTCTTGTGTCTTTGGCTTCTTATCGCAGGTCGATAAGGCTGGTGATCCCCAGAAAATCAGAAAAGAAGTTGAGAAAAGAGAAGATGTAGTATGCATATCTGCTCTGAATGGGGATGGCCTAACTGAATTCTGCAATGCAGTTCAAGAAAAACTGAAGGTGCAGAATTGAAGTCTATATATGCACACAACCCACCTTATTAGTTTTCACCTGTTGATATCACGAGGTGCATTTCCTTGGAACTAATCACTTGTGCTACGAAAAACATTTTGTTCTATGACAGGATTCCATGGTATGGGTGGAAGCGTTGCTCCCATTTGATAAAGGGGACCTTCTCAGTACGATACATCAGGTTGGAATGGTTGAGAAATCTGTAAGTAAACGCCCTCCCCGTTCCGACTTGGGAACTGACGATCAATGTCAACTTTTTGTTTTTAAAACGAAGATTGCGCATCATTCCCTTATATAATGGTCTTCCTCCTTTTTGTTTTTTTGGCTTCGTTTTTAAAATATAGGAATATACAGAGCAAGGGACGTTTATCCGGGCGCATGTGCCACTGCGTTTTGCGAGATTGCTTACACCCATGAGGCAACTGTGTGCATCACGACCTTAACTCTTGAATAATTACACGGAAGTGTTGAGAATAGCCATACCATTTGCTTCATAATATAATATTTACATGCCCTTGATGATTGGCAGTTGCCAGTTGGCATTCAGCGATGCACAGGCTACAGCGGAGCTGAGCTCCCTCGAAGTTTGTAGGTGTGTATTTCTTGTATCATGTTTGCTTAGCCTTGTGAAAGTGAGAACACCAGAGAAATTGTGAAAACTGAGAAGTGTAAAAATCTCCTTTCAACTCTGACAACTCTGACCGGATGTAAATACCTCCTTAAACTATAAGGCCCCGTTTGGTACATGACCTGAATTTTGATGGATTGAGATTGAGATTGGGATTGAGAGTGGGAATAAGCTCCTAAAATTACGTTTGGTATGAAGCAATATTACCAGAAAGTACTTGCATTAATATTGTTTTATAATCAATCAGATATTAGTAAAAGACTATAATATCCTTAGGGTTAAAAAAGTTAAATAATAATGCTATGCTACTCATCTCCAATTCGCCCAACACAGTGCAACTCATCCCTCCAATCATTTCATTCCCAATTGAGTGATTGACTATATTTTGGTCCAAAAGCTGCACTTGCCTGTCAAAGGAAAATGATTGGATGAAGTCATTGAAGAAAGCTCAGTGGGCTAGCGTTTTATTCCCTCATGCTTCCACCATCGAAATTGCAGATAGCAGATGGTTTTCTTATCTGGGTTTGTGGTTTCAATGGTGAATTCTCAATAGAAAGTGGCAGAGTGGGTTCGTGGTTTCAATGGTGAATTTGCAACAGAAAGTGGTAACGGAGATTGATCAGATTGATGGGCAGCCATGGATTTTGCTGTTCGAGTTTCATCAAACGAAGATTGCAATAGAAGAATTGAAAGTGAGGTGCAGAGTGATATTGATTTAGGTTAAAAATGATAGAGGGTATTTTTGTCTGAAAAATATTATAAATGGGGATATTTTTATCTCTTAAATTTGCAATCCCAAGACTGAAAACGCAATACCAGGGGAGATGTGACTTTATAGCAAATCTCACTTTCATGATACTCCCAATCTCAACTTATCCTCAGTCCCTCATACCAAACAATACAATTGGCCCAATCCTTAACCCAATCTGTCCTTACCTCCTAGTGCCTTATACCAAACAGAGCCTAAAGTTCAACAAATATTCCCTCGGTCTTTTATACGTGTTCTGTGTTCTCTTGAATTTATCTTCCAACTTCTCCAACTCTATTAACTGTCTTCCACGTCACAGTGGCCACTACCGAGCCATGGCAAGACACGAAAAGTCGTAGATGGAATGGAACCACATGTTCTATGCCAGCTAAGTGTGACTAGTTTGACATGGAGGCAGTGTCAAATTTTATAATTACCAAAATGTGTGTGTTTCTTTCAGAACCAAAAGGGGTTTTAAGTATGTAGTACTTTATATTCTTTGCTTGAACTGTATATAAAATTTTTTTCCCCTTATTTGAACGATGCAAAATAAATATGCATTTGTAACTAGCCATACAAATTGGATTTTCTTCCCAACTAGTAGGACAAATAACGAGAGTATATATGCAATTTATTTTCTTTGTTTACCCTCTTATTTTCTTATTTACTTTCAGCGTACAAAAATTTAAAAGATGCAAACGATCTGAGCCTGCAGGTTACATATACTAAATGGAGTTATCCTCCGACTCCGTTATTCATTGTTTCTAAGGCCTCCGTACTCGGACTGATTATCAGTATTATAGAGAACTAATCTTTTGAAGTTGAAGTTGAAAATAAATTATAAACTATATAAAGTATTCGAATGTTGTGTTTAACTTTAACCTCACGGACTTTGCATATACTCAATTTTAGAGGATTTTGATCCATTATTACGTATTTTCGTGAAAGGAACTCATGATTTTGTGATAATGAACCGTTACGTAATTAATATCAGACCCGTGTGTGACGCATCCCATGGTTTGCCAGAAAAGAAAAGAAAAAATGAAAAAGGACAAATAATGTGAAAAAGCTCTGAAAGAAAACTATAAAGGCCATTTCTCATTTTCTTTTTGATAAGAGTCATTTCACTTTTTTTTTTTTTTTTGCCAACATTTCACATATTAGTTTATAACCCCGATTTATTTGGTCATGCATTTTTTTTTTATACTTTTAGTGATGCATTATAAACAAGCTTTTTGAACCTAGACTGGACCAGCCGGTCCGGCTCAGAAACCGGAGAATCGGCCGGTTCCCTGTCCGGTCTGGGTTCATATTTAAAAAAAAAATTTAATTTTTTCTTTAAAATTTCATACTATAAATCTAAAATTTTCAATTTCCCACCTATTTAGTTCCGGTTTAGCCCCGGTCTAACCTACTAATCTTTAACCCAATACCTCGAGTCCTCGACCTATTTAATGCCGGATCCGAATTTTAATACCTTGATTATAAAACGATACACAAACATTTTAAAATTTTTGTCCTGAAATGTTTTTTTATTATTATTTTTAGTTGTATTGGGCTATTACCGTTAATTTGAAGCCCAGTTTACTAAAAACTCGTATGGTTGTGACGAGTTACAGCAGGAGTGTAGAGTGTCTTCTCTAGAATGGAGGAAGAAAATAGAAACGGTGTCTTGATCTTGAACCACCCTTCTCTTTCTCACCGATCTATCCTGAGCTGACGCGGTAATTTCTCGTTTCCCATTACGCAGATTCCAGAGGCAGAGCAGATGTTAATTGAGCGTCAAGAGTCCAGATTGTAACCGGGAACCCTAGAAATGCGAAATTAGAGATTCAGAAGCTCAAGTAGCAGAACAATGGTGAAGCAGTCGAACGCCTGGACGGCAATGCCGAAGAAAAAGTGGCCGTTGATACTACTGGTACTGTTTTCTCTTTCAACGGTGATGGTGGTCTTCTTGAGAGCCACATCT
Source organism: Inga laurina (assembly GCA_963855925.1). Lineage (NCBI taxonomy): Eukaryota > Viridiplantae > Streptophyta > Magnoliopsida > Fabales > Fabaceae > Inga > Inga laurina. The sequence goes on along the minus strand of OY979704.1, from coordinate 9,495,243 downwards.
GATTACTGCAATACGAGCACGGGCAGTAGCACTGAACAGCTTGGATCAGAAGATAATCAAGGAAAGGCTCCCATTCACTCAACCATCCAAATCGGAAATTCAGCACCAAGTCCTTTGGAATTCATGAAGTCTAAGCTTGTTCTCATGGTTTCCCACGAGCTTTCTCTTTCAGGTTCTTGCTGAAATCTCATTTTTCACGTTCGGTTTTGGCGATGAGTACTAAAAATGCAGTTTACTTACTATGGATTCTGTTCCTCGTTAAACAATGCAGGAGGGCCTTTATTGTTAATGGAATTAGCATTTTTGTTGAGGGGCGTTGGTTCTGACGTTGTTTGGATCACTTATCAGAAACCTTCAGAACCTGATGAGGTGATTTACAGTTTAGAGAATAAGATGTTGGACAGAGGAGTGCAGGTGATCTTAACTCTTTCCTTTTTCGTTTGATAGATAATCACTTGTTTTCTAGAATATTTGCTTAGTCACCAACGGGAAGTGACATATATGGTATTCTATATCTCAGTGGTAAAGGCCTTCTAAGTCCTTCTTTTACTTTGTGGCTGACTGGTGATAGGTCTTTCCTGCCTATGGTGAAAAGGCTATAGATACAGCTCTTAAAGCTGATCTGGTCATTTTAAATACTGCTGTATCTGGGAAGTGGCTGGATGCTGCTCTAAAAGAAAAAGTTCCTGATGTTCTTCCAAAGGTTTTATGGTGGATTCATGAAATGCGAGGGCATTATTTCAAAGTGGAATATGTTAAGCACCTCCCTTTTGTTGCAGGTGCCATGATTGATTCACATGTAACTGCAGAATTATGGAAGAACAGAACTAGGGATCGTTTAGGGTATCTTTCCCGTATCTTACAACGTGATTCTAAATTCAGTTTTCTTCATGTTCTACGTAATAATGCTGATGTTGTGCTCTGTATTGTTGTAATTTTCTTTGTATCTATATTTCTTCTGATTCTTTGTTTGCGCTGGTCCCATTCTTTAGGATCAAAATGCCTGAAACTTATGTTGTGCATCTGGGAAATAGCAAGGAACTGATGGAAGTTGCTGAAGATAGTGTATCAAAGAGGGTTCTTCGTGAGCATGTCCGGGAATCTCTGGGAGTGAGAAATGATGACATACTTTTTGCCCTCATAAATAGTATGCTTTCCTCCTTAATATTTACTGGTGATACTCCATTGATATGGCAATGTAGTTCATGGCTTGATTGACGTCTTTTGCTTGTCCCTTCTTCTGTTTTCTTTTGTTAAATGCAAGGAGAAGCTTAATGGCAGCAAGAAACTAAAATTTGAAATTTACCTCCCAGAAACAAGGTTTAACATAAATTTAATGATTTTGGTCTAGCATAATTTGTTCTAAAGTTACTTAACCACTTATATCTGTTTGTCAGCCTTAGTTTTTGCTGGTCTGAAAAATAGTAGTTAGTCAAAATGATAAATTCAATTCACTTAGGGTGCATTGGACCCCTTTGATATGACCAAGGAAATCATCTTTTTTGGCAATATCTATTGTACTCTTGTTCTTGTAATCATCGCCCACAGCTTCTATCATTCTTTATTATTATTTTTTAAAAAAACAATTCGACACCAGGTTATTTTTCATCCTCAACATTATTTTTTTATTTCACTTTCTATTCCGTTCCATTCTATGTATGAAATTAGCCTAACTGTGGAATGAGAGAGGTGAAGTTAGCGCTGAGGAAACAGAACGGGAAAAGATTCCGCATTCCGCCAATTTCTAATTTGTAGTAGATTACAATTTTTAATTAGATGTAGTGCATGCCTATCGAGTCCTTGCTTTTATATTGTCTCCTTTTACACAAGTTCATAATCTGAGCACTGACATGATATGATCGCAGGTGTTTCACGTGGTAAAGGCCAGGATCTATTTCTTCGTTCCTTCTATGAAAGTCTGAAACTGATCCAGGAGAAGAAACTACAGGTGCCAGCACTGCATGCTGTAGTTGTGGGGAGTGATTTTAGTGCACATACAATGTTAGAAACAGAACTGCGGAAATATGTGGCAGATAAAAAGATTCAGGATCGCGTTCACTTTATTAACAAAACCCTGACAGTGGCTCCTTACCTGGCTGCTATTGATGTCCTTGTTCAGAATTCTCAGGTATTTTCTAATAATATGCATTATCAAGTTGAGTAGAAAACAAAAAATATATTACGTTATATCATTTCACAATATGATAGCTGCTGCTTGACTAAATGACTTTTCTTCTCATAGTGAGAATTTTAGTAGCAAAATTATTTGATTTAACTTCCATAAGGTACTAATACAAACTGCAGTGAAACACCAAAAAATAGATTATATAATTGTGTCTGACGTCCCTAGAGTAACACCATGAAGCATTCAGAAGATTACTAATCAGATTTCTTAACCTTGATATTTTAACATGAGCTTTCTCTTCATTTCAGGGAAGAGGGGAATGTTTTGGGAGGATAACTATTGAAGCAATGGCCTTTCGCCTGCCTGTACTGGTATGTACTTTACTTCATAAGTTCTTCAGCCAAGATGCTTTTGCTTCCTTACCTTTAGCAGGGTTTCATCTGTGCCTAAAGTGTCCAAATTGTCTATAATGATGGAGGGGTTTCACATGTTTCCCAGAATATAATGTTGGGTGGGCTTCTTCCATCCAAACTAGGAACTGGAAATGGGAAAGTGGGGCGAGAGAAATTGGTTTTTCTTGGTTAGAAAAATGTTTCCAAAATATAATTTTGGAGGGGCTCTTACTTATTAGAGGTTAACATAGCATTGAATGGAGGAATACAGATGACAGGAGAGACATAGTACTATTTACTATATTTCTTCCATTTTTAAAAATCATCTTAATAGCCAAGTTTGAGGCCATGCTATTTTAATTTTGCATAGATATTGATAATTTCTGATCGTAAATGAGATGACAACTGGATTTTTATTTATAATGTAATAGCACATTACCTGTATGATTCTCAGGTGTTTACCTTTAATGTTGTTGTGAATAATTTAGTTACAGATTATCACATTTTCTTCTTACCGTAAGAACAATTACCTAAATCATATATTATGCCAGGGCACTGCGGCTGGGGGCACGATGGAGATTGTGGTAAATGGGACAACCGGTTTGCTGCATCCCGAGGGGAAAAAAGGTGTGATGCCTCTTGCAAATAACATTGTAAAATTGGCAACTCACGTTGAGAGGAGGCTAACCATGGGAAAGAAAGGCTATGATAGAGTGAAGGAAATGTTTATGGAGCACCATATGGCCCATAGGACTGCTTTGGTTTTGAAGGAAGTTTTACGGAAGTCCAAGAGACACAGTTGACCAGTTTCTGTATTTAGCACTTAGATTGTAAATTAAACTCAACGAGAAAAGGAATGTTTTGGTGATTGTATGCTTCTTGTATCCTTAATGTCGCGGAAAATTGGTCGATGTATGCTGTATAGATTTGTGATATGATTACTTTCCTGATGCTTCGGGAAGGGTCCTTGTCCCACTTGTTGACAGTATCGAGCATGTGTTGGTGCTTTTACACGTTGATATATTTTTTTTCTTGTAATGTTCTTTTTTAACATTATACAGTCTTTACTTATGGTCTTTCTTAACCATGAAAGAGACTGTATAGTAACTCAGCTAACAACCAACAAAGAAACGTGGGACTGCGCATGAAATGAACAATTTCCACTTAAGTGACAGCCCTTGATCAAGTAACTTAGCTGAGCATACATGCGGACGGATTTCCATAAATTTATTGACAACCATAAGAAACTGATCGGATTTCCATAAATTTATTGACAACCATAAGAAACTGATCGTATTAAACTTAAAAGAAAAGGAACAACTTTCACTTGAACTCAAAACTACAATTTCAAAAAGTTTGAGGAGGGCAGCTAAGCCAAATGGCCACTCAAACACTTCCACATGAGTTGAAGTATATTATGAGGATGCTTGTACTTGCATCATATTAAGCATTTATTTATTCCATCAGCACAACCAAAATGCAGATGCACTTTTTCAACTTAATTTAGATCACAATAATTTCTCACTCTAGATTATCATTAAATGCCGTTGGGATAAGTATCTAAACGGAAAGTGGGCATCTTCATTACCAAGTGGCCTTCCCTATGAATAGCACCTTTCTTTGTTCCAAATGCAAAGTCATTTTTTTTTTTTTTTTTGTCGAACAAAGCCTTTCAAAATAGTCAAGTTCTTTTTCCATATATAGCTAACATAAACAGAGGAGCAGAACATATCTCAAGGGTAAATTCATTTAACCTACGTCCCATAGGCTGTTCCTTTTCATTAAGCCATATATATAGGCATAGTGGAAGATGTTGCTTTTCATGTCCTGTAGCTTGAAGGCCTATGGAGACTAAATAAAAGCATGACTACCGCTATACTTTACATGTTTAAGGAAACAATCTTTACAATACATGAAAAAGCTGTGCTTATATTTGAGTCCTTGAATGTCTTGCTTTTCATTAAAAGAGCATGATAATGATGCCAACTTGTTTAAAAGGGATTAGTTGGCTTTCTTTTTGGCCGTGGAGGAGGCATGACTATGTCAAAGGCTTGTCTTATTGGAACACCCTTTTCAACAACCTCTTTCTCTAGCTGAAAGTGAAAATTGTAATTAGATTATCAGCAAGTGATGCGATGTAAAAAAAAAAAAAATGGAAATCACACTGATCGAGGCATTTGATGCAACTAGTGAGATGCTCAAGGAAGCATGCATTACTGGTTGAAAGATGTGTGCTTGTGTGTGCGCGCGTGATTACTCATGTATATAGTTTAAAAAGTAAACCAATATGTCATATTAAAGCTGTGAAAAGAAAACATACAGAATCATTCTCTAATCATGTTTGGGAAAAAAAATCTCTTGTTACTAAATCACCAATAAAAACTCACTTTCCAAACAAACTATAAAACTGACTTTCCCTAAAGTTTGATTGATCTTAAACAAACCAGTTTGACATGAAAGATTGCTAAAAACTAAAATAAAAAAGCATGAATGAATATATATATATATATATATAACAGCAAATTTAGATTGAATAAAGGTCTGATTCTAATATAGATGAAAAAAAAAGGAGTGTTTGAAAAAAGGATATAGATGGATGAGCATTTTGTGAGCCTTCTGAATGCAACCATAAAAATATTAACATGTCATTTTATGCATTTTCAGAAAAAGCTGATAAACACATTGACTAAGAGTAGAAAGAGCTTATCCATTAAGCAAAGAGATAGGGTGTGTTTGTTTTGGCGATGGGATAAGTAACTTATTTTTACTTAAACTTATGAAATCTTAAGATTGGAAAAAAGTTAGATTGGTAAAATGATGAATGTTTGGATTAGCAATTGGATAAGTAACTTATGTAAAAGTTAAGATGTTTGGTTTGACTTTTACATAAGTAACTTTTATATTAATTAAGAGAAAAAAATTGAAAAAATTATGAAAAATGAAAAAATGAAGGGATAATTGTGAAAAAAGTCCTCATTAGCAACTTAATTGCCAATGAGGCCTGGGAAGATATCTACACACGAAGAGATTTTTTCACAATTTTCTCAAAAATTAACTTTGAAAATTTGGTAATGGTACAATTTTAATAAAATTATATCAAACTCTAATTTAAATTGGCACACTCCAAAAGTCTTTTCTACTGTGCACATCAAGCTTAAATCTTATAAATTATATCAAACTCTAATTTAAATATTAAATCCTAACTCATATTTTCACATAGCTCAAAATCTAACAAAATAAACCGATTAAAATCTCAATAATACCTCCAATAATCCAAATAAATTATTTAAAATAAATTTAATGGGTAAAAACACCATATAGAAACTAATTTATGACATGTTTATAAAAATAAATTGATTATAAAATCATAAAAAAACTTAATAATAAATTTAAACTGATTAAAATTAATTATTAATTATTCTCTACATTTCTACAGTCATATATTGACAAAACTCAAAACTTGCCTAAACTCTTATCCCAAAGTATTTTCTAATTAGCAGAAGATTACTATCTAAAGAAAGAGAAAATTATTTAGAACATTTTTTATAAAAGAAGTTTTGTGATTAGAAGTGATTTTGAGTATCTCATTTATCCCAAAAATATGAAAATACTCCTCCAAACAGAAGCCATCGCTCCCATAAGCTTCAATTCAGAGCTTATTTCCATCGGGACTTTTTCTAACTTTTTTCTGCTGATCTATCGCCAAAACAAACATCAACAAAATACAAAATCACTGTATAATGCCGATTGAGTGTGCCAATCGGCCGATTGGGTGTTTCAACGGTGAAACAAACACATCCATATGTTTATAAGTCTGTACCTTTTATGTAAGTCAGTGCGTTGACTGTTTATATGGTTTTATTTTACATCTGTAATATCTATTTATCCATAATAACCTATAAAGTTCCTATAATGAGGAAAAAACAAATAGCTTAAAAATTGTTGAAAGTTTGAAAGGAATAGCAGTGCACTTTCCATTCACAATAAATCGTCTAGGTTCTATCTTTTGATGCACAATTTCATAGTTTCATTTTCTTTGAACTTGGGCACTTGGGCTTAAGATATAGCCACAATGAAACTGATATGTTCAAAGATGATATTATTTTTTCATCCTACCCACTACTTTAAGGTTTAAACTTGTTTTGGATTGAGAAACTATACGGGATGGGTCACTTCCATACGTGATTTAGCAATGCTCAATTTACAAAAGGAATATGTAGAACTATATATTGCGCAATGCCATATGAATTATATATTGCTATTATTATAATTGTGTCTCAAAATATATCAAATGTTAATCTTTTACATTACCGAGTGCACTTATATGTCAAATAGTTTGCCTTATTGATAGGACTTATAACACTTTTTCTTAGTAGAAACTGGAAAAAAAAAAAAACCAACAATTTGGATGGTTGTCTTTCTTTTTCCACCAACTTCCATAATACTGGTTGAAACTAATGGAAATAGTCGTGGAAAGCAAAATCCCTTGGATGACTCAAAAAACAAAAACAGGCAAGTCCACATAGACACAATAATGCACACTAAGAACTGTAGCAAAATGATGCTTCTTCCAAGGCCAATTTTTTCTTCAAATAAAGAAGAAATAAAATCATGAAAGATACAAGCAAAACAATCGAAAAAAAAATAGAAGCAAAAAGGAGAGAAGCTATAAGAAAAACAATAATCGCATACCATAAAAAGGAATTTATGTAAGAGAAGAAAAGAAGACATAAAAAACCCATAAAAATGGTCAAGCATCTTGTACTTTGGAAAATAAGGAAGGGGAGTGAGCAGAAACGGAGGTAGATTACAAAACCTTTTACCATAAAACATTGATGGCTAGAGTGACATCTGTTCACATCATCTTCGTCATTGCTTCATAAACACACAGAGCACAGAGAAAATCGATGGAGGTATCTTCTCAAAAGTGTAATTGTGATTGAAGTAAAAATGATGAAGTCATAATGAAAAGTAGAAAACTACATTCACATACAAAAAATCGAAGAACCCAACATCTAAAATCACCTTACACAGACATGGGCAAAGAGAGATGAGCCTCGACCACAAAGGATCTATCGACATTGTCCCTGTTGTTGCTTCTTCAACACATAGCACAGAGAAAATCTGATGGAGGCTGGCTGGAGATTGGAATGTTGAATGGTGTGGGATACAATGGAAATTTCTAGCTTGTTGATTTCTTGATTTCAAATTTTGAAATCCTAGGTGCTAAGAGAGGAGGAGAAAAAGTGAGGAAGAAGAGAACAAAAGGACAAAAAGGACCCTGGGGAAAAGGAAAAAGGCAGATAAGAAAGAGAAGAGCACAGAGTCATAACTCCATGCAGACCACAATCCATTACCTCTCCTCATTTTTTAAGCCATCCCATTTTTTTTAATTTGCCCTATGTAAGATGAGTATTCTTTTATTTGGACTAAGGACACGGGCACGATGCTAGAGGGACATCTTCGGCTGCAACAGCTGGCTCCAAGCCTGAGGATTGGTTTTGGCTTGTGAATAGTAACATTTGGTGAGTGTATGACAAGAGAGTATCTTCCTGAAAGAGTAATTGCGATTGAAGAAAAAATGATGAAGTCATAATGAAAAGTAGAAAACCACATTCACATATAAAAAATCGAAGAACCTAATAGTTGAAATCACCTTACCTAGACATGGGCGAAGAGAGATGAGCCACGGCCACAAAGAATCTGTCGACATCGTCCTCGTTGTTGCTTCTTCAACACAGAGCACATAGAAAATCCGATAGAGGATGGCTGAAGATTGAAATGTCGAATGGCATGGGATACAATGGAAATTTCTAGCTTGTTGATTTCTTGATTTCAAATTTTGAAATCCTACGGCTAAGAGACGTGGAGAAAAAGTGAGGAGGAAGAGAACAAAAGGATATAAAGGACCCTAGGGAAAAGGAAAAAGGCAACTAAGAAAGAGGAGAGCACCAAAGTCATAACTCCATGCAGACCACAATCCACTACCTCTCCTCATTTTTTAAGCCACCCCATTTTTTTTTTTTTTTTTGTTAAGGTGCAAAAATGCACATGAACTTTTGTCAAAAGTGCATCCAACACCAAATGCTTTTTTTTGGTGCAAAAGTAACCATGTGGTTATAAAAAAGGTGCAAAAGTCACAGTTGGGAAACGCTGACCGCTAAAAGAAACTTTGTTGACTAACTCTGCTGACTGGGCTGCTGATTGGGCTCAATTAATGACCAGTGAAAAAAAGGAAAAAAACCAAGTGAACACGTGGGAAAACTTCAACGAAGGTGAGGTGAGGGTAAAGCATCATATGTGATTATTGTGAAAGCAATTAGAAACAGAGGCGGACGAACGGTCGAAGCAGATCTGCAGTAGAAATATGCGACGGTGCCCAAAATCCAAGGGCGAGCAACAGTCGTCAACGAAGAAGGGTCGTTATGGTAACTCTATTTGAGTGAATGAAATCCAGTTTATATTCAAAAAAAATACGGATCAAATGATGTACCTGTGGCGATCATAGTCTCTGGATCGTGAACGTGACCTCCGGCGGCTTCTTGACTCATAAGAGCGGGATCGACTAGAGTCTCTATCTCAGTCTCTATCATAACCACGATCACGGTCATATCTATCGCGATCTCTGCTCCTGCGGTCATAGTCTCAAAAGAGTTTTAGATTTTGCCTACTCTGTTTCAGGGAGAATTTGGGGGGAAAAAAATCTTACCGATTTGAGCTTGTGAGATTACGAGACTATCATGGACGACTATGACGGAGAACTCCTTGATTCCGTCGAGAGGTTTTAGAATGTTCTCGACAATCATAGCCAACAATTTCTTTCTTATTTTTAAAATTTTAATCATTTGTAAAAACGCGTGAGGAAATTACGTGAACTTTCCAAAAAAAAAATTCTTGGCCTTGTGTGTGTTGTACTATTCAGGGTTTATGTTTATCCTTATAGCTTTGGCCGTTGAAAAAAATTGGAGACAGAATGTTATCGAACTGGACCCAGAGACAAAATCGAAAAGAGCTTTATCCATCTTCTTGCTTCATCCAGTTTTTTTTCTGGTAGAAATTGATTGTTAGTTAATTAGGATGAAGAATATATATATATTTATATATATTAAGAGAGATTTTGGGAAGAGATTGAGAGAAAGAGGTGAGGAAAAAAGAGAAGAAGAGTGAGCTAGCTTATCAGAAAGGAATCTGCATAGTTGCAAAACATTGCACGACAGTAATCTGTCCAGAAGGATATTAATTGAGCCCAGTCAGCAGCCCAGTTAGCAAAGTTAGTCAACAAAGTTTCTTTTAACGGTCAGCGTTTCCCAACTGTGACTTTTGCACCTTTTTTTATAACCACATGGTTACTTTTGCACAAAAAAAAAAAAAACCATTTAGTGTTGGATGCACTTTTGACAAAAGTTCATGTGCATTTTTGCACCTTAACCCTTTTTTTATATGCCCTATGTAAGACAAGTGTCCTTTGTTTTGGACCAAAGAGATGGGCGCAATGCTAGAGGGACATCTTCGGCTGCAACGGCTGGCTCAAAGCTTGAGGATTGATTTTGGCTTGTGAACAATAACATTTGGTGAGTGTATGACGGAAGAGTATTTTATGATATATTGATGGCTTGTGATGTTCCTTCATCTGGGATTGTTATAATAATATTACCTCAGAAGTTAGTTTGCAGGAAGCGAACACTCAGAATATTCCGCGAAAACTAATATGAGCATCTAGAATCTGGCGTAGTCGAATCTGATTAAAAAGTTAATTTATAATGGATGAAAATTTTATTTATTTATTTTTGATAAAAAGATAAAATGATATTAAAGCCACCAAAGTTTCCAATTTAGCAACGGTTAAAATGCTAAAGCGAGACTTTGAGAAATTATAAAAACCAAACTTTGGAATGATCCTAATATCAACAGCAGAAAAATCAAAGAGCAAAACTAATATTTCCTGTAGACACTTATTTATATAGTGAGTAGTTAAAACTTATGGGGATCCTTCGTAGAGATGGCTTATCTTACGAATCCATAAGAGTGGAGCACGAAAGCCCTTGATGAGAAAAGCAATTCGGTTAAAATATTTCGGTTAAAATTTAAACAAACACTATATATTTATAACCAAAAGTTCAAAACACCTGCCTCCCGTCATTGCAATGTACGAAATTTAGATAACATATCATTGTCGATGTTTGTTTGGGATAGTTTATTTTTAGATAATAAGTGTTTATAAATCGTGATTCACTGTATACGAGATAAATATATGAAAGGAGTTTTATCTCGATTTACGTAATAAGGACTTATTATTTAAAAATAAGTGATACCTAATACATACTCATAAATATACTCGTATAGTTAAGTTGTGTAAAGTATGAGTTACCGTGTCTTTTTAGAAACTTATTGAGAGTGAATTTTTAAATATTTTTTAATAACTAGAGATAAAACTCTTCTCACACGCTTACCCCTTCAATAATAAAAACTCCCTTTAAAGATATTCTATCTTCCCTACTTTAATTTGTGGAGGGAGTTTCAAATGTCAATATTGTGATAAAATATTAGTACATGTTTATTAAACTTCAAAAGAAAAATAAAATCAATATTAGAATTACCGCTGCTCTGCTGCTTTTATAATATAATCTCTCGATTGAAAATTGAAACTGGTCCTTGTGCTCTCCGCCTACTTCAGGAACAGTGGGTGACTATTGGCATGGAAGTGGATAGAATACTACGTTCGGCGATTCATCCCCGTCTCCGATGTAGAGATGAACGTGTTCCGAAAATTTCTTGTTGGTCGATGGCCGGACCGTTGCCGGCTTCGTCCACAATAGCGATGCGCAGCAGTTTATCGGAACCACAATCTGAAAAGCGGATGTTTATTCTAGGAATGGGCTTTGTTGGGCAATTTCTTTCATACAAGCTCCAGAGCCAAGGATGGTGATCCTTTGCCCCTTTCTTCCATCTGTATAATTATCCTAATCTTTCTTTGCCATTAATACATCTTTGTTGTTTCGTTCTACACTTTTTCCCTGTATAATTGCTCGTGAAAACTCATTAACTTTATTAGTTCATACCTATCTTGTATAGGATTGTGTCCGGGACTTGCACTAGTCATATGAAGAAGAAGAAACTTGAGGACAGGGGATTTCATATTTACCATTTGGATGCACTCGAGCCTGAGTAAGTCAATAAGTACATAGCTATATTCTTCTGAGATGCCTTCAGATTATGTTTCTTAGCTATTACTTGTCTTGTTTAAAACTAATACGCGGATTATGATTTTAGTTATTTATTTATTATGTGAAATTAGTGGATTTTAATTGATAAGACAGCGAAGTTGGCGTTTATATGGGACCTATTTTTTGTACATTCATGAATTATTTAACTCTACTTATAGACTTTTATAGTCTTCTAATTGAAAGGCACAGATAGATCTGATGTAATGGTTGATTTTCTTTCTTAGTCCGTTTTCTCCCCTTCATATTCATTATTACTCTTTTGTTTTCCTTATTTTTTTTTCTACCTAAAATATGCTGAGAACATTTTAGTTGTTTTTTGCAGACTTAGCATCCTAGATCATATGAAACATTACACTCACCTTCTTGTCTCCATCCCTCCCATCTCTGGTATCGGTGATCCAGTATGATGTTAATATCATTTTTTTCCCAGTGTGCCGAACTGGTTTTCTATTTGGGTATTGTCTCTTTCAAAATCACTGTTTTACTTTTTTTACACTTATTTGCAGATGCTTCAACATGAACGGCTTTTAAGAAGTTCATTAGTCAACGGGAATCTTCGGTGGCTCTGTTACTTGTCTTCTACTAGTAGGCCTTCAACTTCGTTGAATTCACTAAATTGTCTAATCATATTTTTTTTTCTTCATCCATATAAATTACATAATGTTATGGTTCATTATCATGCTCAGTGATTTTAACTCTTTGCACTTCCTTTTTCCTTCAAAAAAGAAAATCGGTTATTGGAATAAGGTGGGTCTGTGTTTTTAAATCTGCATCAAAACAAATAACATAGAAATACTGAGGTTGCTCTCACCAAGTAACCTTAAGAACAAATTTTTGAACAGGCCTTCTGTTCTGGCTTGATTTATGCAATCATCCTTCTTACTGGCATTAACTGTGGTCCTACTATCGTAGCTAGTAATATTACAACGGTGCTCAATTCAGATACGATGGCTAAATAATATAAGCCCGAAGGGAAACAAGTTTTCTGATAAGCTGATAAGAAATAACCATGGGTATTTACTTATTTTCCTCATTATGCTTTTACCATTAAAAGAAACTATGATAAAATTTCGGACAGGATTATGTAGTTATTTCCCCCCTACAAAGTTGATTTTACTAAACAATAAAAATAAAAATCCCCAGAAGTTGGTTACACTTGCTTTTAATATCTAAATAGTCATAAATTTGAGTTGCGAGATTGGTCTGATGCAGTAATCTTGTTTTGCAGGCGTCTATGGAGACCCCGGCGGAGAATTGGTGGATGAGGAGTAAGAGAGTGCAACTAGAAAAAATCACTTTGTGCTTTCAAGTTTCTGAAACCACTATATATGTTGGCCCTGAGTGTGTGCATCCTCTTCTGGCAGCTATCCACCTAACCCGACAAGTGAGTTGGCTAAGTTAAGGTTAACCTCTGAAAAAGGCTGGTTGCATTTAGCTCACTATCTTGGCATTTCACCATATATATTTCGGCTTGGAGGTATCTATGGCCCTGGTAGAAGGTAATTGGTTTTTATTTTTAGATTCATCCTTCAAATTAATACAAAAATCAAGCACAGGTCATCGTCCACAAGCATCAATGGGAATTTAAAATCCGGGTTCATGCTCACTGTTGGATGGTTTATTATTTACTCCTATCTTCCCTATATGTGAATCAATCTAGAAGAGTATAAATATTCAAAATGCAAGTCATCTGGTAAAATATAGACAACATTAGATATTTTTGCCATGCTTGCCCCTCGTTATATAATCAAAAAGTTGTGGTTAAGAGAGTGATTGAGATATAGTCCAGATGGGACTACAATTTAATGAAGGTAATTTTAGGAAGTTATATTAGTTTTTGAAAAGTTCAAAACTTCAACTAATTTTAACAAACTTTTTTCCATCTGTATAAAATACTATTTAAAAGTGACTTCCATATATAGATGCGGAGGGAGTTTTTCTTTTTCTTTTTGCCCCACTATTGGAGGGTTTAATTATTAACATTAGATCATGCCATTATACTGCCTTTTATTTTTGGGAGAATTACAAATGGGTCACAAACTAGAAAATTAATTACTCATAAGTCCTAGCGAAATGTAAAATCTAAACATAGAAGTTTGACATGTAAATGGGGTTAAAGAAATAATTAGTTTCCATGTTTAGAACCTGTTTGTAATTCTCCCCTTTATTCTTTTTTTTTTTTTTTTGGTTGGTCTTTCTACCTAAAACAGTGTCACTTGTTACAGTGCCATCGAAACAATAATCAAGCAGGACCCATTGTCTGAGGCTCAGAAGAGGAGGAGATACCGAAAATATACATCAAGAGTTCACGTTGAGGACATTTGCCGGGCGATTATGGCTGCTGCTAACGCACTTTCCTTAGGGTGAGGTTCTAATTGCAATTCTACTTTGCTTCGCTTGCTCCCGCGGGGTACAATTTTGTTCAGATGATTGTAAAACAACATATAAGAACTTGTGGATTACAACCTTGAGCATCTCATTTTCAGGAAAGTGTACAACATTGTTGATGACGACCCGGCTCCCCGGGAACTGGTATTTGAATATGCAAGGAAATTGGTGGAGAACCAGTGGCCGGGTCTGATCACACAAGCTGAGGAAATACAGTGGTCAAATGTGACACCAAGGAACATGAGGGCTGAGAAGCGAGTGTGTAATGCTCGAATGAAGGAGCAGCTGGGGGTACAGCTGGCTTACCCCAATTATGCAACAGGATTGCAGAGCATACTTGACAAGATGGAAGCCCCTTACGTACCATCTTGATGTTAACTAGTATTGACCGGATCTATACATGAGCCGAATGTGATACGATGGAAGGACAGCAAATAAAACTGAGCGATATCTCTAAGATAATTTTGACACTCATTAATACTAATATGATTGTTCATATGTCTGACTAAAATATGGGAGGTAGACAGATTAGCGTTTGCTCAGGCTTTGCAATGGGTAAGCGGCTTGTCCCCGCATCAACCGATGAACAAGCAAGCAAAGCAAACTACATTTACATTCAAACAAAACGAATATTGCTACAGCTTTGCCCTGCCCTCTCGTCCGCTCAGGATGTCTGCGATTGCACAAAAGGATTTTGACATGTACTCAAACATGCCTTTAGCGTCCCATGGGACCCTTCGTTACGCCCAGAAATTCAACTAGGCGAAGATTTTCTTATGTATAGTCAAAATTAGCTTAAAACAATCTAAAATTCAATATAAATTGCTGGCGTTTCTCCTATAGTTATTAAGAGAGAGTGAAGTTCAATCTCTACGATATCTAGCCCAAAAGCCCTTCTTCCTGACAGAATCATTCTCCGACAGGGATCGGGTCCACTTTGAACCAAGTGAAAAGTGACGCCTCAAAAAGGGCTTCCCCACAGAGGTCCTTGCACTGGAGTTAGGCTCCATCTTCGGAGCTTCCCCTCCCCATTCAATGCCCTTTCGCCTATCAAAAACATCACAGCCACCATCAAGATAGCTATCAACCACCCGGTTCTTTGATATCCTGCTGTTTTTCGCCTTCATCTCTGATTCAGCACGAAGAATTTTCCTCGAGAACTTTGACATGTGTTTCTCTCCGACCATACATACAGGACAAGTTGGATCATACCTATCTGCCTCTGCTGTCATAGTCTCTAAGCACTCGGCATGATATACATGACCACAGACCAGCACAGCAACAGCTGAGAGGTCATTGCCTGCAATTAATTTCTGGTTGCCCCATGCAGATCTCTCAGACAATAGCTTTGAGCAAGCCCCGCAAGATTGTAGATCCATGGAGGGAGAATATGAGAACCTACTACTGGATCCACTTATCTTATAACGACCCGAACCAAAGTACTCACTATCAAAGGACCACCTTTCCCTCTGAGATGAGGCCACGAGCTCAGAAAAGGTTCGCATGGACCAGCCATCAGATGACCCACATTGGGACCCAGCCATGTCATTGCTGCATACAAATGATGGCCTCCCCTCAGAAATTGAGTTGTCCGGTGATTTCAATCCTAGGATCCTGCTATCAGAAATCTGTCTCAACAGTGGGTGTCCTGGAGATTGACGAGCCCATCTTGATGGCGTAGAATTGGGAAGATGATGATAATTATGATTAGGCAAAGGATCTGCTGTAGGCGTTGAGAAACCCGAGGGCATTGAAAATGGAAGGTTTAGTACAGAAGATTCCACAACTTCAGATGATGCCAGGTTCTTTACCTAGAGAAGAAATATGGAATTTCAGAGTGAGTAAATGGGAATAGCGTAAAAAACAGATTATAAATGCTAAAGCTCCCAGATCAAATTCAGTGAATAAAAAACTCACCACTGTAGAATAATTGCTAGCCATGGACAGATCTGCAAATAACACAGGAAAAGAAAAAGGAAAAATCAATGCCTGAATAAATCAAATGCCAAGAGAGGTCCCGCACCATTCAGACAACCAATTGATAAACCTTTGTCTTAGATGAGAAACAGTATAAGAAAAGTGAGATCAAAGCTGTATGTATTCGACATATATTACAAGAAGATTGCTGTGAAATAAAAATATCCTTTATATCAACAGAAAATCCTACACATAAAACTAAAGAGCAGCATCTAGGAAGCAGATTACTTGACCAAAAAGATTTTAAGACTTTTAGCTGGATTGTCAAATTCTGCAGTCCCCTGTCTTTCCCTCTGACCATACATCCATGGGAGAGAGTCCTGAGGCCTGAGGGGCCCACCGATGACCTAAACTTCTAGACACTCTTAGACTAACTTTCCTGCCCCCGATCATTTTAAAGGGTGGAATAGAAAAAGCATGTCCAATGCTAGTAATAAGTATAATGCTAAGGTCGAGTACAAAGCTTCATCCAGAAGGGCTAAACCAAAAATACCTATACAATTTAGGCTCCCTCAGATATAAAACAGGAAACCTTGGGCAAGTGAACTAAGAGGCATTAAGAGTTTAAGACTGATAATTGTGAAAATAACTTATCCAGATCTAAAAATCTACTTTTCTATAGAGCTCTTAAGAAACATCATGGTTGTGAATGTGTCCACAGAAATGAGATGACACAAATGATGAGACATTAATCTTCAAATGAACCAACAAGCAAATGTAGGCCAGATACTCCACAGTCGAAAGGAAAATAGAAATAAGCTGCTTCCTAACAGAAATATATGGAATTTGTACCAGCTTAAAAGGTAATACAGCTATATCATAGTCAGTTTTTAGATCAAGTCAATATGCTATAATGTAATGTTAACAACTGAGACAGCCTTTAATATCATGGATGCTTGCTCCACTTGAAAAGTTCACAGAAAGGAGACAGCATCCATTTATTGAGTTTTTCGAATACAGAAGTGGCCAAAAGCAAGGGCAACTTAAAAAGTTCAACTTCCAAAAACAAGGGCCACATATATGTGCTTGCTAAGATATATTATATAATGGGTTTATGCAAGTAAAAAGAACGATAACACCAACATTTACCTGAAGATGGAGTCATTGGATTAGCAACCAACGTCTCATGGATTGGAGACTTCTGAGAAATAGGAGTGACAGAATTCTCCACAGTGCTTCCCCCATCAGATAAATTGCCTCTTTCAGAACTTAATGAACCTTTTAACTCCATGCTAATATTTCTGCTAACTCCACCAGATGAGTGATACAAATGATTCTGAGTTTCACCAGCAACACGCCCCCGTCTATCCCATCGAAAGCTCCATGATGGTGAATAAACATCATTCCTGTGCAAACTTTCAACTCCAGTTCTGTTTGGAATAGTATGATCCTTTGCAGCCACACAACAAGCTGATCCCATGATAAAAGCTGACTTGAAAAGATTCAGCATAAGTAACTTGTGGACGGGATAAAAATTAGTTCAACGCTCAATAAAGAAATATAGGTAAATACATACCAAATAGTTTATCCTAAAAAACCTGAAAGCCACCTCAATTTTTCACCACCAAATTGCAGAACTATTTCCTCCTGATAATAAACAAGGAGAGAGGGTTAATTTGATATTTTATATTTCATGATAACATGTGTCAAACATCAACACTTCACGAAGACCAAAGTTTTACCTACAGAACCTGCTAACAATTTGAAGTGCAACGCAAGGCACACAAGGCCTGTATCACAATGTTAGGAAAAACTCTTGTTTGCACTGAATCTCCATTGACAATGAAAGTCTTCACTCTTCACTATTTGAATCAACTTGTATTCAATTTGTTTAGGACTA
This sequence comes from Inga laurina, assembly GCA_963855925.1. NCBI lineage: Eukaryota > Viridiplantae > Streptophyta > Magnoliopsida > Fabales > Fabaceae > Inga > Inga laurina. Next base: position 9,477,297 of record OY979704.1, on the reverse strand, counting down.
GTCTGACTGAGAGATTTCAATATATCAGGACACGGTGGAGTATTTATGAGCAAACAAGCAAACTCACAACTATAATGCATTACATTGATGTCACTAAGAATAGAGACCTTCCAAACAAGCAAACTCACAACTATATGCAAGGAGCATATAGACATATGCACACCATGGCAAATAAAAATACATGCCCGAAACTATATTCTCCCTGAATATTCATATCATTCCTCGAGCAGTTTATAGACTCCGTTATTGGTTATGAGTGTCCTCTGCTCATGTTAAACTTTCTCACACCTCATACTGTAGTCAGCGACATCTACGTTTCTCTACTACACCTACTAACATGGAAATTACACAGAGTTCAAAACTAACGGGGGCTTGTTCATGGTTGTAAGCCTTTAACTAGAGGGAGTGTCCAAGAGAAACAAGTGCAATCATAAACAGCATGTGAAAGTGAATGAAAACGCAAGACCAGAAATAACCATTCTGGCATCACTCCTTAATATTAGATCGGCCATGACCAGGAATTGTATCCACATGGTATCCATGCATAGAGCATGTCCCAAACAATAACTTACAGTCCGCCCAACCAACTAAAACGCACAAGATATAAGCATGAAAAATGGAAGGTACGGCAGAGTAAAGCAAAATAATGATGGTCATTAAACATGCTCCTCCACAAGTAGCAAAACTCCCAACCACCAATGATGAGAAAAGAAACAAAAAAGAGGAATGCTAAAAGAGAAATCACCATCAACACAAAAACCACCAAAGGAAAATAAATATAGAAACACATTTAGTTGAAAGCAGAAAACGTCTGCACTCTAAAAGCCAACACTCAAAGGACGAACCCCCACCAAAACACGCTAGTTATATGCCAAGACCTAAATCCCATGTCTGTGTAACAGAAACAGCGAAAATCGACTCTCAATTCCCAAAAGGAGACAGTACTTGAAGGCTTAGGGTTTCGAAAAATTCCTGCGCCCAGTTCTCGTCAAGGACGTAAATCACAAAAATACTAGAAATAGATCGAAAATGCTCGATGAATGGAAACGAATAGCCAATCTTACATGATGAAATTTCAAAGCAATACGTTGAGGAAGAAAAGGCGGCGAGGTCGTCGATTTGAGGTCCGTTTTCTCAGTGGTCCTGCGCAGTGCAAAGGAGCAGCCACACCAGGCGGAGAAAGTGACGGTGGTGGCTATAAAACGTCTGTTTAAAGGTCGCTGGAAGCAGAAATCGTTGGCGTTAAGATTCCGTCAAGATAAGTTCATGTGTAAGAAGAGTCCATGGAAATGGTGTATCCTTTTGACGTCCTCCTCTGCTTCTCTCGACTTGTCTGCCTCCTCTTTTTCTCCTGGTCTTGTTTTTCAGCCTTGCTCGTCTCTTTCTCTTTTTCTTTCTTTTAGACTTTTATGAGATTTTATTTATTTTATAAAAAGTGAAATAGTTATTACAACTTGCAAGTCGATAGAGTGAGAAAACAGGACGAGCGGGCGAGAAAAAGAAATGACTGCTTTTTTTTTTTCGCCACGTAGATATCGCATCATGAGCTCGCGGCTTATCTCTATGGCCATCGTCGTTACTCGTTAGTGTGTGTTTGGAACATCTATTAATAATTGGATTTGTTTTAATTGGATTTATTATAATATTATTTTTTATAAAAAATAAATTATATATTGTGATTTATATTTGGATTAATGGTTGTATAAGAAACAATGATTGATAATTAGGCTTGTTTCTAAGTTTTGAGTGCTCTTTACTACTTAAAAAAATACATTAAAGGTAAAATTGTAATCAATATCCTCAGACTGAGTACAACTGAAAAATTATTTTAAATGATTAAAAGCATCAAAAAATATTTTAAAATAATTTTTGGAGCTGAAAAAGTACATTAAGGGTAAAATTGCAATAAGTCTTATCAAACACTAGATACCATTGGAAAAATATTTTAAGGGGTTAAAAACACTAAAAAAATATTTTAAAGTAATTTTTGAAGCTGAAAAATTATATTAAAGGTAAAATTATAATAAGTCTGATAACACAATAGGTACAGTTGAAAAAATATTTTAAGGGATTAAAAACACTAAAAAAAATATTTTAAGTGGTTAAAAAGCACAAAAAAATATTTAAAGTAATTTTTGAAGCTGAAAAAGTATATTAAAGGTAAAATTGTAATCAGTCTGATAACACACTAGGTAGTGGGTACAACTAGAAAAATATTTTAAGGGGTCAAAAACACTAAAAAAATATTTTTTAATACTACATACTATTTAAAAAACATTTTATGGGAAAAACCAATATCATATAACTAATTTCCAAACAACTCAATCTAGCATAAAATGTCATTAGCTTTTAATAAAGGCTTCTTTCTCCAGCTTATCACAATTGAGCGTTTAACAGTTGGGCTTTGGCAAAAGCGCAATTGCCTGTAAGTCTCCCCAAACACTAAAAAAAAATTATGGCTACCAATTAGGCTTATGCCTATCAACCGAGCTTATGGATGCTCACCAAACACACACTTAGATTTCGATTTCACTTATGCCTCGTTTAGGGGTGTTCATGAAGCCCGTTACTCGGTGCGCCCACCCCAATCCAAAAAAAATCGTCCTGACCAGCCCAAAAAAAAAAGCCCGAAAAAATTTGGACACAATTGGGTTGAGTGTTTTAGCAGGCAGGGTCGGGCATCGGGCAGGGTATATCGCCCTACCCGGTAGGTATATAATTATATATATTAAAATATTTGATGTAAATATTTTTTTGTGTAACCATTTATAACTTTATATAATTATATTATATTATATATTTTGTTTTATTAGGCTCCTTTGCTCCTCCAATCTCAAATGTCTATTACGCACACACACGCTGCATGACATTAAGCCATTAACCCTTAACCCTTTTCTCTATTCTGTTTCTTACTCTCTCTCTCTCTGTGGCTGTATCTCATTTTTGTGATTTGCTGTTTGCCCTAGCTGCAAGAGCTAGTCCTTAACCGTCAACCAGCTCGGGAGATCGACATCGACACTTCCAGGTTCCAGCTACTGCTACTACTCACTCAGAGGTTATGATTTTTGTCTTATTTTCAGAACCTGGTTCTGATTTTCATTTTGGTTCTGTTTTTCTTTCTTTGCCTAGATCATTTCTTTCTCAACTTGGACAGCGAAAGATCGAAGGTTTTGTTTTCAACATTTATCTTTTGTGTAAAGCTTGTGATTTCTCATATGATTTTCTTTTTTTTTTCCTGAGCTTAATTCTTTTAAGGTTGAGGGTTTTGTTTTCAACAGTTGGAGAAGGAAGAATGTAATGGGTATGGTTAGCTAATGGTAATTGGAGAGTTTTTTTTCTGAGCTCTCCATATTGTTTATCGACATTGAAGCTGTTTTTTTCCCCACATAAGCTGTGCATAGGGCATCTTTGGTTGTGAACCTGATTGTGCTCCCTTGAAAAGTGGCTTCAAAGTTGGGTTGATAAATGTTGGGCAGGACGAAGCTCGCCCTCGCCCAGCCGACCCACACCCAGCCCAAAAATTTCTAGGCTTCATCGGGCAAGGCTGGGCATCGGGCTACAAAATGCAGCCCAATAATCCTTCGGACAGGGCATCGGGCAAGAGCTTCACTCTGCCCAGCCCTGCCTATGTACACCCCTAACCTCGTTTGGACTTATGCCTCGTTTGGTATAATGGAAGAGTTTTTAATGAAAGTGAAAGTAAAATTTGAAGTGAAACTGGAAGCAAAATTAAGTCTTAAAATGTATTTGGCATGACAATGGAATTGGGGAATTATTTAAATTTAGTATATATATTTATAATATAAAAAGACAAATATACCCTTATCCAAAAATAAAATCTCAATCCAAACCCAACCTCCAAAACATTGTTCATCACCACCACAAATTTCATCGGAATGAAGATGAGAATAACAATCAATCTCCATAAAACACTGTTCATCGTTACTAAACCCTTGAACACTCAATCTCAGTAACAATCTATCTGAATAACAATCAATCTCGGTAACACTCAAACCTATAATGAAAGACGAAAGACGCAAAGACGGAAGTTGAGAAAAGCGAAAACGAAAGACGAGGTGAGGGGAGCTGGATCTGAACGAAGACAGGGGAGGGTTGCCCGATCGAGATTCATTATAGGAATCGTGGACACAGATGAGGAAAGGGTTGCCGATCAAGTATTATCGCATGAGAATGGGAGGGTTGCAAGTCAAGCACCGTCTCATGAGGGTTGCCGTCGTGTTTTGCAGAATCGTCGTTCGCCATCATTACAGAGAAGATCTGAGCTTTCGTATCGATGTTGGGGACGTCGGAAAGGCACAGTGCACAACAAATCTAGAAGTAAAGTTAACAAGATCTAAGCACAACGCTGTCCTCCATCCTCTATTGCCGTCGTCGCTGCCTTGACGTCGTCCATCATCCTACCTCGCTGTCACTGTGAGAAAGGGAGATGAAGGCTGGAGTTGAGGTGCATAGAAAGATAATAGGTAATAAAGTTGGATGGACAGAATTGTCAATTCATAAAAAATAAGGGGATGTAATGGTCCATAAATCTCACTTCCATGGAAGTGAGGTTGGTTCCTTCGGTAGACCCAAGGAACTCACTTCCATCATTTTTTATGGAAGTGAGTTCCACATAGAAGTGAGATCTCCCACACCAAATAGCCCAAAATTGGATTTCATCCTCACTTCCACTTCTCTAACCCACGGTTCCTTTATACCAAACGGGGTATTATTTTACTCGCCTTTACAATAAGAAGTTTCGATACTATGAAACATCAATCATAGTTTTTTAATGGAAAAATTATTTTAGATTCCTGGTGAAGAAAGAAATTTGGACAAAAAAGTCCTACAAAATGCACAAATAAATCTTAAATCTCTTAGATATAATTAATTTGTATACTTTATTAATGTTTTTATCCATTCTATTGTGGACCAGTAATGTTCCAGTCAATCATTATTATCCGTGTTGGAGTGCTCACTTGCCGTCGAAGCGCCCAACAACAACTACAACTCTAATGATTTGTGGACTATAACTTCAAGGAAGGAGTAGCCTTTATAGGAGTAGACTTTAAGGACAATAGTCTTATAGCCTTGTAGTATAGAAGCTCCATCGTAAGTTGTAGGTTCAATCCCACTTGTATATAATTCAGCTTGTTAGTATTTTCCCTTATAATTAAAAAAAGGTAGAATTTAAGACCACTTATTTGCCACAATGATTAATAACCACTTGGTTACTTAAAAATTTTGATATAATAATGCACAATATTATATAAATAATAAAAGAAACAATTTATATTTCACCCTCATGAAAAGTTAGCTAAACGATGTCGTAGTAGCTTTTTATTATCCCCTAAAGTTCCAGATCTAGCGAGCTAAGCTGGAGGTCGAGGCTCCCGAACTGGGCCGGCCCATTCTATCCGACTCTGATCCAATAGTGGGGCCCGGTGTTTTGTCTGTTCTGGACAGAACCTTTTCTCGTTTTCCATACAAGAGATTCAGATCCAGAAAAGACTTTCGAAAATTGAAATACTCAGTAAGTAATAAATTGTTAATTAATATTCCATCGAATGGACAAACTTTATTTCGAAGACCTTATCATAATCCACTCATTATATCTATTCCCAGATTTCTTTTTTTCTTTTTTTTTTTTTTACCGAAATCTATTCCCAGATTTCACATCTTGACACATGCTCCTTTTTTTAGGCGGGATCCCGTATCAAGAATGCTTCTTATGTGAATAATTGCAAAAACACTAACGATCACATTTTGCAGATTGTTCTAATGATTATCACATTCAACGTGGAATTAAGGAGAAAAGTCCAACTAATGATTTCGTCATATTTGATTTCATTCAGACATTGAGTAAAAAACCGGACCGGACCGGCTGGTCGGACCGGAAAACCAGTGAACCGGTCTCCTGGCCGGTCCGGTCCGCTGCTGGAGAGGGGGGAGGGGGCGAACCGGTGAGGAGCCGGTCGAACCGGTGAAAACCGGGTTGGATCGGCGAAATCGGCGGGCTGAGCGGGTCGGTCGGGCGGGAAAATTTTTTTTTAAAAACGGCCAAAACGTTGTCGTTTTGGGTCATTCTGGAGCAGGCAAAGCGGGCGACCCGACCCGACCCGACACGAAACCCGACCCGACGTTTTGCCCTAATCGAATTGGGGTGCATTCTGCGTTTCTGCTTCTTCGAATCTTCGTCTCGGGCTCTCGGCATCTCCACCACTACCAGGCGCGAACCGAGAATGAGAAAGTGAGAACTGAGAATCTGAACGAACTTCGACCTTCGACCTTCGTCTCCACTGCCAGGCGCGAATCGAACCGAGAATGAGTGCGTGAGCGACGGATGGCGACCTTCAACTTTCGGCTGATCTGAACGAACTTCGGCGACCTTCGACCTTCGGTATTTTTTTTTTTTAATTTGCGATTTTACTATAAAAAATTGGATTTCTATCTATGCTTTGAAGTTGAAAGATAAAATCATTTTAGGTTCATTGGATTTCTATCTGTGCTTTGATGTTGCAACATGTTATCATTTTAGGTTCCTTATTGCGATTCGTTGCCATCAAATCGCAGTAAAATCGCAGCTCATCGCAGTAAAGATTTGTTGAAAGATAAAATCATTTTAGGTTCATTGGATTTCTATCTGTGCTTTGAAGTTGTATAAAAAAATTGTTGTTGTAATATCTCTGTGATAAACTGATAATAAATTGATGTTGTATAAATCATCATTCAAGAGATATTCTGAGACTTTGTATCTCGCATAATGATTTACTCATTTGGTTATGGTTGATGGATGATGTTATTAGCTATTTTTGTGACTATTTTGATGCTATTGGCTTGTTTGATGAATGATGATTGATATTATGTTTTGATTATATTTTGATGTTAGTTATAGGTTTGCTTTGAAGAACTAACTAGGTATTTTAACTATTTTGATGTTGGTGATGACTTATGACTTATGAATGTTGATTATTTTGTTATTGTCAATTAAATTATAATATTTTAATATGACCGGTTCGACCACCGGTCCGACCCCGGTTGACCCATTAACCCTTAAACCTGTGCCGTAACCGGTTCATTGACCGGTCCGGTTTTTCGTTCCTTGCATTCAGATGTCCATCATCCGTTGTCCCTTTGATTTTGTTATTTCCCCAGTAAATTCCCCGGGCTTATGTGCGGACTTGCTTTACTATATATTACGTGCTTGTTAGCTTTTCGTGGTCACGAGTGCCCTACCATTGTCTCTGTGATATCAATAATAACAATGGTTTGAGACAACTTTTGAAGAAACACAGATGGAATATGCCATTTTTATGCTGTGGATTAAATGTGGAGAAATACAAATTTTACGCATTTAAAACTCTTATAATATATTTACTTCATGTAACGTGAAATCACTTAAAATAACCTAACTAAAGCACCCACATGGCGTAATCAATGAAAGCTCATTCATAGGAAGAGACCTAAAAAAAGGTCGTCATTGTGTAGTCTTTCGTTAATATGCTCTCTCTCTCTCTCTCTCTCTCTCTCTCTATATATATATATATATATAACATTGAAGTTTCGAATAAAAAAAGCACTATGTTTTTTATGGCAGGTTCCTGTGTCGTGGGGGAGGGGGCCTGCGTGCATGGGGGCTGTTGAGACCTTTCTATTTGAGTAAATTAGAAGTGTATTTTCAAATGCATATATACCACGTTTCCTTTATGTTCATATTTGCTATCGCTTGAGCATTAGATAAAAATAAGTATAAATATTTAGTTACTAGTTATTCGTTTGATCTTCTCGTGTATTGGTTGTAGATGTACGCTTTCAAAGCTCAAAAGTATAAACTATTCTAATATAATGTAATATTCTTTTCGTAGGATAAGAAAAATTACACTAAAAAGTACGGTAATAAAAACAAGCTTACATTAATTGAAATGCCACATGATCACAACACACACACACACCAGTTAGATTAGCTAAGTCCATGACTTGTAGTCCGGCTTCCTAGTTCCTACACATACATTATAGATACATATAAACACTAGTGACAACATACACTTGCTTGCCATATTCCCTCCCCTCAAAGCTAATAAACAACGAAGGACCAGAAAAATAAAGAAAAGAAATACCAATGAAATCCCTTCTCTGTCCTCCCCACAACAGAACCCAACATACACACATTCTCAGCACTGGAACATGTCTGCACAAGCCATTATCATGGGTTGATTATGACTGAGAAACATGTTCATGGGATTCTCGGCGGCGAAATTCAACGCGTTACTTGTTGTGGCACTGCTGCTGCTGCTTGTTGTTGTTGTGTTGACGAGATCGATGATATGATTCAGAGATCGAAGTGTGTAAGTGAGCTCAACCATCTGGGCCCTCAGAATGCTATTCTCAGCCTCCACATTCTGACACATCTGCATCACCGTATTTAAGCCAGCGACCAGCCCGCTGTTTTCCCTTCTCAGCTCAACCACTTCCGTCACCATATCGTCCATGTACTTCTGCTTTCGCTTCCGGGACCGCCTCGCCGACAACCGGTTTGCTTCCATCCTCTTCCTCTTCCTCTCCAACAACGCAATTTGCATTAACTCCTCTTGATCAGATCCTAAGTTCTGAAGCCTGGAATTGGACAAGCAAGAATAATTCCCACTCGGCGAGCCCATCACACCCTACGTGCTTCTTCTTCTACAATTCTGCGAGCTAGCTAGATATACGGGCTATAGTTTAGTACTAAAATATGTTTATACTTGCAAGACAAATATACACAAAGATAACTCAGCTGAAAGCTTAATATGTTTAATTTATACGGGCTATAGTTTAGTAATAATATATGGTAATGGTAAAGGGTTTATGAGAAAACATAGAACCAGTGGAGGAAGACAACAGAGAAAGACTGAGCCAGGTGGCTCATGCGCCGGAGGGAGGAGTTAACGGTAATCCCCGAACGGAGGATTTCACTAATGACCGGAGACATGAATAATGTCGTCAAACATTAGGATCAACGATATTCAATGGAAGATTTGCGGGGGAAGATGATGAAACAAAATGCGAAAAGGCAAATTAAAACTTCCAGAAGGGCACATATATGGGAGGGGCATTAATTATGGAGGAGAGAAGAGGAAAAGCTTAAGGCGAGGGATTAGAGGAGAAGAGTAAGTGAAGGAAGAGAAGGAAGGTGGGAGTATATATAGAAAAAGGATATAGGAGGGAATTGAAAGAGGAGACAAATAACAGAAAATAAGGGGGGAAAATGATCGTTCAAGAAACCGAAAAAAGCTGATAAAGGTATCGGAATCTAGTGCGCGGATTTGATGGCAACCCCATTTTGTACCAGGTGACAGCTATTACTGTTTCGCAGATTGCTTTCACAAACCAACTGGCCATATAAGATACGAGGGACTGATTATTATTCGGTGGAAATGAAATGAAATTTCTGTGTCAGTGTTTAATAGAAGACTTGATGAAATACTCTGGATAAAGGTGATAATATGGGTTGGAATCGTGGGTCGAGCCTGTCCAATCCAATAAAATGGGTGATTTGGGTTCTATAAAATTGGGATCATATTGATACGGTCATTTTGAGTTCGAATCCATACTGTCTCAACCCATGACGGGTTGGACCACCGGGTTGGTGGGTTGACCCATATTTTTATTTTTATTTTTTTTAAATCAAGAGGGAAGAACCATTAGCCAAGACCTAACCGCCAATAGTCCAAGACCGTCACTCTAGAGTCCAGCTCAGTACTCCCACTCCTCAGCCTGGTCAACCCTCTTTTATTTTTGCTTGAAACAGTCTCTTACTCCCTGTTTCTCTCATGGCTCACGCTCTCAATCTCAGAAATCATAATCCCCCCGAGTCCTCAACTGACTTGTGGATTTATATTTATTTTATTACTTGTGGACTTGTAATGAATGTTTAATTTGTAATGTATTTTTAATTTTGTTATATTTAGATGTGTAGAAAAAACAATCTTATTGTATAAAAAAAATAATCTTAGTATATTGTTAAAAAAATTTAAAAAAAATATGGGTTGGCCTGCCTAACCCGCCAACCTAACGGTTATTTGATGCGGTCCTTTTAAACTCAAACTCATATGTTCCCAACCTATAACGGGTTAACCCAAACCCACCAAACCGGACATATTACCACCTTTAACTTGGCTTTTAGCCTTTTAGGTGTTACCGCGTTATTTAATTTGTCCGCACCCAACCCAAAAAAAAACACGGTTTGTGTCCATTCATAAAAAATGCCCATTTTGAATATATACTCAGTTTAAAATTTTAATACATCTATAGTTAGAAATAAGGGTCAGCCCATTTATATCTGATTTATGTAAAACTTTCAATTTATAAAACCCTCGGTCTTGTAGGGCCGACTCTTCACGGGCTCAGGCCGAAACTCATTTTAATTCAAATAAAATTTACTTTTAAATTTTACAATTTAGTTATTATTTTTCTTTAAATTGAGGTACATTATTTTTAAAATTCATAAGTTTCAAGTTAAAACCATTATTTAATATCTAAATTAGCCTATTTTTTTTTTAAGTTTAAATGAATAAACCATTGTAAAAAACTAAATAAATCAAACATTTAATAAAATTCAATTTTTAAAAAAGAGAGTAAGAACTAAATATTTATAGAATTATTAATCATATAAAAATTATAGTATTATATGAACAATTTTTAAAAAAATAAAAAGGCCTAAACGGGCAGGTTCTTTTAAGCCTTCGGCTCATTAGAGCTAGCCCTTTTAGATCTGGTGCAATTTGAGTGACAAACTTACAAACCTGATCCTCATAATAAAAGGGCATAAATGGGCCGGTCCGACAAGATCGGCCCATATTCCCGACTTTAAATACATCGTTAATTATTAAAGAGAGGATGTACAACTCAACGGAACATGAGCATAGGCGTGTGTATTGATTAAATATATACCTATTATTTCTGATACTCTGCCTACTTGTTTTTACTAATAAAAAATAAAACTGTATTAGAATTAGAAATAATCAGTGTTTGGTTAAAAGTTTTAAAAAGATCACAGAAACTTTAAAATCAAACGACAACAATTTTAAAATGGATAGATGACGCATGCAAGTCAAGCCATTTCATCACCAGGCCGGGGAAGGAATCAAAATAAAGCCAGATATCATCAATCCGAATTGCTTGTGGGGTATATATTGATTAAGAAAGCATAAGCCTAATAATTTGCCATCGTAATTTTTTTAAAGAAAAAAATGTTTAATTTGCTGAGCTAAAAATGTTTAACCTAGCTAGTAGCAACTAGCTAGAGACATGCATGTAGCATGATAATGCCCCCATTATTTTCTTATTAAACTTGTAGACTACTAACGTCCCTTTTGCAAATTGCAACGTGAAAAAGTTAAAAAGAGGCTTACCCCATTACCACACCACTACCGTAAAAGTTAAAGATGCATGATCGAAAATAAAGAAGAAAACAAGTAGCTAGACGTTTCACACCAACCTCTCATATGTCCTCTTTCTTCCATTCCGAAACTGTAGCTTCAGTATACGTAGCTCTCATAAAATGGATCCCACATCATCACAAGAGAAAAGGACGCCGCTTAATTATATTTCTTAATATAAGATATATTTTATCTAACTTAATTAGATTAAAGAAGTGGTTAAGTCAATTAATATGATATACATTTTTTAAAACAACCTAGTTATCTTCCTTAATTATTATTGAGGAAGCATTAACAGTGGTAAATTAGGGAAAAATTGATAAATATAAAAATTTTATTTTATATTTAAAAAAAAAAGATCAATTCCCCAAATATACATTATATTAAGGACAGGAGGGAGTAATAAAGTAGCACAATGCCTATTTACAGAAAATTCATTAGAAATAATGAATTGTCGTTGTCTATATGTTTTGGGTGCATTAGCATGCAGAAAACAAACATGCATGTACGTACTTAATTCCCAAACACATGTTCATTATTCAAAAAATAGGAAAACGCATATGACTTTATATATTATTGATTTTGCAAATAAGGGGGAGGGTGACATAGTTAACAGTGATAAAGTGTAAAGTTTATGTTATTGTTTCCTCGAAGTTGGTAGTTTTGGTGATCATCTAATGCAAGGAGCAACATAACGAATTAGTGGTCCCTCTCTCTCCACTCTCTTCCTCCAAGATAGGAAGCTTACCCGTGAAGCGCAACATATTTTTGAACCTCAAAGTTTTTTGAAGTCCCATTTGTTTGCAAGTTGATGTGGAAAAAGCTGGTTTCATATCTTTTAAGGGTGGCCTAGCTAGGGCCTATCTCACACATGCACAAAGCCAAACCCTACATTAATAGGATCTTGTCCGTTCCATCGAGTCACCATTGATACACATATGATCTGTAGTCTGTACGTTCCAAAGCACAAAAAAGTGTCTGTTTTAACTTCTCCATAACTTCCAAAGTAAATTCACACCTTTAGCAACAAGCCAAGCTCTCTCTCTCTCTCTCTATATATATATCTATCTTCGGAACATATATAATGCTACTATTTGCTTTGTTTCTATGTACGTGTCGAGACTCTTGTATTATATGCGTCCCTCTTCAATGTTAAAGAAGTACGTCTAAAACGTTTTCGCATTCTTCGATAAATTGAAACCTAGCTAGTAGCTGGGAAAACTTTTGCTCTAAGAAAAAGGTGTTTTGTCACTTGGCTTTTATGAAGATTTTAAATGGTCACTCTTAAGGAATGAACTGCCATATTATTATTATTTAGGTAATATTACGGATGATGTAATGAAACATGCTAATGACCTAACATGAAAATAATAGTCAAGTTCATTATCGATTCTGCAAAAGAGATCAATTATAATGACGTTTATTGCATGCACAGTACGCACCATTCTGTACCTTTTAAGTAAGTTTTCCTTTATATATGAAGTTCGTACGCAGTTATCAAATTGCGTCGTTGCTGATCAGATGATTTATCGCGTGCTGCAAGTATCAAGAGCTTTTCTTAAACTTGGAGTTTGGTACTAGATAACAGACACACATGAAGAAAAAGAGAACAGGATCTTGTGGTGGTGCCCAAAGAATATACTTTGTGCTCATTATTTATCCGCACACCCATCAACTTGACTAGCTACTTGCATCGTAGCTTGGAAAATTATTTGTTCTTATACCACACGTTGTGCTCGTTGATCGACCCCAATATATTATAAGACTTATTGTGTGACTTGTTAGTTACCAGCTATATTCAATTCGGCATAATTGCACTATTCGTGTCATTGGAGGGAGAAAATGGGTTATTCTCTTTCGTATATCTCTCAAAAATATCTTCAACTTGTATAGACATAGCGACGCTATCTAGGAACCAATAACGACAGTTTTGCAGAGAAATCAAAGAAAAATAGTAAGTAGACCAAGTGCATCAATACTTCTGAAGGCACCAAAATCTCATGCCAGTAATGGTATTCCTTTCACCAGCTTGGAAAGGATTTTGGTGGTGTATTTGTTGAGTGGGCCACGCCTATTTATTTCCACTTTCTACCAAAGTGGTATCGAAACGAAGCACAGCTCGTTTCGTCTTTCCAAGGATCTGCGCTATATGCTATTTTATATTCTCTCTCTTCAAAATAACTTAATTTTTATGTATTAAAGGAGTTAGTTAATTTAGTTAGGTATTTTCAGATTATATATATTGATTTTCCTAAAATGTCTTCTTTAGTCATGTGTATTGAAAACTACCCTTAATAAAATATTTTTAGTAAGTACTCTCTTCGATCCTAATTATAAGACAAAGTTGATTTTTTTGGAGAAATTAAGGAAGCTAATTAAATTACTTTAGAGTGTTTATATTTTTAATATCCTTAGATTATATATTAGTTTATTAGTCAAATTAATTAGTTTGGAGAAAAAAATAAAAATAAAAATACTCTAAAGTAATTTAATTAGCTTCCTTAATTTCTCCAAAAAAGTTAACTTTGTCTTATAATTAGGACCGGAAGGAGTACAGTCAATATGGATAACTTGAATAAAATAAAATATTATAAATTTTTAGAACAAAATAAATAGAGATATTATATTTATAATCAAAACAATCCCATCCACTAGCTCCCTGTATTAGAATCGGAGGGAGTAATTTTATGATGAGATAAATTCTAAATGAAGTTGAAAAGCTAGTTAACTACTGATGGCAAAAAAAGAAAAGCTGGTTAACTGCCATATAGAATTACAACATTAGAGTGATTATTTTTTTTAAAAAAATGTGTGATAATTTTCCTTTAGTGCCTTTCCTTTTAATCATCCATATTGTAACATTGTTAGCATAACGTATACATCATACAAGAATAACAAAGATGTTAAATAAAAAATTATTAAGATCTTACATTTAGAATGAAAACTAATTTACCGACCAGCTCCTACATTTACCTTGGTGTCATATATAAAGACTACTGTAATATATATATATATATATATATATATATATATCTTTTTTGGGTCAGTCCTAATCGATTCAAACTACTTCTACTTGTGAATAAATCGTGATTAGCTTGCTCGTTATAATTTTCAGGCAAGAAAAAAGGCTTATTCAATTCATTAGCGTATAGACCATTCAGGTCGTCGGTCACAAGAACGTCAGATCAATTATTGAATCCACCTTAAAAATAAGGATCCAGAGACCAAAAGTTTGGCAAATTAAAGAATTTGAAACAGCATGTCTTTAACTTTAAATATTACTTTAGAAATCAAATCCATGTGCAGCTACAGTTAGCTGCTTTATCATCTTTAAGACTAGCATTCGTTCCTCACACTAGGAAACGCACTAGTCTTTTGATTCTTTTACATATATTTATATATATTATTGCTTCAAACGAAAACGAAAGAAGTTAAAGCCACTGAAAGTTGCAGTACGGGCGTGCAACCTGAAAGGAATCGCATGCAATAGTTAGTGAAGTCATTTCATCTTTCGTCGCCTTATCGCTATATTTCGCTGTCACTGTCCCTTGAATCTAGGTGCCTTCATACCGAAGGCAAATTATCGATATAACACATTCCATCTTCTTCATATCCTACATAGTAGGGCAAGCTTCAAGCATTGAAGCTAAAACATGATGATCCGATTTGTCGGCAGCTTGAAACATTCAATTCGATTATATATATATATATATATTTGTTTATAAAGAGAGACAAGGAGGTTAGATTATTGGAATTTCAGTTCAAAATAAAGATACAGAGCATCGATTGAAAGAGGATCATTTTATTTAGTGTATATATGTTCACGTCCGAGGGGGTAGATATATATAAAGCAAACGTAAGTATTGCATTGAAAAGACGGAAAGAAAAATAAAAGAAAAGCCTTCGAACCCTGACAAAGTCACCTCCACTTTTGTTGTTTCTTGACTTGGCATAACCCCCTAAGAGATCTTCACCCCGTACTCGATCAATAAAAAATTTAAAATCTCTCTCCACCTTATTATTTTGATTTTCTAAATAATTATCATACATACAGCTTAATATCATTGTTGTCCTTTCAATTTAACCGAATTAAATTAAAACTTCTCTGTAAAAGTACATGGAGTTGGTTCATATCCTTTAACAAGTTTTGTTCTTTGTCTCTATAGAAGTTAAAAACATTAAGATTTAAATTAGGTCCTTATCAAACTATAGCATGAAAACTACGATTTAAAATTATATGATTTAAAATCAAAATTTGATTAAACTGTGAACATCAACAACACACATACACTCTCCATCGTTTTTCCTATTTTTGTGACATAGCTTGCCAGATCCGTCTTGTGCAATGTAGCTAGGGGCCTAGTGCAATCAAGGCACTGGATTCCAAGGTGTTTCACAAGTACCTCGTATGCAGATTTTTTCTGGTATGCATTTTCCCCACTTTTGCTGATAAATGTAATGAATGCAATTGGGCCCAGGTCAGGGACAATAGTGCAAACCAAACCACAAGCAGAGGGAAACCCAACAAGTTCGTTAGGCCCAAGATAAACCCAATAGATCACGAGGGCCTGACTCTGATTGTTGTCAACAAGAGTTTGCATGTATAGCCTATGATCTCGTTTTTGGGTCAGCCGCCCATGGACTCTAAAACCCTCAACCTCATTCGTTGGCAATAAAGAAATATAGTTTTTATGTACAAAAAAAAAAAAAAGAAATATAGTTTTAAGGTCTAAAATTGTGGTCCAGCAAAAATGTTTAAAATTCGTGAGATGTTTACATTTTACATTACTTTCCCAGAACCCATATTAACCTTAAGGCGGGGCTGATTCAAAACTAAGAAAAATTATAAGGATCTATAGATTAATTAATTTATTTATTTATTCAACTCATTTTTGGCTCATAAAATCACAAGCACCTCTATGAACGGGAATCTCGACTTCCCTCACAAGTAGGGGTGGAAACAGGCCAAGCCAGGTCAGGCTTTTGTCTTAACAGGCCAGGCATGTTAAGGCACAAACTGGCCTGTGGCCTGTTGGAGGCCAATTTTTAGGCCTAGGCCTGGCTTGGCCTGAAGCCTGTTAAGGAGGCTTGAATTTTTAAAATTTTTTAAGCAAACCGACAGGCCTATAGTCCTAGTGCAAAATAGGCCAACAAGCCACAGACCGAAATTTACAGGCTCAGGCGAAATTACCCTTTAACTCTTATTTGATTTTTTTAAAAAAAATATTTTAACAGGCTCAGGCCGCCTTGACAGCCCTATTAAGCAAAACATGCTTTTGTTTTGGCCTTGACCTGACTTTTTAGCCTGACAGATCAAGTCTGAACAGGTCAATCACAGACCAGGCTATAGGTCCCTGACAGGTCGTTTGGTCTGTTTCTACCCCTACTCGCAAGTTTCTACGTCCGCTAGACCGTTACGGTTCAGAATACCTCTATTATGGACAAGTTTTTTTTTTAAAAAAAAAAATTGTTAAAGTTATTGTCAAACTTACAAGTCTTTTTTTTTTTTTTAACAAAGTATAAGTATTTTCTTATTTAAAGTAATTTTATTTTAGACATTGTGAAACATTAAAAATAAAAATTTTGTTTGTCAGGCTATAAGGGACTAACCCTTATGCGAGATCCAACCCAGTTCAGTTAGCATCAACCTTACAAGTTATCACTTACTAGAGATAATAAACAAAGGGAAAAATCTCAAGGGAAAAAAAAAAGGAAAAAGGTCCGTGCCTTTGGTTTGTTGAAAGCCATCTGCGGCAAGCAAAACGTGGCCGTTAACACCGAAAAAACAAACAAGGAAAAGAGACGGACAAAACAAAACGTGGCAATCCGAGTATGCTTGTGGGGTCCCTAATCCCCCGCTCTGACCTAACCTGGAAAGAGCAAAGACGACATAGGATCACGGACCGGAGTTGAGCCTGGAGTCTACAGTCCGGAATTGGGAGATCCAAAGCAAAGGAGGGAGTGGGAGTCAAGATCGTCAACATGATCTCTCAGTTCTTCGTGCTTTCACAGAGGGGTGACAATATCGTCTTTCGTGACTGTGAGTCTCTGTGCTATCATCTTATCTATTTACTGCTCCTTCCCTCTCCAGTTCCTTCATCTTTTTCCATTTTGGGTCTTGCTAGGAGAAATTAAATCAAATTGTAATTGATGATGGAAAATTCGACCTAATATGAGGATTTTCCGTTTTGATTAAGCAATCGCTCGACTTACTGTTTCCTTCCTTCGTACTCACAGAGCAGACGATGCGTAATTTCTTCTGTAGCAGCACATACTTCCCCATTGACCATATAGCTGCCACTGTTAAGTGCTTTACTGTCCGGGAATTTTTTCTTGGTTCAATAGTAAAAAGCATTCACTTCTTGAAACTTGTTTCATTTTTTTCATTTGTTTATGAATGCCACAGGACTTTATTTACCTCACATGCAAACTTTTATGTACTGAAATTAGATATTTGAGAAGGCCCTCCGGCCTGGCTTCATTGGTTCTTTACTTTCAATTACCATTCTCATGCTAGAACGAAACCCTTTCGTTTGATATTCAATCGAATTTTAACCTGTCTAATAGGCGATTTATCCCAAAATATATCGGTCAGGATTTTTTCTCTTTTTTCATGTGCAACGTTAGTCATAAATAATTTACACTCTCGTTGACATAGCAGTAACTAAGCCATATATCACTCACTAAGAAATGCAGAAATACGAAGGCGGATAGTACTCAAAGATACTAAGAAAGGCGGCAATCAATATAAACTAATGCAAATGAGCTCTCGAATCCATCTGCTCTGCCTTGGATGGTCCCGAAACAAACTGTGATGTGAAGAATACAATCCTGTTCTGACCGGTGGCAATTGACACATTTTTCTTCCCCTTTACTTTTTAAATTAAATGCAGATCGTAGTGATGTGCAAAAAGGGAGTGCGGAGACATTTTTCCGCAAAGTGAAGTTCTGGAAAGAGGATGATGAAGGCGATGCTCCTCCTGTATTTGTCGGTATTCTCTACATGATAAGAAATTGTTTCCTTACATTTTTTTTATTCATGCATTTTTTCTAATATGCCTAGGAAGATTTTACCAGGAACCTCGTGTTCTGGGACGTATCTCCTTGCCTTGAGTAGTTCATCAGTTTCTTTCCATTTTAGTTGTGTATTATCCTCATATTTCTATGCATTTGCTGTTTAAACTGAAGAAAAAACATAGATTCTAGACAACTTTTCCTCCATTTCATCCCAATCGTTATTTTTTCCCGTTGTTTCATCTGACTGCTGTTTTTCTTTTTCTTTTTCAATAGAATGTTGATGGTGTCAACTACTTTCACGTGAAGGTTTCTGGATTATTATTTGTTGCTACAACAAGAGTCAATGTCTCCCCTTCTCTTGTTTTGGAACTTCTTCAAAGAATTGCCCGTGTTATCAAAGATTACCTTGGAATTCTTAATGAAGATTCATTGCGGAAGAACTTTGTGCTTGTATATGAATTATTGGATGAAGTCATTGTAAGTACTTGGTATTCTTCCTTGGCTGAGTTGAATGTGTAATTCTTGTTCAAAATTTTCATGCCGCAGTGCATTTCCTTCCAGTCATGTTCGCATTGTCTTTATGACTATAAGATTCACACATTAATTTTGGTCATTAAGTTTGGTGATTCCTTTCTTTCAGATTCTCAGACAGCTGCTCTCAACTTTTCATTTGCCAAGTCTGAGAGTCTCCTCTTAACTCTTCGTGACAATCGTTTGTGAACATTTCTTATGATACTTTCTCAATGGTCTTATTGGTTTTAATGGAATAAAACAAAGACTGAAACTAAATTCCTTGCATTGCATGACTTATACTAAATACTAAAAATACTAAATAGTTATGAACATTTGATTTCTCTTTTACTTATGTCCTTATTTTTTTGAAGGTCATCATTTTGCCATGTTTATGATTTCATCATTTCATTTTTTATTCATATGTTCCTTTGCTGAAATGTACTCATGCCAGGATTTTGGCTATGTCCAAACTACATCAACTGAGGTTTTGAAGTCGTATGTTTTTAATGAGCCAATTGTGGTTGATGCTGCACGATTGCCTACCCTTGGTCCTGCTTCCATTTTTATGGTAATCGCTTGTTTAGTCAGTTACATGCGATAATCATACACTGTTGGTTGTCTAGATGAATTTATGGTTTAATTCCCGGACAATTCACTTGTGTCTGCAGAAAGGGGCCAAACGGATGCCAGGAACAGCCATTACGAAATCTGTAGTTGCAAATGAACCTAGGGGTAGAAAGAGGGATGAGATTTTTGTTGACGTGATTGAGAAAATAAGTGTTACATTTAACGCCAGTGTGAGTATTTAAGTTCTTGCTATATATGGTTTTACCAATCCCACTTGCTATATGTTGCTCTCTTATACACATCTGTGAATTCCAAATTTTGAAGCGCTTTGACATGAATTTATCATTGGAGTCAGGGATTCATACTTACTAGTGAAATAGATGGCACCATCCAAATGAAGAGTTATCTTACTGGCAACCCAGAGATTCGACTCGCTCTCAATGAAGACCTAAGTATAGGAAGAAATGGTAGGTCAATTTGTGGTATAGTTTATTTTCCCAGAAATGCTAACTAGGATTTTTGTTTTTTAAATTCCCCTTGTGAAACATGGCCTTTAATATACTGGCTTCCCATTTGATTTTTGCTGAATCTTTTTATTCTCCCTTGATGTCTTTTAGTCATCTCTTTTGACAGATTATAGAAGTTCAGGGGCTGTTCTCCTTGATGATTGCAACTTCCACGAATCTGTGCACCTTGATAATTTTGATATTGACCGAACTTTGTCGTTGGTAAATGCATAGTTGATCACCATGGATATACCAGTTTGAAAGGATTTTATGAGTCTCTTGACAAATCATTGTTTTATTGTAGGTGCCACCTGATGGCGAATTTCCTGTCATGAATTATCGAATGACTCAAGCATTTAAGCCACCCTTTCGGATCAATGCATTGATTGAAGAAGCAGGACCGCTTAAGGTGATTAGAACTCCCTATGATTTTCTAGATCTTAATATCTTGTTAATCACACTGAAAGTCTGCTGTTTTTTTCATAGGCTGAAGTGATAATCAAAGTGCGAGCTGAGTTCTTACCAAGCATCAATGCTAACACAGTTCTTATAGAGATGCCACTTCCGACATATACTACTCGGTATTTCAATCATCTTCCTTCATATATTTAGTCACATAGCAGAGGCACAATTTATTGCTGACACACAGGCTAATACATACTAAGTTTTATTTCGAGGTAAAGGTCATTCTTGGGTATTTTTTATGCTTGTACCTTTTGAATTACCTTTGGCCTACTCAACCATGATGATAAAGATAAACAGGATAAGGATGATGAAGCAAATTTAGAGACAATATAATTGAACATTCGGATGCCCTCATATATGGGCGTTTAGTGAACTGGCTTTGCATGACCAAGCGCACAAGTGAACTGTACACCTCTCTAAAGCACTAGCAATGGGTGCTTTATTGTATACATTTGAAAGTCTTCTTACCATCCTAATTGCTTGCTTTTCCTACCTGATTGAAACTTTCAGTGTTAGTTTTGAGTTGGAACCCGGAGCTGTTGGAACAACGGACTTTAAGGAAGCAAATAAGAGACTGGGGTGGGGCATAGAAAAGGTGGTTCTGAACTTACGATCTGCTATATGCCCCCGGATAACTGGTTTTAAGTTTTTACAATAGTTTGTCTTAGTTCCACTGAAGTTTCCATATCTGCTTATTTGAGGCTACTATAATCATTACACTTGTAAGATTGGATCTTAGTGTTGACTAATGCATTCTCTTGTAGATTGCCGGTGGAACTGAGCATACTTTACGTGCAAAACTTACATTTTCACAAGAAATACATGGTACCGTGCTACTGCTGGATTTTTTTTCATGTTTGACAAAATATATAATAATTTAACTTGTTTGTATTGAGCACAGGCAATATTATGAAGGAAGCAGGGCCAATTAGCATGTCCTTCACTATACCCATGTATAACGCTTCAAAGCTTCAGGTAAAATGTTGAAAATTCTTTTGAAGCTACGTTTTAAATTTACTTTGTGTTAATTGGCTGAAACTGGATGCCCTGTTCTAGAAATTTTTCATGGTCCTGGTTGAACAGTGAGCCAGATCTGTCTAGTGATTGCATGACACTTGACAGAAGCATTCTGTTAATCTAAGAAATTAAATGGTATCTGTCTAATATCGTTGGCCAAAAGAAAATGGCTTCCGTTATATGAAATGCTTTGTTGGATCTGGTTTCCTAATCCATAGCAAGAATTCCAATACAATCAAAGATTAACCTGTTATATACAAATAGATTAACTATCCTAATCAATCAGTTACTGCCTTCTAAAATTGAAACTGGATTATGATCTTCGTGATTTAAGGATCATATTGTCAACTTTACTACCCATTATTACCAGCTGTTTTCTCATCTTTTTCTACTTAATTTACACTTTCTTTTAATCTCTGAGTAATTTTAAGATCCCATTTGTTGTGGCACAGGTGAAGTACTTGCAAATAGCGAATCCAAAAGCAAATAATCCACATCGATGGGTTAGATATGTCACCCAAGCAAACTCATACGTTGCTCGGTTGTAAAATAATCACACTTCTGCATCCTATAGCTGCCTACCTTCTCAGCTGAATTAATTAGTATGAGTCTGTGCCTTACACTGAGTCAAAGAAAGTTTCATAACTCATGAATTTTAGGGCTTGTTAAAGTTTTTATATTATAAAATACATCACGTTAATGTGGTCCTGAACCATTCCGGAAGAAAGCCACATTCTATAATTAGGTTGCACCGTGGGCCACTATTTGTGTCAGTTTTTCAGCATTTCAGGTCAAAAGATGGCAGATCCTCAACATGGAAGACAATTATCTCTAGGTGGGGGTCGTTTATTGGAGGTCTTAAAACTGTTTAAGATTTTTCAAGTTGAAGAGGATGCATGAGAGGAACTATGTGGATATCAATGATATGTAGATGAACAGGTTAATAGTTTAGTCCATTAGCGAACATGATCTAAAGGTGATGTCAAATTCTACTGGTACTAATGGATCAGGCTATAGTCGTGGTGGGGGTGGGGGTTATTTAATGATGGAATTTGTTCCCCAGATCGAGGAGAGTCAAAGGCCATTGAATTGAACCCTGTGCTCGTGTTTGAACAAGAATTAGATTCCCTGATTTGATAATCTCTCAAAAAGTCAAAAAAAGATGGCACATGTTCTTACAAAGTTCTTTGCCTTTTCTCTCAAGTATGCTGATTATTATATTTGGATTAAATGATTTGTTAAGCCAGAGAGCCTAAAGTCAGTGCAGCCTCTGCTTTAAGGATATTTACTCAATTTAACAGGTGGAACCATGGTCGATCTCTGAACAGGACATAATCTCATGTGAACGTTAAGAAACATAAAGCTTGAATGGGTCAGCAAAGAGGTCAAGCTATGGTCAGGGAAGAGGCAGCATCCTTAAGAACAACAGTGAAGCAGAGGGCAATAATGAAACTTGAATAGACAACTTTATCCGATCCAGCACAGTGTAATCAACTAATCATGGAGCACACTGTTGTCAGCTTCACATGTGACTGAGTCCTCTCTCTCTCTCTCTCTCTCTCTCTCTCTCTCTACAATTGCACATGAGGGTGGTAGGGGGGCGCTAGGAGCACAATAATGAATAGTATTTCTTGAGGTTAGCGGGCCATTTGAGATGATATGACAAGTTGCAATGACCACCACAAAACAGAGAGTCCTTCACTGTAATTTGTGCTTGACTTGACCATTTTAAAAGAGCCAACCAATCATGTCTTTTCACTTTTACCTCACTCCCAACGTCACATGTGTACCTCCACTAGAATTTTGGATTACTCCCAAAGTACCAATACATGGAGATTTTGTATTCATAGGGACAGAGCCGTAGAGGGAGAGCGATTGAATGCTTTCACCTTTCAGTTTTCAACTTTCACGCTTGAGGCCCACAAAGACGGAACATTTCTAGTTCATGACAATGCTGCGACTTGCATGTGTTAATCCATCTTCGAGTTTTTTATAATGGTCGTCTATCACATCGACAGGCCACACACCCACTTGGTTTCTTTCCTTTTTTAAAAAAAAAAAAAATTGGAGAAATTGGGGTTCCATCTCTATATATATGGACGGAGCTTGCATCCTTGTTTGTCTGCACAAGCACGAGACAGATGGAACGCAATTAGCCGGTGAAGTCATCATGACTCGTCGTATGCGCGCGCTCTCCCTCCCTCTCTCTCAAATTACACAAATTACACTCTGGTAAAAAAAATAAAAAATAAAAAAATGATCTCATTAATAACTCCAATAATAACTCATTGATAATTTTAGAAGACTATCATTTTATTTTGTATTTTTAAGAGATCATTTCTTTATTTATCTTTTTTTTTTAAAACCTAAGGGTAATTCTATTTTTTTTTTGGCCAAACAAACGGATACTCTCCAAGAGAGAGTACCTCTAT
Source organism: Inga laurina (assembly GCA_963855925.1). Lineage (NCBI taxonomy): Eukaryota > Viridiplantae > Streptophyta > Magnoliopsida > Fabales > Fabaceae > Inga > Inga laurina. Next base: position 9,453,363 of record OY979704.1, on the reverse strand, counting down.
GATCCATGTGTTGGGGAGCACATGTTGAATATTCCTCAATGTTCAAATAATAATTATTTTTTTCAAAAAAAAGGCATGAGGATTGCAGTTATTATCTGAGTTAGGGCCTGGTTGAATTCACGTTTAAAAAGTTTACTCATGCAAGTCGATAACTCCTCTCACATGTTTACCTCGTATATCATAAATCACGTTGAAAAAGTAGCTTTTGTTGCTAATCTAAATATGCACTTAGTAGAAGAAGCATAGAACCAAAATATTCACATAAAATGTATACATGAAATTTTGCGATACCCGTTAAACTCAAAACAGGTTGGGTAATCACATCATTAAATTGATCCATCTATAATTATACTAACACTCATTCAGTTAATATCTATTAAAATAATTTCCTTTTTTAAAAAAACCATTATAAATTATTCTCTAATATAGACAATTTCCCTTTACTCCATAAAATTTGACTTCTTCAATAATAACTACATACTAAATTATGAATCATAGATCATAATAGACATTTGGAGACTATCAAAACAATTTGAGCAAGGTGTAAATTTTTTTTCCCTTGTTCAAAAACAATTTCAGACCTTTTTTACCATGATAATCAAATTAATTCCATTTAACTTTTAACGTCAATGTCAAATGCTTATTACCTCATCAACATATTTTGATAATCATATTATCTAACATTATGTTTCTACCACTATTATCAGAATCGGACCAGACAAGCCAATTTGGGCCTGAAAACCAGCCAATTGGTGGTCCAACCGGTTGGACTAGTTTGACCGATTCACCTTTTCGGAATTAAAAAAAATTAAACTAATTTTTTTTTTTCAAATTTTATTCATATTTTTATATAAATAACTCTGAAATCTTCACTTTTTTATCGGTCTAACACCATGTTAGCTCCAATCTGACCCATTAACCTTTGACCAGTTCAGTCGCCATCCGGGTTTAGTAACCTTAGTTTCTACATATACTACTATCACAATTAACACTTTTAGGTATCATACTCCCTCGTGCAACGCACCTGAGATGCAACTTGTTTATTAGTGTACTTTGTTAATTTAATATATTTTTTCTTAAAATTAGGGGTATCAGTTTATTTCTTTAAGGGTTAAGGTGCAAAAATACCCATGAGCTTTTACTAAAATTGTGCCCAGCACCAAATGCTTTTCAAAAGTGCAAAAGTACCCATGAATTTTAAAAATTGGAGCAAAAATACCATTTCCGTTAGATCCCCATAACAGACGTTACTGACAATAGCAAAATATCGAAATACCTCTAAGCCCAAGAAAAACCTTCCCCACCCTCTATTCATCTTAGTTCGACAGATAGAGGACTGTCACAAGCTATGCCTCTGTTTCGAAGGTCCTATCAATTTTCCTACTTCTCTCGTCCTCCCTTTATCATACCTGCATCACTCATCAAACTATGTCCCTCCCATCTTCAATCAAAAATTCCAGCTACCAAAAAATAAAGAAAGAATAAAAGAACCAAAAGAAAATTTTTAAAAACCAAAATATTTAAACAAGATTGTGAAATCTGCAACTTTCCCTTACAGATCTGCAATGTGAAAATAGGGTGCCCACTATAGGTGCTGTTATACAAAGAAAAGTTTTAAACTCAGAGATGAATGAACACTCTCCTGAAAAACTCGATTTATGACAAGTGGCCTTTGGCGATCAATGATGATAAGGTCGTTGTGCTTGCTAATATATTAACTTCTGCTAGTTGTGAATTAATATTGCATCCGAGTTTTACCTTTTTTGGTCTCAAACCCTTTGAGAGTATGGCATTTAAACTTAGACACAGAAGTAACAATATAAAATTTCATTCATCATGAGATACCAAGAGCTAAATACAGGGAAGAGAATGCTCGATAGTCACTTATGAAGAATGGGGAAGGATGAATCGTAAAGAGAAGGCTGAAACCAAGCCACATGAACGTGAACATAGGCAATTGGGTTAAGGGAGGGAGGAATTAGAGACTAGGTTGAGGGACGCAGGGTTTGAAGTAGGCACTTGGAAGAGGCAGAGCAACGATAACCATGAGCGAAAGCGATAGAGACAAGCGAAAGAGTGGATCTAGAAGGAGAATCAATGACGTTGTTGGGGGAGGAGGCCGTCGTCGCCGCTGCGGAGGAGGCGACCGATGCCGTTGGGGGAGGAGTTAGCCGTCACCGTCGTCTTCGGAATCTAGGAAAATACTCAAGAGATGAAGGAAGGAAGGAGGGAGGGAGCAAGTGACGGACAATAGAGAAGGGGAGGGCAGAAAAGGAAATTAAAAAGCTTAGGTATTTTTTTATTTTTTTAATATGCGGGTCCCACCACAAAAATTAAATGTCAGTTAACACAATTTAACAGTCATGGTTTTTTTGCTCCAATTTTAAAAATTCATGGGTACTTCTGCACCTTCGAAAAGCATTTGGTGCTAGGCGCACTTTTGATGAAAGCTCATGGGTATTCTTGCATCTTAACCCTTTCTTTCTTTTGATGAAAGCTCATGGGTATTTTTGCATCTTAACCCTTTCTTTAATTTATGTGAATTCATTTCAAAAACAAAAAAGGTTTAATATCATATAATATTGAGTATTTTATTTAATTAATTATAAATTTCGTGTTTAATTGTTAAATTTGAAAGAAGAGACCTTCCCCGATTGCCCTTTTAACTAATTTGTAGAACAACAAATAATTAAGATAGTTATTTATGAACTAACATAGAGTTGGTCTAGCGGTGTAAGACCCTGTTAGATTTTTCTGAGTCTTGAGTTTGAGTCTCATAAGAGTTATTTATATGAGAAGAAGTAACTATAAACCTCGAATCGGCTACTAGATGATAATATATAAAAAAAAAATAGTTATTTATGACTAACACGTATAATATTTATAACCCCTTTAATACCCCCACCATTAAGTGATAAAATTATTCCAATAAATAGTGACATTATTAGAAAGAAATTAATATAATAAACAAAAGAGAATGGAACTTCATATTTAATATTAAATTAAAACTCTCAAATAGACCTCATATGAATTGGAGGGAGTAAATATTTTAAAAAATATATACATTACTTTGCCACATTCAAAAAGTATATATTTGAGTTCATAAAAAATAATAAAAATATAAAAAAAATTAACAAAATACAGTTTTGAAAACAAAAAGAAGTTAAATAAATTTTCAATTTTCAAATTAAAAAAAATAAGTGTACCTAAAATTTCGTAGGCTTTTTCTTTACGATGAGGGTGCCCTCTTGTGAGCTTTCCCCTTTACCCCGAGGAATCTCGTCGTCCTTAGATTTAAGAAGATGTGTCGTTTCTCCTGTCTACAAATTAACTCCTGCCCCTCCCTTACCTTTCCACTCAAATCAAAACTCCTCCCTCTCATCCTTCTCTCCCTTGTCTTCTCATTCTTCACATCTCTTACCAACCATCGTCATAATCATTATCAGAAAACTGCTACACACGCAGTCCTAAGATTAAACAGTCCCCAAAAAAATGTTGAAATCAAAATCTATAGACCTCCCAGATTGTTTATATTCTAATCCACCTATCGTAATCCGACCCAGTGCTGCTACCCCAAATCACTCTCTCTATCTCTCAAACCTTGACGACCAAAAGTTCCTCAGATTCTCCATTAAGTACTGTTATCTGTTCCGCAAAACTGTGAGCTTCGATGCCTTGAAGCTTTCTCTCTCCAGAGTTCTTGTGGATTACTATCCATTAGCTGGAAGATTGAGGGCCGTCGATGAACAACAAGGGAAGCTCCACGTGGACTGTAACGCAGAGGGAGCTATTTTCGTTGAAGCATTCATGCCCATCACTGCGAATGAATTACTTGAATCTTCCAACATGCCAAACAAGTCCTGGAAGAAGCTCTTGTATAAGTTCGAAGCTCACAGTTTCTTGGACGTTCCTCCTCTTATTGTCCAGGTCTGTTTCTTCTTGCTTCATTCGTTGATCCTTAGAAATGAATATTTACTTTGTTCTAAAGGTACATCATATTTACCTCATGAATTTGGCATTGAAGTTAAAAAGTGAATAAATGGAGTTAGTTTTGTCTATAGAGATGTCAGTTCCGTGTATATTTTACTGTCCACAAGTTAGAATATAATTTTTTTTTAAAGTTTATTTAGGGGACGTGTTACTGTACATTCCCTACCGGGTATCTTAAAAAGGGTGTTCAGATTTTCTCAGAAAGCTTGCATTCTCCAAATCGTTTCAGTGCTTACCTTACCTGTAATGATTACACTTGCAAGCAATAATCATCAACGTCATTGATCAGCTTTCTCTTTTTAACAAATCTGCCCGCAAATGATTCCTTTTCTCCCTCGATACGTGAAATTGATTAACTCAACCACCACGGTTTATTAAGAGAGAAGGAAGGCCCAAATCTTTAATTTTATCATTTTATGCCTCCATGAAATCTTGATGGCAACTTTCTATCTGCCCGTGCTCCTACTCAACTTTATGTGGTCACAGTCATAGCCTATACGTTTACTTTCAAAATCATGTTTCGAGGTTTGGGATCTGTGTGTTGAAATGCTGATAATATATATATATATATATATGCCTCTTTTTGTTGCTTTCACTAAAGAATTTATATAAATATGGCTGTTGTTCCAACTTTCTTTATACCGTCATGTTTTAAATTAACTTTCTTAAAATGACCAAAATGTCCTTGTCGATCTCATGCTCGTTTACAGGTGACGAGTCTCCAATGCGGAGGAATGGTGGTGTGTGCCGCCATCAGCCACTGCATATGCGATGGCATAGGCACATCTCAGTTTTTAAACGCATGGGCCCACCTGACCACGTCGCCGACTTGTGAATTAGCGATACTGCCCTTCCACTCTCGAAATCTCCTAATGCCTCGAAATCCTCCACAGGTAAAGTTTTTTCACTCGGGATACGCAAAAACTAACACCGCATCCTCTCAGGTGGACCTGGTAAAGTGGTTGCAGTCGCATCCCCTGGTGGCCACGTGTTTCACTTTCACATCTTCTCAGCTTCTTCATCTGAAGAAACAGTGCGTGGTAAAGTGCACGACCTTCGAGGCTCTGGCTTCGCATACGTGGCGCTCCTGGGTTCGTTCACTGGACCTATTCCCTACCCTCAACGTGAAGCTACTTTTCTCGGTCAACGTTCGCAAAAAGCTGAACCCAGAAATCCCTCAGGGGTATTATGGGAATGGATTTGTGTTAGGATGCGTGGAGAGCACAGTGGAGGAATTGCTAAACGCAGGCCTGGACAATGGCGTGAAGTTGGTGCAACAAGGGAAGGCAAAGTTGGACGATGAACATGTGAGGTCAATGATTGATTTGTTGGAGGACAAAACGGTAAAAACGGATCTATCAGCTAGCTTGGTGATATCACAGTGGTCGAAGCTAGGGTTAGAGGAGGTGGATTTTGGAGGAGGGAAGGCACTGCAAATGGGGCCTTTGACCAGTGATATTTACTGTTATTTTTTACCGGTAGCGGGTGATTCTGAAGCGGTGAGAGTGACGGTGTCCGTGCCTGAGGACGTGGCTGAAAAATTCGAGTTTTACATGAAAGAGTGTATCATTTCGGATAAAATAGAAGGAAACGGACATTTTCATCATAACGGCTATCATCCTCAACAAAATGGGTTTATCTGAATGACGTCCATATAATAATACCTCTATCCGCTTTACTTTATAATAGTATTAGTATTATTTACATGGGGGAGAATCTGTATGTAATCGAATTTTATGGAGGGAGTGAGTTTTTGAACGCATTATCATTATTCTCCTCCAATCCTTAATGTAACGCAGGACATAATTTTAAAGTTGATATTATTATAAATGTAATATCTGTTTTTTATATTTATTAATCTTTTTTAATTTACACATATTCATAATCCATCAATCTTAATCAAATAAGAGAGAAATAAAGTGATTTAATCTAATTTAATTAGATAAATAAGTCTTACAATAACCAACGAAGGGATTATATGTGAAAAGTGTTTACTCTAGCAGCTGATCACCCTCGAGAGGAAAGGAGGAGATGTAAAACGGCATTAAAAGAGGGGAAAGGGAAAAATGAAAGGAGGAGGGAGGCGTAGGCGGGAGTTGCAAGTTGAAACGCAGACGTCGTTTTCGGCCTTTCGTGGAAGCTCTTTACCGTACGAGCTTTACCGATGTGGTATCAATTCACTTTCATTCATTCATGATATCAAAGTAAAGGCCTGGGTGAGCCCAAAACAAGCAAGTGGCTACGTGTGCTTCTCAATTATATCCCATGATCCGTCAAATTATATAGCAAACTTTGCGTAGCGAGCGAGCTCTACATCACTGTAGTGGAGCTGTTAAGATATATATGCACTTAACTTGCTTTTATTTACACCGATGTTGTTTTAATTAATAACTCCATTCATATTTTATTGATGGCAGATTCTTTTTGATTAGAGAAAAGTCATTTAGATTAGAGAAAGGTAGAGATGCCAAAACTATAAATAGAAAATGGGAATATTGGGCGCATATCGCATCTAGATTTGCACGTTTTGCACCGAGTGAGTGGAATCATGGATGGCATCAACTATATGTATATGCCTATACTATATTTCATACCACCTCACAGTTATAGCCAGCTTTGGAAATACTAATTAATGACGCACAAAGATATGTAGTCAAAAAATAAAAAGCGCGAAGACGGCGTCGAAACAATGAGAGATAAATAAATGTGAAGATATTCGTGGGGCAACAGTAGAATTCTGGGATAGAGAAGAGACAGGAAGCATAAGAGGGGAATCAAGCACTGTGTAAGTTAGGCTTTTAAAGTGGGACTTTATTCGAAAGGACGTTAATGCAGGCACTCTTGGAGTAAAAATATGCTGGGGAATGATCGATAACGTTGAGACTTGAGAAGCACATTCAAAATGCAAAATAATATTTGAAGGCAGAAAAAGGATTGGAGATTGGAAATGGACGGGGGTGGGGGTGGGGGTGGGCATATATATATATATATATAAAGATTATTATGTGTTTGGAGGATATATAGCCTTTATTTTTTGTGAAGCAACTCATTGAGCGCCCACCAAAATCCCCACTCACCGTCCGCTGATGCATATCGATCGATATGCGTTTTGATATGATTCTCTCTCTCTCCCCCTTTTATTCTTTTTTCTGTGTTTTTTATTGGCTGTTAAAAGATCAGACTCTAATTAAGTCACCGGCTTGTTTTGCTTAAAAAATTAATCAAAAAGAGGACAATGACCCTTTTACTGTTCATTCATTTGATACCTACCAACTTTTGACAATGTTGGCCCAATGTAGCATGCCGACATGGTGTCATCCTCCTCGTTTCTTATCACTCCGGCTAGTTCTACCTTCATCGTCTTCCTCTCCTGTTCCCAACAAAACTTGATTATTTTTCATTAATATCTCAAGTATTTAATATAAGGCATATTGTAGAATAAATAAGTTGTATATATATATCTGTGTGTGTGTGTGTACTTATTTACTGTGGTTAAAAACATATATGTAAATAGGTTAATGTCCCATCTAAGGACTGCTATTCAAGGTCTATATATATATGTGTGGGCTGTGGTATTATACATTAGATTTTTGATTAATAAAGATGTTGATTTCTCAATCATTTATGGATCCATTTTAACATGGCATTAGAGCCCAGGTCCTTCAAGATTGAACAATGGGCTAGCATAACCCGGAACTCGACCTAGCCCTAACACGTATGTTTTGTCCTCTTCCTGAAGGTTTTCGGGTTCTTTTTGTCAAGCATGTTTTCTCTCTTTTCTTCAAGATTCACCATTCGATTAGGGCACACACATGATGGGCTTACAAAGTGAACATTCAGATCCTTGCGCCATCATGATTCTTCCGCCATTATCGAGTCTCTGGTGAGGCGACACTGTGGCCAAGTTCTTGACCCCCGCAATTATACAGTCCACGGCCGAGAGCAAGATCAAAGAAAGCACAAGCAAGATTGGAGGAAATAAGCAAGATCGATGTACAATACACGAAGCCGCTTGAAGTACTATGACTCTTGGGCTCATCGAGGAAGCGACAATAAGATAGGAGGAAGCGGGCAAGATCAAAGTGCAATGATTCTTGACCATCGAAGCTCGAAGTGCTATGATTCTTGCTCTTTATTGTCTAATAATTCATCTCTGAGAGCAAAAACACCAATGAATGCAAAGATTGGCACCATGCTTGTGCCGTGGTTATTGACACTCGTAAAAAGGGCTTGATTCACATTTTGCCTCAGAAGGAAAGGTTTGATTCACTCTATTTTCAAAATTTATGTAATTAAATAGTGATTCCAATTTTGTCTCATCATGATTCTTGTGAGAGTTAGTGTTTCATTGGCTGGATTTTGATAGTTTTATTTTCCATCTACTGTCAGACCTTCCTATCGGGACCTCGATTCTGTTAGCCTTTAATTTACCCACTGTCAGAATTTTTTTTGTCTCTATCAGTCTCCCTGCAGTAATGGCGAAAGTTGCAAAGAGAAAATCTACTAGTTTTGAGTTTCAGCATCCACTATATTTGCACCCCACATACGCCCTTACTGTCACTTTGGTGTCTCAAGTATTAACCAAATCCCAAAATTATGTTGTTTGGAGCAGGTCCATGAAACTTGCCCTCCATGGTAAGAACAAGTTGGGGTTTGTCAATGGAACTTGTCTTCTAGAGAATTAGGAGCCACACCATCGAGATCAGTGGGATTGCTGCAATTCGACAATTTTGTCGACAAGGACATTGTAAGTGGCATTGTTTTCTCACGGAGTACACACTTGGTATGGATGGACTTAAAAGAAAGGTTTGACATAATGGACAATGCAAAAATCTTTTCCCTTCATTGCTCCATTAATTCTCTTGTCCAGGTTAATCCTCAGTTTCTGCTTATTACACAAAACTGAAAGAATTGTGGGATGAACATGCTGCCCTTGTCCCAATCCCAAGCTGCCAATGAGATCTTCTCAAGATTACTCCAAGATAGTGCACGAATAAAGGCTCTTCCAATTTTTAATGGGCCTTGATGAAGGATTCCACCATGTTCTAAGTCAGATTCTTCTCATGAATCCATCGCCCTCATCCAATCAAGCGTATTCAATGATCACACAAGAAGAAACCTAAAGGAATATGTCCTATAATTCACTGGTCAAGCCTTTTGAAGGTAACATAATGACCACTAATGCCAATAGAGGACGTAGAGGCAAAGCAAGAGGACGTGCGTGATGACGTTCTCAAGAAGTTTACAGTCACTGTAATAGGAGGGGACATCAGAAGGAAACTTTTTACCATTTGATAAAATTTCCACCTGGTTTCCCCATATCAAGATTTAACACGATTCGAGATCTAACCCCATTATAGCTTATCCTACTGCTAAAGCAAACAGTGGGGATAAGAAATCTTCTGCTGCCCAAAACACATCACCAACTGGTCTGTTCACTCCTAATCAATATAAACAAATTTGGATATGCTAAAAAAGGACATGGAGCCATCAAAAGCTATTATGAGTATTCAAGCTGCAACTCCAGGTTTGTCTCTTAACTCTATAAATGAATGGATCTTGGATTCTGGTACTAGTTGTCATATAGTAAGTAGTTTAGTTTACTTAGACAAAAATATCCCATATTTAGGTGTGCCAAAATGGGTTAGGCTCCTTAGTAGTGAAAGAATTAGAATAACTCATATAGGAGAAGTAAAGATTACTGAAAATGTTTTCTTAAAAAATGTTTTATATGCAAAAGAATTTTGTTATAACTTAATTTCCATTGCTAAACTTGCCTTGGATAGCCAACTTGTTGTGTCTTTCTTCCCTAATATTTGTGTATCGTAGGAATGTATAATGGAATGACCAAAGGGATTGGTAGACTTACTAGAGGCTTGTATCTTCTACAAAAGGAATGAAATACTAAACAAGCCAATGTTACTGGAAAGCATAATAATATAGGGATTAACAAAGGTTTTCTTTAGCATTGTAGATTGGGCCATCCCCCTCTTAATGTTTTGAAACACTTGAATAATCTGAAAACTGAAAAATGTAATACTGATTTCTTTGATAAATGTGAAGTTGGCATTCAGGCAAAGATGACTCGGTTACCTTTAAGCATTAATTCTTCTAAATCTCATCATTGTTTTCAATTGTTGCTTGCTGATGTGTAGGGGCCTTATAGAACTTCTACACATCAAGAGCATAGATATTTCTTAACTTTGGTTGATGATTTCTCCAAAGACACATGGATTTTCTTGATTCATCACAAATCTAAAACTGCACAATTTTTAAAGACGTTTGTTTCTTAGTTCAGTACTAAAATTAAAGGTTTGAGAATTATAAAGGTACTGAGTTTGTAAATCATGAGGTTAAAGAATTCTTAGTTAGTAAAGGAATTATTCACCAAAAATCTTGTCCATTTACCCCTTGACAAAATGGTATAGTAAAAAGAAAGCATAGATATCTTTTAACTGTTGTTAGGAGCGTTATGTTTTACTCTAATATGCTTATTAAATTTTGGGGTGAAGCTATTAGAGCAGCAACATATTTCATTAATAGAACCCCTTCTAAAGGACTAAATAATTTGACCACTATGAGCTATTATATATGAAACAACCTGTTTTAGATCATTTAAAGGTATTTGGATGTCATGTGTTTGTTGTTAACCTAAATTGTACAAATAAGTTTCAACCTAGGGCTGAATCATCACTACTACAGACAACGATTTTAATGTATGTTTTTTAGCCCTTTTAACATCTAAAAAAAGGGGGACGTTTATGCCGGAAACGTAATAAAGTAAGGATAGGGCGTCTGTTAAAAAAGGGACGTCTAAAGGTTCTTTTTTAAAAAAATCGTTTATATCATATATCTGGACTAAACACTATTTGAAATTAGAAATTACATATCATAGTCACTAACATTATAGATCTAGTATCTGAACTCCAAATTTAAAATCCACACAATGATAACTCCAAAGTCGAAATCTCACAGGCATAAGATGATAATAATAAGAGGAATCAATTGCAAAAAATCATCTGCTTTTATTATTGAAATTCATTTTCTCATAGTAGTGAATAGAGAGAAGCGACAAGGAGAGATGAACCTCGTTTTCTCAGGAGGAATATATGCCAAGATGCATGTTTCAGAATCTCTATTTGCAAGCCATAACAACACAAGTTAGAAGATAAAATAGAAGGGAAACCTAAAAAAGAGAGAGAAAAGATAAAATAATAAAAAATGGTGCAAAAACAGAACAAATATAGAGGCGAAAAAAGAGAGAGAAGAGGAAGAAGCAAGAGTTAAAAGAGCAGGAAGAACCAAAAACTCTCATATTAGAGTGAAAGTGTGAAACTGACAAATAAAGTGTCAGACCCTTATCTTATTTTTTCCTTTTTTAGAGAATTTGCAGAAAATGATACACAGTTTAACAAGCAACACAGGAATATCACTAATATACTGATAAAAAGTACACGATTATGGAAATTCCCTATTGGGATTGTACGTGATAATTACAATCAATGTCGTCGCACAGGGCTACTAGGGTATCTAAACTCGCTACAATGAAACGGAAACATTTTCCCATCTTCATTCCACCACTGCATTCCTCCAGTAGGGTTCTCTTATTTGCTTTCAGTACACCTCCTGTTTTCACCTGTCTAAATTATTGGTAGGGGAGGGTGAGATTCAAGAGAACCTCAGTAGGAAACAGATACCATAATGTATACATGATAGATGCTATGTGTATGACATGTTAGCTTTAAGTAGATGTATGCCCTATAATGATATTTTTGTATGCTCAATGTTTCATGCAACAAAACTATGGCCACAGCGAAAACAGAAACAGAGCTTCATTTATTCAAATATGCTCGACACAATCAAGTAAAGCAATCATATACATCACTACACAAGTACAAATATCAAATACACGCAGGAGAGGTAAGTTCCCTACCTTAACCCTTTTTGATCCTTAAATAGGCTCCTCAAACTTCGTGCCTCAATAAGCGTGCTAACCCCTCGGGCTCTGAACTCGGTCCTAAAATGTCAAATGTAAAAGAATTAGGTTAAAACTCATTCATGTATCATTTAGGGACTTCCATAGTATTTATAATGGCTATATAAGCCTATTGTGAAATTTTACCAAAATGCCCCGGGGGGCCCGGCCCTGCTGTACCCGATTCGACCACACTTTTTTTGTAATTTTGAACTAGGCTATTCTGATATATTTTCATTTAAGGAATCCATTTTCAGACTCAAAATTATCAAATTCACTTCCAAAAGACCAAAATGCCCTTGCAGCCCCTATTTCAGGGTTTCATGGGTGTTTTGGTAATTATGCTTTTTCAAGCTTTTCTTAAAAAGTGATAAATTGTAACCCTACCTAATTTTTCCTCATGAACTCAATGGAATCATCAGAACATCAAAAATTCAGCCCTAACCCCTTGAACCAATAATGGTCGAAATTCCCAATTCTGCGGGAAAAATTGGGATTTTCCAACTCTGACTTTGTGAACTTGCTCTTTTCCACTCCTAAACACTTTATTAACTATTTAATTATATTATAACCACCATTTGAACTCAATTTTGGCAGCATAATGCCTAGGACACACCCTTTCCCAGATTTTACAATCAGAGCAAATCTAACAGAAATTCACCGATTAAATCATCCACAACAGCCTGAATAACCAATATTGAAGTTTAGGAAGTTACATTTGCTTCCTTCTGGAGTTTCCTTCTTTGGCCAAAAGCCCTAGCCTCTCAACAATGAAATTTAGCTTCTCAAATACCTTGAATCAAGTAGAAGAGTAGCTTAGAGGAACGATTATACGAGTTGCGAGCTAATTCACCGAAGAAATCAAGCTTACCTGGTGAGATTTTTCCTCCTTCTATCTACAAGTTCTCAAACTCACTCTATCTCTATCCTTTCTCAAATACCGTCGGGAAATGGCAAGGAAAGGGAACAAAGATGTGTTTTATAATATCATACTTATGTTATACAGTAGCTTCCTTATGTCATAACTTTTGCCTAATTTCCCAAAAATCAAAATGTTAATATTTATCTACATGTAAATAGGTTATAAAGCCCAATTAAAATTCAAATAATCCTTCTTTTTTGGTCCATCCATAATCATGTCTAAGGGTCCTTCAATCAGCTCAAATGGCTTTTCCCATTTATCTCATAATTTCAAAGTTGTTTTTCCTTCATTTTCGGATTTATTGGAAATTATGGCAGATTTTTTGCCTAAACTTTGAAAAATCATAACTAAATTTGTTGACATCAGATTGGAGTGATTCTAAAGGCTATAGAACCCTTATTGAGTTTAATTTCAAGAAAAAATATGGTCCTTAGCCAATTAGAAGCTCACAATTCTCAGAATTTAAATCTTTAGACGCTATTCCAGAAACTTTTCAATTTTTCTGAGCTAATTAAAAAAATTTATAACTTTTTACATACAGCTCCAAAAATTACCCATACCTATCAAATTAAAGCTTAGGATATCTACTTCCATCTTATAAAATTTCATATTTTTTTGTCATTATTTGGCAAGGTATTAAAACCCAGACCGGGTATTGAACCGGTCAGGGTACTGGGTTAAGGGTCAGTGGGTCAGACCGGAGCCAAACCGAGACCAAATCGGTAAGAAATTGAAGATTTTAGGCTTATAGTATAAAATTCTAAAGGAAAAATTTTTAATTTTTTTTTTAAATTGGAACTCGGACCGGACCGGTTTACCGGCCAGTTCATCAGTTTCCAGGCCGGTCCGGTCCGAGTTCCACAACCTTGTTATTTGATCATCCAAAACCACTTAACAATCTCACTGCCTCACCGAGCATTTTCACTGACAACAAAATCACATTCTCCAAAATTTACTATTTTTTGATTGCATATTTCCAATTATTACAATACATATTGATGAATAAAATTTGAAGTGTTACATAAAGACTGTTAATTTTAATTCAAACTGCTTTTGACGTCCTAAATTTAATTTAGGGATGCAACCATTAGCTCCCTAATTTAAATTTGAGATGTTAAAAGTGGGCCTTTGATATCCATTTTTGAAGCTGGGACGTTTAATATGTCAAACTTGACGCACATAATTACAAAAATGCCACCACCTTTATTTTTTACTTCCTTTTTTTAAAAAGAGACATCCTTTAGGGTAGTAAAATCTATAGTTTGTAGTAGTGCATGTGTGTTTTTGGGGTAACCAACTACCCAAAAGGGCTATACACTATATAATATCAAAACCAAAACGCTCATGGTTACTAGGCATGCGACATTTATAGAAGATAAGTTCCCTATCAAAGATCTAGAAGCTAATCATCAAGGGGGAGTGAGTAATAGAATTATTGATCATTTTATTCATGACAACAATAATTTCCTACTTCCTAAGGTAAGAAATGATCATGAGGATGAGGTCCATAAAGGCAATAAGCAATTGCTCGAACTTGGACCAGAATATAGTCACCCAGAAACGAGGGAGCATAATCTGTTAAAAATGAGGTAGCATAATCTGCTAAAAACTAGTGAAACTCTAACTCCCATACGATCTAATAATAAGCCAATTAGAAATAGGCAATCTCCTAGGTGGACCAAAGACTATAAATGTGATTTTTTACCCACTAACGATGGTGAACAACAACCTGAAATTGATGATTTACAAAACCATACTACTTTGTTTCATTCTATTGACTATGATGATTTGTCTTCTTCTAATAAAGCTTTTCTATATGCTATTGACAAAGAAATTGAGCCTTACACTTATGAGCGAGCTTCTAAAGACCCTAGATGGATTGAGGCAATGCAAAATGAAATTGAGGTCTTGGAAACTAATAAAACATGGAAGGTAGTTACTCTCCCTAAAGGTAAGAAACCAATAGGTTGTAAATGAGTGTTTAAGGCTAAATATAAAGTTGATGGAACATTAGATAAATTTAAAGCAAGATTAGTTGCAAAAAGATATAATCAGAGGGAAGGAATTGATTTCTTTGAAACATTTTCTCCGATTGTGAAAATTGTGACTATTAGAACTATCTTAAAATTAGTTGTTGTTTATAATTGGCCGATACACCAAATGGATGTTAAAAATGTGTTTTTGTAGGGAGACCTACATGAGGAAGTCTAAATGACCATAGCTCAAGGTTTTGAAACCAAGGGAGAGCATTACAAGGTATGTAAACTTGAGAAATCATTGTATGACTTGAAGCAAGCTTCAAGACAATAAAATGAGAAATTAACTCAGTCAATTATTAAAGGTGGTTTTGAACAAAGTAAGCATGATTATGCTCTTATCTAGAAATGAAACCAAGGTAATATAGTTATTGTGCTTGCTTATGTTAATGATTTGATGATCACTAGAAATAGCCTAAAGGAAATAAATGCTGTAAAGAAATATATTCATAGTGAGTTTAGAATTAAAGATTTAGGAACATTAAAATACTTTCTTAGTCTAGAGGTTTTGAGGTCCAAGTATGGAGTCCTACTTAATCAAAGAAAATATGCAAGTGAATTGATTTCTAAGACAGGTTTGAGCGAAAAAGAGATTGTGATGACTCCTATGGAACAAAATTTGAGGCTTACAGTTGCTGAAACAAAATCAGATCATTTCTTACAAGATCCAAGAGTATATGGAAGTCTAGTTTGTAAGCTACTTTATCTTACTTTGACTAGACCTGATATTTCCTTTTCAGTGCATGTGCTGACTCAATTTATGCAAGAGCCTAAGCAGTCTCGCTTGCGAGCTGCATTACGACTAGTGAAGTATCTCAAAGATAGCTCGGGGAGAGGACTATATATTTTTAGTAGAAAATTCACGAAGAGTGGAGTGCTTCTCCGATTCTGACCATGGAGCTTGTCTAGATACAAAGAAATTTGTCATCGGGTTCTTGGTGAAGCTGTGAGGACCATTAATTTGCTGGAAATCCAAGAAGCAAACTGTAGTTTCTATCTCTTCTGTTGAGGTTGAATATACTTGGATTGTAGGACTGCTAAAGGAGTTACATGTTCAACAAGTAGAAACTGTGAAGGTGTATTGTGATAATAGCGCAGCTATTCACATTGCGACAAATCAAGTTTTTCATGAGTGTAACAAGCGCATCGAGATAGATTGTCGTTTTGTGAGATAAAAGTTGGTAGACGGCATGATAGAGTTTGGACATGTTCATTTAGAAGAGCAGCTTGCTGATATTTTAATAAAATCGCTTGGATCTTCACAGCATGCATGATTATATATTGTGCAAGTTGAGAACTAATGAATATAGAATTCCCAACTTGAGGGGAGTGTAGAATAAATAAATTGTATATATAAATGTGTGTACTTATATCCTATGGTTAAAAACATTTATGTAAATAGGTTAATGTCCCATCTAGGGACTGATATGCAGGGCCTATATATATGTGTGGGCTGTGATATTTTATAATGGATTTTAGATTAATAAAGATGTTGATTTCTCAGTCATTTTTGGACCCACTTTAAAAATATTTATTTAATTTAATTAGATTAATGAAGTTAGTTACTATGACATGTATTTTCTAAAATGGTCATTTTCTTTAATTTCCACCTTCCCTCTCCTCCTTGATTATTGCTGAAGAAGCATCAATAAGAGTAAATTAGGAAAATATTGATAAATATGAGAATTATTTTTTATATTTATGATCAAAATCAACTTCCCAAATAAATCATACATTAAGAACCAGAGAGAGTATTATTACATTATGAACATTTCGACTGGGACATTGCTCATACGCCCGTAGCCTGATTTTGTGATGAGGGATTTTGGACCGAATTACCTCTTTCATTTGGTTTTTAGGAAACCAACCTTGATGGCTAATCAGGACTTCATAGGTTAAGCAGATCATGATATCAGAGTTCAAATGCATCAAGAACGTTATTTGTTTTCAAGCATCAAACTCCAACTTCAATTCATATGATTGCAGAGTCATGTGAAGTTAGGGTCGCTGATGTAGACTGTCATAGTGGTTGTTTGTCATTAAATCTGCCAATAACTAAGTATTGAATCATAAATAATTAAACTGAGAAAAAATAAATCAGTATGTTTTAAAAATTCTAAATAATCCAGTCAGTATAGCTCATCAGCTTGAATCTGTTCCCACAATAATTGTGAGAGATAAGGGAATGTGTGTGTGTGAGAACAAATTAAGTCAAATGTCCTTTACATGGATCAACGAATTTTTTATTTCATTCGAGAATAAAAGAAACGCCGCAACATTATTTGTTGACAGCATTCTCTGGAGGATTTAGACCTAGTGGCAACTCGCGTGCAAAATGATAGTAGCAAATTATAATGCTAACCTTTTTCTTTGTGTCTCTATATCAATGATTGCGATTGTTTTTATTTACATGTGCATAATCCATAAAATATTTTTTAAGAAATTGGAAGAGCATGTCATATAATGTATATATGCAAGCATAAAACACACACACACACACTAAACATAAAAATCTCAAAAAACTAACAAGCATTATATTAAAGATTATGGATGCTAATCAAGCAACGTTTCTCTTTTAATTCTTAAGAAGAAAAGTAACACGAAAGAACAGACATCTTAGACTGAATTGATTCGAAGCATCCAAATATCGATAAGAATAAGATCGAGGGAGGAAGGTAACCTAAAAAAAACTGATAAGAATAAAAGTGTTAGGGTGCTTTATAGATCTTAGACCCCCAGGAGCGTCATCCACGGTCATGTCCTTGCCATCTTAGGATGTCACTTTCTTTGCTTCCTGGCCACTTCTTTTTATTTCTTTTCTTTTCTTTTTACCCAAAAAAAAAGAAAAAAAAGAAACCACATCTTTCTTTGATGTATTATGCAATTAATATGTTCTTGTCTATTAATATTGATTTATCTGTTATATAGGGCGCCTTCTCTTTTTAAAACAAAAATATAAAGGCATTGTCTTCGATACGCATTTGATTCCTCTTTGTTCTGCTTTTATCAGAAAAACACCAAAACTAAAGCGATATTTTAAATCTCAGTTTTCTGATTCGATACTTTTAAATCAAACAATGCCCTTTTGAAAAGGAAGAACTTTTTATTTCTATTTTTTTTTTGTATTGTATTGTTCATGATGGTTTAAAATTTGAAATTTTATGACAGCCCTTGCCGACATGGCTAATTTAAAATGACACAATTCAAAAAAGTGATGGCAACGTCTTGTTTTTTTTTTTTTTTTACAAGGTGATGGCAAACCACATGAGTCCGTACAAGAGTCTCTATTTCAGTAATATTGCTGTTCACTCTTTAAAATATAATATCTGTTTCGGGTTTGCATGAATTATAAAATGAACTTATCATCGACTCAATGTTCGATTCTCCATGTAGATTGGCATAATTCGTACTTAATTGTATTTAAAATAAATATAATAATAGCTGATTATGAGTTTAGGAGGCCAGTTTTCCAATATTAGCTTCTTGTTATGTGGACTAACTTCCATCATTTAATCATTTAATTTTACAATATGTTGCAATTGAGTCTCAATTACAAATAGTTTAAATTTTAGATGACTAAATTTTTTGTTGGCAGCTGTCTAAATCAATACTTGTAAGTTGTAACTTATTTTTCAGAAAGTTATTTTAAGGCTTCATTGTCTTTTTTTTTTGTTTTAACTTCAATTTCATTCTCCTTTCGTAAAAAAATGTTTTCGTGAGTATTTTATTAAAAGGAAATCCCGTCTGTTAACATTCCTTTGCAATAATAAATCTGAAGCTGATGCACCACTGACGTCAATTATTTGCGATATAATTTAAAACACATAATGATCATTTCAGCTTGTGTGGCCCCATTTTTGTTGGTTTGGTCTATTCATCATTCGTCCTCCTTTTCAAAATCAATTGAATATATTCATCATTCCTCTACCCCGATATATAGGGATTTATCGTGGATCGTGGAAAAGCATTAAAGCATAAATAAAAAGAGCCAATAAGCAAAGATATTTATTCTCTCCGGTCTTAATTATAAGATAAAGTTGATTTTTTTGGAGAAATTAAGGAAGCTAATTAAATTACTTTAGAGTGTTTATATTTTTAGTTTTTTCTTCAAACTAATTAGTTTAACTAATAAACTAATATATAATCTAAAGATACATAACATATGATATGATTAAATAACTTATTTAGCTTCCTTAATTTCTCTAAAAAAAGTAAACTTTATCTTATAATTAGGACCGGAGGTAGTAATTAGCATATGGATAGCTCAAAAAAGGACAAATCCCATGGGCAACAAAAATAAACTAAAACCGATAATGAACATGCTTCTACCTATATAATAAATAATAATCAGTGTGATAAGTGCCTCATAAAAGTAAATACTAATAGTAGAATGGAATTTTCTGTGGCGATAATGTGAAATGAAAACACCGATCAAATTAATTAAAGACCCAACGAATAATTAAAACAATGAGAACAGCGTATACGCAACAGGGGAGATAGCCTGCATCCGTGAGTAGTGTGCTCTCTAGTCACATATATTATTTAATATGCGCTAAATGTTTGACAATAATTTTGCATGTTTCTTACAGTACATGTTTTTTTTTATGAAGACCAAATTTCATTAAAATTTAAAATGAGGTTACATATTAATATTCTATAGCTAAAAAAGGACATGAATACAGAGAAGCAAGAATAAAAGAGTTAATTCCTAATACCATAACTATATTTTGAAAATGAAATAAATCTAATAAGTTATCTATATCATGAAAAATTATATTTGAATGTTGCTTCGAATTCTCCACTTTATGTAGTCATTTCTTCTTGCAGCCAAAAAAGATTAGTGACTCTTTTTCATCCAAGTTAAAAAGACAGTACTTGTTTTTTAAATATTCTATAGAGGTTAATTCGATATTAAATTAATTACAGTCCCAGATTATAGTACTTCGGAGGTTGCTAGGTCTTTGTGAGCAGGTGGAGCACGAGGTCGACATTTTTATTCTTATTCTATGGATATTTTTTTATACAATTATTCTATGGATTTTGTTTGACAATATTTAGATCGACTTGTCTTCCCTATATTGTGCCCCTCATGCTTCGACCATTCGGCCCATCTCCAGCAAGCCTACACCTGGCCCGTTCACATTCTTCACGGGCTCGGGCCCACTGATTTTAGCCCAATCTTCTCAACAGTAATATTCATGCTCCCAATATGTTGTCAATTTGATTTGGGCCCCATGAATTGAATTACACCGGGAATAAAATATTTGTTTTAGGTGCGTACAACACTATAAAGTTGATATTGAATAAATACTTTAAGATTTTTAATGCACTTTTATTTAGAGGATGTTTTGGAAGTTCGTGACAAGGTTTAAATTGCTCCTGAAAAAAATACTTTATAGGTAAAATTTCTCAAAAAAAAAAGAAATATTTGAAGAGCAAAATTGTGTCACAAAATACTTTAGAGTTGAGGATGTACCTAAAATAAATATTTTAGGGTGCTAAATGCACTATAAATTATTTTAGGATACTCAATACATTTGACAAAATACTTTAAAGTACTGAACACACCTTAACTCTTTCATTTATTTCAACCTATCCAACACAAGTCCCTGTAATCTTGTTAGGGCTATAATAAGAGAAAAAAAAGAAATAGAAATCACTTGTTTTTTTTATTTTTGCCAAATAATAATTATCACTTGTCACCTTTAGAGAATATATTAAACACCGAAAGGAACGACATCTTAATTAAGTAACACATAGGTAATAAAGAAACACTCTATAGGAGGCATTTTGCTCATAAATTACTAGTCATCGGATGCTATAACTAATAATGAACTACTTGCCATCGAGTGCTATGTCTACTAATTAAAGAAGCAATACTCTATCGGAGGTAATATTCTATCTCCCCTTTGTCCAGTTTCCAAGCTACAAAAACTAATTAAAATGTGTAATTTAGGTGATGTGATCAGCGAGATATCCTTACAGAAGTTTGGCAGGCTCAAGCTAATTATGACTATGAACACTACTTTCAGGATAAGAAGTACAGTGTTGGTGCAGCTAGAAGTGAGATTTGGTGCCCCCAAAGATCAGGATCAGGTAAAAATGAATGTAAATGGCTCATTTAATATTCTCTCCTGTCCTTAATATATATATATAAGATGTATTTGGGGAATTGATATTTATCCTTAATATAAGACATATTTTTCATATTTATCAAATTTTTATCAATTTTCCAATATTAATGCCCCATCACTAATAATACTCCACTATTTTATCATTATATGTTATCAATACTCCTGACAGAAAGTCTCTTGTTGCCTTATGGATCCAAAATTGGAAGATTGTGTGTGAATAGCGGTGGACAGACAGATATATGTACACACTGAGGATGCTTGATTGGAATATTAATGATGGTACGTACGGTAGTGCATAATAGTATTCTCAAGCTTGATCAGTAGTTTTATGTGAATAACTGTGAATTGTGAATTTTCTTGGCTTGCAGGGAACGCCATCAATAAGCTAGTTAGTTAGATCTGTTGGCAATCATTACTTCAAAGAGGATAAGGGCATGCAGGTGCCACTATTACAAAAAGTACTTTTAACATCACTAATTAACGTCTGTTTTTAAAAAACATACGTTGAAAAGGAGGCGGTGGTATTTTTAAAATTTTGACTACACTTTCAAAGACCATTTTTGAAAAACGGTCGTTGAAAGTGTAGACTTTTAACGACTGTTTTCAAAAACAGTCGTTGAAAGTAACTTTCAACGACCGTTTTTCAAAAATATTCGTTAAAAGTGTCCTAGATCTGTTTTAATCACAATCGTATCTCCTTTACTAATCGTGTCTCTCCTTCTCAGATCCGCATCTGAGCCCTAGTCCAATTTCCAATCACATCATCTGGCCCCTCTTCGATCCTAGACACAGCCTCCAGCCTGTTCTTGGACCAAATCGTGACCTTCACCTTCCTCTCTGTTAGCGTTATCGCTAACTCTCTCCTCCTCAGCCTCATTCCGATAATCAGGAACATGCTCGGTCCATGCTCAAGAGTATGATATGCGTGGATCTTTAGCACTTCCAATCTTTTAGCAAAGTAGCAACATTTACTTGGGTGTTAATGAGGTTGTAATAACAACCCAGAAGATTAAGTATTTCCCTAAGCTTGAGAGTGTTTGCAAAGCACTTGAGGTTTTTCTCCTTGCCTTTTTATATTTAATTTTTTTGTTATCATTTTTAGAAGTTGAATTGCAATTATATTTGGGGTTTACTTCCTGAAACGAAAAGTTTAAAATTTTATTTAAATGTTGCTCGTTGGAAATTTTGTTTGAATGTTGCTCATTGGAAATTTCTATCCCAAAACTTGAGTTCTGTACAAGATTTTTTTTTTAAAAAAATAAAGGGATACAACGACCGTTTTTGGAAAAACAGTTATTGTATGTCACTTACAACGACCGTTCTTGCAAAAACAGTCGTCGTAAATCTCTTATAACAACTGTTTTAAAACGGTCGTCTATTTTAAAACTTTCAACAATACTCACATATACGTCCCCCTAAAAACAGTTATCTAAAGGGTATAAAAACGGACGTTAAAAGTCCCTTTTATAGTAGTGGCTTTCAACGCCGGCGTGGGTCATTGAAGCACCATCCTCTTTTAGAGATATTTTCCCCAACCATATTTAGCTTTATTGGAAACAGTATATATCATCATTTGGGATAGTCTATTTTTTACTTATAAGTGCTTATAATTCGTGATTTACGGTATATGAGGTAAGTATGTGAGAGAAGTTTTGTCTCGACTTACATAATAAGTGTTTATTTCATAAAAATAAGCTCTTTCAAACACTCACATATGTAAGAAAGGGCTGGGTTGATTTTATTTCTGTTTTTTCTATAGGGAGTACTTGTTGGCTTTATATATAGTATTTTAACCATGCTGCTTGTTGCTTTTGTTTTAATTGTCTCCAGGATGTTGGATGTCGGTACTTTCTTGTGTTACGTTACTTACAGGGTTTGCTTTTTGGTTTTTATCATGCTGTATTAATGTTGGTTTTTATCATATATATAGATATATATACACTTATCTAATCCTTAATATAAGATCTAATTGGGAGTTAATGTTGGTTCTAAATATAAGACTTATTTTTTATATTTATCAATCTTTTTTAATTAATAATTACCTTGTTGATACTCTCTCAATAATAATCAAGTGAGAGATTGATGGGGAGAATTAAAAAGGATGATTATAGTGTTTTATAAAAAAAACATGTCATGATAATTAACTTAACTAACTTTCTTAATCTAATCAAATTAGATAAATATATACTCCCTCCGGTCCTAATTATAAGATAAAATTGACTTTTTTGGAGAAATTAAGGAAGCCAATTAAATTACTTTATAGCCCGTTTGGTTCGATTACATGAGAGAGGATTACATGTAATCCTGATGTAATAGAGTGATTACAGTGTTTGGTTGCGCTTATGAAATGTAAACAGGATTACATTTTGTAATCTTGATTACATCATTTGATGTAATCAGGATTACACTGCTAAAACTAATGAATGAGGATGCAGACATCCTGTAATCAAGAGAAAATGACACTATTGTCATTATAATTTTTAAAACTGACCAAAGTGTTCACCCATAAATGCTATTAAATATTAAATAATTTTAATTATTACCATTAAATATTAAAAAATAATTAATAATATAGAAAATTAAGAAATATTCCCCTATTAAAAATTAAAAAATTATATTCCACCTTTAAAAAAATATTAAAATATATCATTAAATAATATTTTCA
The DNA here is from genome assembly GCA_963855925.1 of Inga laurina. NCBI lineage: Eukaryota > Viridiplantae > Streptophyta > Magnoliopsida > Fabales > Fabaceae > Inga > Inga laurina. Next base: position 9,429,641 of record OY979704.1, on the reverse strand, counting down.
TCATTAAATATTAAAAGAATTAACATGAGTCCAACCTATATACCGTATAATATTTTTATCATTAAATATTAAAAAATTACCATAAACCCAATGTATATATTGCACAGAATTTAAAAAATTATTATGAACCCAATGTGTACATTATTATATGTGTAGACATGGTTAATTTTTCCTTTATTATATTATTCCTATATATTCTCATTTTTGATGTAATCCAACCAAACATTTTTATACATATACATCATCTTTCCCTAATGATGAACCAAACAAATTATATAATCATCATTACATTACATTACATTGCATTGCATTACATCCCATTACATTACCTCCAATTCCGTGAACCAAACGGGCACTTAGAGTATTTTTATTTTTATTTTTTTCTCTAAACTAATTAATTTGATTAATAAACTAATATATAATTTAAGGATAACAAAAATATAAACACTCTAAAGTAAGTTAATTAGCTTCCTTAATTTCTCCAAAAAAATCAATTTTATCTTATAATTAAGATCGGAGGGAGTAGATCAGAACTGTGGTCTTGATTTTCGTTGATACGTGGGATTTGTTACATTGTACGGGTATGTGCTGATGGTGTTGTGTGAGTTGATGTATTACTAATTTGTCGAGCAGAAGACTTGACTAATTAGGCGACCCTTATGATCCCTACCGACACTATTGAGCTCTTCAAAAAATGGAAATTGAAATGAAACAACAGTGATGTACTGTTGTATATTCTCATATCACATAACCAAAAACCACCTCGTATGTCGAAGTTTACAGCGCACAGCACACACGTAATAGCGACCATATAAATCAACACTTTATTTTTTTACTCCTAATTAATTAATATGGGGAGAACTAGAAAGTTTTAGAAACTGGAAGCTAAGGGCAGAAATGGAGGTCGTGGAGGGTGTGTGGCAAAGGGCAGAGGATGAGCAATAAGAACCCTAATTAAGGACAGACGAGGAGATCGAGACGACAAACTAGAATTACAATATATATATACACATATAAGAAAATGTTAATATTAATACATGTAATGATATATATATATAATAGTGGAGCAGGGCCCCTCAGTGTTGGATTTCATGGGCATCGGTTTGAGAAAGCATATATTCTCCTGTTCCAATGCCTTTTCTTCTTCTCATCACTCCTACTTTTCAGTCCACACCCCATGCTTTTCCACCTGCTTTTCAGGGTTTTGCCAAAACTAACACTTCTGCTCGCAATACGCTTCTTTCTTTCGATTGGGCAAATATAATGGATGAGAATACTAATAATTGAACTAAAAGGAAATTGTGGGTCTATAACTGCCCAAATTATTGACTAAAACAAGGATATATATAAATATATATGCTTTTCCCTTTTTTTTGTTATCAACATACGAAAGGAGAAAAATTAAAGTATATATCCAGTTGATTGATATGACTTTAGGGTTTTGTAAGATGTAATTTGTACAAGTATATTGGGAATTTGCATGGACAGAGACTCGCTAATTATTCAGTGGCGTACGATGCCTTTATACAATAAACAAAGATTTGATTCTGTGAAAGTGGCAATTATTGCAATTCCTTATATACCATGTATGATTCTAATAATTATTACTCGAGGACAAACTCTCGACATGAACTCATAATTCAAAAAAGAAGAAAAGAGGGGGGAAAGTTAATGAAAATGTTGGATGAATAATGCCATAGGAAGAAGCATCATATCACTAATAAAGTCGACCCTTAAGGACGAAAGGCCTTGGAATATCTATCTCTGGCTAGTGGCTAGAAATTGAACCTAGAGAAAGAAAGAAAGGCACCAAAAATTAAAAAATAAAAAATAAAAAAAATAAAAATAAAGGGGACGTACGCGATGACTCGCAAAAGGCCTTGTGGGGTGTAGTAGTTGTGAATTGAATGCCACCAAGTAGTGATTAGATCGAAGGAACACTAACTAGGAATCTTTTAATCACGTCGTTAATTACCGAAGAAAACCGTGATTTGAAACTCTTGCATGTACGTCAGCGTTAGTGAAAGTAAATGACTCGGATACGTTATAAGGGCAACTTGGAAGAACTTTATCATAAAGCAGAGTTCCATGATAGGAGACTCATCCCAATAGGGTTTATTGTTTAAAGACCAGGAGAGAATGGTGTTCTTTAATATATAAGGGTTAAGGTGTAAAAATGCACATAAGCTTTTCTCAAAAGTGTACCCAACACCAAATGTTTTTTTTAGGGGCAAAAGTGCCCATGAGCTTAAAAAGTCACGTATTCTGTTATCTTGAGGACGTTGACCGTGTCGTGAGTTTTAACTTTTTTGACTAAAAATGCTGACTAGGAGCATGATGTGGAGGAATAATAACAACTTGGAAGGATGAGATGCTGACATGGCAAGGCAAATAAGATCTGAATATGAATTAAATCTAAATAACAAAAATTAAAAAGAAAACAGAAATAAAATGGGAATTAAGCGAGATTGGAGTGAATGTTTTTATCACAAATTAATGGAGAAGCAAATCGTGAGAAAAGGAACGATGATGCCAAGTTGGACTTTGAGAGTATGAGACCTTGACGGCGAGATCGGAGGCAAGTGTAGAGGCATTAGCTGTGACTGAGTTCGATTAAACCAGATTTAGAGGCAATATTGATGATGGAGTAGAAGACCTTGACTGTGAAATTCGTTTAGGGATTCGTTTTGGGGCGAATAATCAAGAAAAGAAATTCTCGGCAAGCATCGATTGAGACCCATAACCATTTGTTTTGTTGTGTGTAAAGTGAAATGACATGGAAGTTTGTAAACCCTAAACCCTAAACCCTAAAAAAAAAAAAGAAGTTTGCTCATGTGTAGACACCATCGGGACTTCGTGAACCCCCATCGACCATCCAGGTGTTGTTCTATATTTCCCTATCGCTTTTCCCCCCCTTTTTTTGATTCCGGTCTTTTATATTTGGTTTCAGATCGTCTCCCTCACGATTTCTCTAGAAAGTTGAGCTTGCTATTGGCTTCAAGTTCTGTTAAAACTTAGAACTTTACCTTGGTCAAAATAGAAGATGGCTGACTCACTTGCTATTTCTCTTGATTTTCGTTGAAAATAAAACCTGAAACTTTGCTGTTGAAGTCAGAACTTGGTTCTTGGTTTCTCTCCCTCTGTGCAAATGTTATAATCAAATGAGAATTTGAGATAGTTAGTCTTTTTTGTTGGCGCTGCTATATATGTGATTTGAGATAGTTTATCTTGTTGCTGGGTTGTCAAACTTTGTTTCACACATTGTTTGTGTGGGATCCATTTACTTAATCTCCATTTAGGAGGTGTGATAATCAAATGAAACCCCCCTGGGTGCCACGTCTGCTCAGTCAAATGAGTCAGATTACACTTGGTCTCCACATGGCAGCAAAATATTTAACCTAACAGACGTCAGTTTAAAATAACATGATATGTGACTTTTACACCAATTTTGAAAGCTCATGGGCACTTTTGCCCCTAAAAAAAGCATTTGGTGTCGGGTGCACTTTTGAGAAAAATTTATGTGCATTTTTGCACCTTAACCCTTAATATAATGATGGACTAATGAAAACTCTTAAAGTTTGTTTCGTGTGAGGGATTTGGAGGCAAAGGAAGGGGAGGAAAAATTTTTATGAGTTGAATTTTAAAATATTAAAGAAGTGGGGTAATAAAATTTTAATAAAAAGAATATATAAGATAAAAGAGTAAAAAAATTAATTAAAAATTTTTAATCCCACTTCTCTAATTTTTTTAAATTCAACTCAAAATTTTTTTCAATTCACCCACTTTCCCTCCCCTTCTCTTAGACCAAACAAGCCCTTCAAGCCAACAACGATCATTTACATAAACTTTAATTTTGTGCTGAGCCAAGCTATTTTTTATGTATACATCATTATATTGATTTGATATGTTATAATTTAAAAGATAAAAAGTTAGTTACGTTGGTCAACAAAATTGTATATGAAAAGAAAGGCTATGTGGCCTGTCCCAAACTATATCTTGAATCACTATGAATAAAGGTCTCTCGTAGTCATGCTAAAGAAATGGGTGGTGTTGAGAAAGGGAAGGCCAAAAGGAATCTGGCAGTATCTTAATCGATCTAGCTTCTTTTGAATGTGGGCATTGAAAAGCCAGGTTCAGGAATCAGGATAGGACCGACTGGTCCGGTCCGGAAATCGGCGAACCGGCCGGTGGACTGATCCGGTTCCAGGTCTGATTCGGGTTCTATTTTTTTTTTTTAAAAAAAAAAAAAAATATATATATATATTTTAAAATTTCATACTATAAATCTAAAATCTTCAATTTCTTACCAGTTTAACCCCGATCTGACTCACTAACCTTTAATACAGTATCTCAACTGGTTTAATAGCTTATTCAAATTTTAATACCTTATTGAAAAGTATGCATTTTGAGGACCTCGATCACCTTTTGGTTTATGCTGAACAAGGCATGAATCTATTCTCGAGCCTCAAGGACGTAGAGTACTGTTTTACTTGGCCGACTGACTCTGATACTGATCAGTTCATCGATTTCAGCACATTAATGGAAAACTACCACGCATTTAATTAAGGACAAACCCATACCCTTGTCTGACGGACGATATGTGGGAGAATTAGCCGCAGCTTTTTACACAGTCTTTATAATCTTATTTTTATGCATCAACACCCATCTCTTATTCCATTAATTATTCTCTTCCTTCACACCCCCCAATCCCTCGAAAAGGTCCATAATAGCTACATAAAATAACAAAACTGTACGATGCATGGACATTAGTTTTTCTTTCTTGAGTTATAGGAACATCTTCTTTTCACCACTTGCAAATGGATCTCAAAGAATAGCAAGGTGATTAAATGAGATAAAAAGTGACAAGGGATGTACGTGTACTCCTTTTTTATATAGCTATATAACTATATCATATTTAAGCATTGTTTGACCCAGTTGTTGAAGATAACTCTTCTAAAGGCATTTTTCTGCATTCACATGGAGTTTAACTCAAGACCTTACGCCTAACTCTGGTTATTAAAGCCCTTTCTACTAAGATCAACACCTATTAGTGATGTTATAATATATTAGCTCACTTTTAGTAGATTAGACCCAAAGTCGATTCAAAAGGGGATATTATGGAGAGACATATGCTCATAAAGAGAAATATCCATTTATAATATAATGATTATGTTTATTTGCTAACCGTACGCTTAGGAGTTACATATATTCTTATATGAGTATACATATGCCATATATAAAATGTGGGATTAAAGGAGCAAACAATCTGAATAATGCTGCACAAAATAATGCTATCCTCTGAAAGAAAAAAAGTTCTTTCATATAAATATTTTCTTTTCTTTTTATCTTTGGTATATTTGCTGTATACCGTGATCGTGGTCCGTATTGGTGCTCCGATTTCATATGAATACTTCAGCGTGTTGGTCAAATTCTAGATACATCTTATATTCTTCTTACAAGTTGACAAGGGAGGTAAACTGACGATGGGAAAAATAAAAGTTTAAAAAAGATAGTGGGAAATGCTTGTTGGATATAGGAATATGAATTAATAAAATAAATATGGATGGGAGAAATATAATTGGGGTATGAAGAGGATTATTGAGATGGCGCCAGAGAAAGGTGGCAAAAGCAAAGGTGAAGCTCGCCCATACCGTTCTGCTCTCTCTCTCATTCAGTCCTCCATCATCTTTTTCGTCTGATGTGAACTATTCAGAGCTTCCTTGTATATTAATATGCCTCTCTCTTTGCTGCACCATTTCTCTTGTTTAATCATTTTTAGCATTTTTTATTCTCCTCTTGTTGGCTTTAGCTGGCTCTGGTATCTCACTCTGATTGAGTCTTTTTTGTGTGGAATGTGGATGCCAAGAACTCAAAAGAAAGAAACGGCCTTGTACAGTACACATTGCAGACTGTTTTTCTGAGGCCTTCTAAATTTAAACGTAACCATACAAGACGTATCTGATTTTTTTTTCTATAGGTCTATGGTTGTACGTGGCTAGGTCTAGGCCATGATCAGTATATATAATACATTACATGCACTACTATATATGTATACAGACAGAGTAGCGTATCAAAAAAAAAATATGTATGCAGAGTATGTTCATATATACTATGAGAGTGCTCTGTCGTGCCCTTATTTTAATGTTTATATGTGGTTTTTAAATTCTATATGCTGTGAGTGGTTAATTAAGAGCGATTAAGATAATAGGTAAACTGAACAACAAATTAGCTGGGTATATTATTTTTATATTATACACATAATTATCAATATTATACGTACGTGCAGTGGCCAGCTATATGGCTGGCTATGATATGGCCTTTTGCAAGTGTGAGAATAAACTTAATTAGTTTATTATTTGACTGGACAAAATGGAAACAAATACCTCTGCTGTAGAATCAATCGGTTGGTGCGAGTGGGGATGACGTTTCCCACGGAGACCGCCATATAACTAAAATTAAGGAAAACCAATGGAATAATTATCTTGATATAATATGATATATGGGAATGACAGTTATTTTCTTGCGGACATATTTTCGAGTCTTGTTGGAATATGCTCAATAAAATGTGAAGGGTAGGCCAAAAGGGTGTACATGATTACGGTGATGAAAAAAGAGAGAACAAATGTATAATTATGAGATAATAATAGTTGATTATCTGTATTAAGCAGAGTAAATGGCGGTCAAATGTGTTTTGATTACTGCTGTAATGAGTTCTTAATCAGACTTCCATGTAGTGCAATGATATGACGCCCCCAAAACAAAATGTATGGAGATGTGATTTGTCTTTATCTTTTCCAAATATGATCGATATGGCTCGATTCCTTTGAAGCTGGTGAGTTCAGTGGAGATTCGACGAGACTTCTGCTTTTTCAATCAAGCCCCAAAAAGTATAAAGGTCTCTTTGACCGATTCTTTTGTTCCCGTGTTGAACTCTTTATTGATTTTTTCTTCTTCTCGCATTTCTTGCTGTTTTTTGCAAACTTAATTATCATCGATCAACATCACTCAAAGTCTTAATATTATTAACCGTTTTTCTATCAAACTACAAACGGATCTTGATTTAAGTTGTTAAACGATCGAGAAACATATATAGTGTGTGTTCGGGGGAGCGTTTGAACCCCCAAATGCTAAATTAAGCTCATAAGCTCAATACCCAATTTGAAAAAACAAAATTTTGAGTGTTTGTTTCCCAATGTGAGCAATCGAGCTTAATTCTATCTTAATAGCTTTTGTCATAAGCTCCATTTCTCAGCTTTTACTGATTTAGCTTTTGGGGAGAGTGGAAATGGTTAAAATATTTTTTCAGTTGTGTCCAATGTACTATCAGACTTATTGCAATTTTACCCTTAATGTATTTTTTTGCTACAAAAATTAATTTCAACTATTATTTGATGCTTTTAACCCTTAAAATATTTTTTCAACTGTACCCAATGTGTTATCAGACTGATTGCAATTTTATCTTTAATATACTTTTTCAGTTCCAAAAATTATTTTAAACTATTTTTTGGTGTTTTTAACCCTTTAAAATATTTTTTCACCCACTCTCTCTTACTATTATCACAAAAGTCACTTGTGCTTAAGTCAATCCAAATAAGTTTTACTTTTACAAAAGCCATTTATACAATCGTTGTTTCAAACATAAATCACATTACACAATCGGACTTTTACCAAAAATAAAATTACCAAACTCTAAATTGAGAAACTCAATTTTTCCTATCGCTGTTCCAAACACACTCATAATTAAGGACATAATTGAGGACAGGTGTCCTGGTTATCCTCAACTTGAGATAAAAGAAAAGTGGCTTTTTAGTATAGTTTTTAAATTTCAAAACCAATTAGTGAGAAATGAATATTAGTATAACCAAATAGTAGTACAGGAGATACCGTAAAAAATGGCGGAGGGGGCACGCAACCAGATTATAAGGATTCTGACAAGGAATTGCGATGCTGAAAAGAAAAAGGCAAAAAGCTCTATATAATAGACTGGGTTAATGTTCGTGTAAAAAACGCAAGCGTTTAAGTCACCTCATCATTATTGGCCAGGTCCATTCACAATGTCCTAACTGGTCAAAAAAGGGTCAACTCAAGGCCACGGAATCTGATCTCTTTCTCTCATGTCTTCCCTGGGAATAGGAGAGACAATTCTATTTCCTCCCACAATAGGTTTTTAAAAATTAATTAACTAACAAGTACTCCCTCTAGTAATCTAAATATAAGATAGGGTTGATATTTTTTGGAGAGATCTAAGGAAGTTAAATAAATTGCTTAATTATATTATATGTTATGTATCTTTAGATTATATATTAATTTATTAGTCAAAGTAATTAGCTTTGAGAAAAAAATAAAAATAAAAATATTCTAAAATAATTTAATTAGTTTCTTTAATTTTCCTAAAAAAATTAACTTTATCTTATATTTATGACGGGTATATTAGTCAGTAAAAATCGCTGATGAAATAATACATTAAAGGCAAATTCGAAACTGTTAGATGAGATAAGAATGAGAAGACTCTCTCTCTCTCTCTCTCTCTCTCTCAATTCTCAGTGAGACAAGAGAGGATCTATTTTTCCCGGGCACACGCCAATTCCCCTGTTGTGACCTGTTTCTAATGATCAGTGTATTTGATCCCGGTCCATTTATTCATCACTTTAAAATTTATGCATATAATAAAAACAACTTTATCAAAAGTCAGAAATCCCAATTAAGAAACTAATTCATTAATTCAAAATTCTTTCTGTGTTTTTTTTCTCCATTATATGATGCATTCTTCCTTATATACACTTCGCTCAAACATTTCTTTTATCTGGTGATGCATTCTGAATGTCCAATAATTTAGGCCATAAATTCATTATGTTTGGTGTATATAATATTATATACTTAGACAATGGTTATAAAGTTAGTTTGAGTTCTAATAGTTGCGGAACAAATGAACAAAGCGAAGCACAACGTACTCGTAAAAGTTATATGCCACTTAATTTCCTTTTTTTTTTTTTTTTTGGTTAGGGTAGTGGAAGGAGCGAGCGTGGCTGCTATCATCTCCAGTAGCAGAGCTTTATTGAAAGCCTTGGGATTGAAGGGAAGGTATTTTATATAACATATAGAGAGATATAAAGAGAGTCTATAATCATCTCCCTGTAATTGCAGAGACAGCGTACATATATAAAAGGCAAATATATATATATATAGTTGGGGAGGCAGAGACAGCGAGGCAGCGAAAAAGAAGGTGGGTGCATATATAGGTTAATATTTTATTTTATTATATATATTTTTTAAATATGCGCTCGAACATTCCGGGCTGAGGAGGAAAAATATAAAAGAGAGAATTTCGGTTAGTCCTACAGATAAGATTTTATTTCAGTTAACCTTAAAAAAATCTAAAACTTCACACCGTATCTCTTAATTAAATGAAATTTTATAGGCGAAAAGACAATTATTCCATGCCTTTATCTTTCAAAAGACCATTTAGAAGATAAATAAATATATTTATAAGGTAAATAAATGGATTAAAAAAAAAAAGAGAGTTAATAAGAACATTTTAGCCAATATAATTACAAGACCAATAAAGAAATTTACAAAATAAATAAGGGCATTTACAAGATAAATAAAATAATTCATAAGACAAATAAAGTAAGGGCGTCATTATTTTTTCATCCACAAACTTAATGTTATTTTGACACAAGATGTAAAGTGAATTTTCACAATTTTTTGGGTTAACTTCATATTTAAATGAGTGTTTGTGAAACACTTAAACCGCTGTCTTAAAAACATTTTTCTATAAGTTGAGAGAAAATTCTTCTCACATACTTATCTTATAAATCATAAAACTATTTTCAAAAACTAATACAAACACATACAAAATTCATCTATGATGCTAGATGAAATTTTCACAATATAAAAAGGGAACTAATCGGCCTAAAAGGAAAATAAATAATTAAAGTCAGAGAGAGAGAGAGAGAAAATACGCATGCTTGTGCTACCTTTCTTTTGAAGGCTAATATAGTACTGGAACATTGAGAACTTGAAACTTGAAAGAGTAAAGGGAGAGGGAGAGAGAGAGAGAAGCGAGAAAAAAGTGGGGGGAAAGCAGCGAAGTATGTGGGTGTCACCTGGGAACTGTGTTCTCTCCTTTGAATAGGGAGAGACTACATACTGTCGCAAGCAGATTCCCCTTCTTCCCATTCACTCACAATAATACTCTATTTGCTTCTCACCACCACCGCCAACATTTTAAGCATCTATCTTGGGATTTTCAAGTGCCTCCTCCTTGTTATTCTCTGTTTTAAAAACCCCGTTATTTTAAATCTATCATCATTAGTATGGAATCTACCAATCTCCATCGCCTTCATCAAGACCATGATCCTCACCACACTTCTCATTCTTCCACCCCCTCTCTCTTTCCCCGTTCTTGGACCCCCAATAATGTTGACCCTCTGTAAGTTCCTTCTCTCTCCCTTTCTTCTTCTTCTTTATAAGATCCATGTTTATTTACAACTCTCTCTGTGTGCGTAGGTAATTGTATTTTTTATTTGAATCAGCAAAGCAGTGCCCGTGACTGTAATTAACATCTTCTACGATCTCTTCTGTCTTCTTTTTTCGGTGCATATACACACATATGTGTGCTCAGAGCTTGGTTTCTGATTCAATTTGAGCATTAATGAGTTTCATATTTGCCGTTTGGCGCACAGGAATGCTGGCAACTTGAGTCCAAATTTCCAAGAGGCAAATCCTAGCTCAAGAGATTTCACGCACAAGAAAGACATTGGAGGAGCTCATCATCATCATTTTGTAAACGCTTCAGGATTAGGTTATCATCATCAGTGGGCGAGTGGGGAAGAAAGCTGCGTGAGAAGTACTCAGTCAGATCAGTACGACCTTGACCTTCACTATTCAAAGATAAAGGAGGAGATCCCAGACGTTTTCCCCTGTAAATTCACTGAAATGCTAAACAGCAATAATGGTTCCAGTAATATGGAGGACAAAGATTTCAATGCTCTTAGTGACAAGCTCTTGCTCAAAACTCTCTCTTCTGGAGACTTCTATTCAACTTCTACTTCTCATAATTTTGCTAATAATTTTGGTGGTGGTGGTGGTGGTGGTTTGGGCATGGGAGTGACACCTAGTAGAAGGACAAGCTTTAGCCAGATTTACCCAAGTATTAATATTTCAAACTTAAATAACCATTCTTCTAATTCCCCAGCTATTTCAAGCTCTTTGGATATGAACATGCAGAGCTCAGATCTATTGAACTCTGCAAGATTTAATGGCAGTTTGAGCCTACATGCCCAAGATGGTTTGGCCAGATTTGACGACGCTTCTTTTCGTCTAGATCATCATATGCATCAGCACCACCAAATCGATAGGTCTTCATGCAACTTGAGTAATGTGAGTCTCTTCATGTCTAATTAAAGTAAAAGTTTATATACCTTATATAGTCATATGTATAACTCATTGAATAGCTAGAGCGAATTTTTCTTGCTGAGTTCATAGATAAGATAACTTGAAATCGCAGGTGATACCATAGTTCCATATAATTATATGCTCATCTCTGCTAATGAATGTAAGACTTATTTATTTAATTTGATTAGATTGATGAATATAGCTAAGTCAGTTTTTTAATATATAGTTAAATTAGTTATTATAACATATTTTTTTAAAATACTCTAATCATCTTCTTTAATTCCATCATTCATATTTGAATATTTTTTAGGGAGCATTATTAAGATAAATTTGAAAAAGATTAATAAATAAATCTTACACCTAGGATTAATTTCAATTCCCATCTTACATTAAGGAGAGTATAATGGAAAGAATTAACAACAAATGAGTACAGTGTGGATGATCTAATTATGAATATGCTTATTATTGATAGTTGACGAGGTAAGTTTTTTGGTGAGAGGAAAAGACAGGGTCCTTTACTGATGTAAAAAAAGAAAAAAAATGCAGGGTCCTTTACTGACGTAAAAAAAGAAAAAAAGTAACTTTTTTTTTTTTTTAGATTAGAGGGTATCTACAACTTTAAACATAGTACACATGTCTTTAATCAGAATTTCTTTACTTTTTCATTTCTTTTGGCTTTTTTGGCTCTTGAGAAAAGAGCAACTTTAATTATTATTGAACTAATCTTTACTCTTTTTTCCCCCTGCTTCGATGATATAGCCATCACACTTCACTAATGGAATGGGAGAAACGAAGAGGCCCAGCACAATTTTGGTGGAGTCAAAGGCTTCATGTCAATCTCAAAATGTGACAAAAAAATCACGATTAGAATCGCGCTCATCATGCCCACCCTTTAAGGTGTGTGTGCCTTTTTCTTATCTTATAGAACAAGATAATGAACCTAATGATGGATTTATCTTGAAGCCACAAAACCAATCAATTACCTTATAGCTTTTCACCATTAATTAATTAAAGCTTCAAGCTTCCCACCAAAACAATATTGTTACTTTATCTATTTTTCAATTATATAGCTGGGTCTCTCAGGTTACATTGACTTTATTAGCTGATGAAGAGATTGTTTGCCTTTTGTTTTAATCTGCATGCTTCTTCGTGGTTAATCGTTTAGGTTAGGAAAGAGAAACTTGGAGACAGGATTGCGGCTCTTCAACAGTTGGTGGCGCCTTTTGGCAAGGTACTTACTGAACTTTCACTCCCATTATTAGTGCTTCTTCATGGAACTTGTTTTATGGTACACAACAGCGACACAACAAGGAAGGCCATGAATCTCACGTCCTTTTATATCATATTTATTTCGATGCATGAGTGTCCTTCAAGGCTACGAGAACTTCTCTGATCATATAAAAAAAAAAAAAAAAAAAAAGAGGACCCATGGTTGTTTCAGAAAGCATACAATATATTACTACTTCGGTGATAACTATAAGATCTAGTTTATAGTCTAGTAATAGTATATAGCTAGTGATGTTATCCTCAGTCCTCATGAACGTTCAGGTTAAAGAAAAACGTCCTCATGAACAGGATCTGACGATATCATATATGTCTAAATTGAAAATGCTCCACAATTAATACTTGACCAGTTCTCCTGTTCCTTAAAATTTGTTTGTACGTGGTTGTCTCTGCAGACAGACACAGCATCCGTACTCATGGAGGCCATTGGATACATCAAATTCCTTCAAAGCCAGGTCGAGGTACGGATCTAAATAAATTCGATCCACTGCTTGCTACCATTTTTTTGGCCATGTCAAGAGCCTCTTTATTAAAATCATTCATTAATATTCCTATATTAGCTAGCCTGCACTCATTACCTGTAATATGTATACATCAATTAATTCGTGCTACATATTCAAAACATATACTATGTACAAGCATGCATGTGACAATTAATACAGATGATATGAATTTTTCAGACACTAAGCGTTCCATACATGAAGTCATCACGGAACCAGAACAACAGAGCCATGCAAGGGGTAAGGGCCCTATATTAATTACCACCACTAATTTATGATATACTCTCTTCACTCCTAAATACAAACTTCACACCTTAGAAGAGGCCTATCCTAAAATATAAGCTTCATTTTAAGTTTGTTAAAACATTTATTACACTTTTTTTCAACTTTACTCCCTTAACTTTATCTGTTGCATTTACTGTCTCTATCACTTATCCTCTTTACAAATAATAAGGACATGGTTGGACAAAAAAATATTTAATATTCTTAACTAATTTTAATTATTTTCTTGATAACCACACATCAATTATTTGAAGTTTATATTTAGAAACAAGGTAGTATGAATATGCGCATATGCATGTAGTCACCTGTTATGAGTTCCACATCAGGAAGCTTCACAAAGTGTAGTGTGGTTTATAAGTTCAAGGGGCTCTCCCTTCCAACAGGTTAGTCTTTTGGAATGGGCTCTCCCTTTGGGCTTATGATCATCACATTGATGCTTTCATTGAGAGCTCGATGTTCACGGAAAGGGTTACCCATAGAGGGTTTTGACCGGCAGGAGGCCGAGTGAAGTGCCTTGGTGTGGAGCTGCCGGGGACATCCTCTTAAGGGGTGACTAGGTTATGAGTCTCATCTTAAGGGGGTGACTATGTTATGAGTATCATATTGGGAAGCCTCACAAGTATAGTGAGATTTATAAGTTCAAATGGATCTCCCTCCCAATAGAATAATTTTTTGAGATGAGCTTTCCCTTTAGGCTTATGATTATCACAGCACCCTAATATATAAGACCTATTTTTTAGTTCAATCAAGGAACGGGGGAGTAATACAAAGTGCCCTTGAATTACATACTATTGGGAAATACCATTCTGATCCTTTTTATAAGTCTAATTTATCTAATTCTAACAAAAAATTAGTTAACTTATTAAATTGATATCCTGAATTGATCCGTTTTCCCAATGTTATCCTCATTTATGAATTGTATTCACAACCTTCTCTCTTATATTTCTCTCTTTCTAACATGAATTGACTCATTTTTTCATTATATAGGGCAAATTGTAACACTGTCATTAATTATTCTCTAAGTGGATATAATAAAGATTAAGTTTTTTTTTTCTGAACTGAACTTATGAAAGAATCTGACTGGCACGAGGGTTAATAAGTATATTAGGTTGTTACTTGTTGAATTAAGTGTGGTTGATAAAATTGGGAAGCATGACGATGACAGGTTCCAGGGTTAGGTGGGGCGAGAGAAGAACCAAAATTGGATCTAAGGAGCCGAGGCCTTTGTCTCGTGCCATTGTCATGTATGTCTTACTTAACTGATGGTGGTGGTGCTGGTGGTGGAGTGTGGCAACAATCTGATTTTGGTGGCGCATCGCTATGATTATATTATTACTCATAAGTGTAATTTCCTTTTAAATTTATATTTAAAAACATATTATTGTTAATTAATCCAAGTGTTTCCAGGAAAAAAAAGAATGGAAGATGTAAATTAACCTGGGCTGGGATTAATTACATACTAAGCCCACACTGGCTAGGCTTAGGAGCAGTGCAAAATCCTGATTTTATATATATATGTTTGGGTTGATGGAGCAAATTTGGTCTTCCTGTGGAAAAAGTCATGAGGGAGGGACCAAGTTTGATCCATCCACACGTAATGTACCACTACTTTCCTTGCAGCTTCTCTTTCAATGTCGTTTTTAATTTTTAATTATCTTCATACCTTTGCGCTTTTCCTTTCACGTTTATGTCTGTCTTGTTCTGATTAAGTTGAGAATTGTTTGTTGAAAAGTATCCTTTTTTTGGAGGGAAAAACGACTCCTGAGGTCGAAAGTTATTTTAAAGACTTCGAAAAATAAAATTGGAAGAAAAAACTGCAGAATAAGCTATACCCATGATAAGTAAGGCAGTGAGCTACTAAGCTAAGAAGATGGAACACATTTCATGCAATTATAAACGATAACAAATATTTTAATCAAGGTAACTAAATCCAGACTGGACATTAAACCAGCTGGGATACTGGGTTAAGAGTCAGTGAGTCAGACTGGAGTTAAACTCAAGCTAATTTAGAGCTAAACCAGTAAAAAATAAAAGATTTTAGAATTATTAATATAAAATTCTAAAAACAAATTTTAAATAAAAAATACTAGGCTGGTCTACCAATCAGTTGGCTGGTTTCTGATCCGAGTGTAAGAACATGGATTTTAATAGGTATTCGTCCATTACTCCCCCGATTTCTAATTCTTATTTGTTGTTATTGAGAAATTATTCTTTGCATTTCGCCAAACAAACAAAGAGCTGTAAAAACTTTTATCTTAAAACGTTTGGAATAAATTTTTGGGTGAGATTTGTTTTTTTTTTTTAGCTCATCATTTGGAATTACAAATTTCTTTGGATGAATGCAAGAATTTGGAATTATTAAGACGATGGATGGAAAGGACACTGATATTCCCAAAGGCGCCAGAGGATACAAGATATTTTAATTGGTCCAGAGAAATCAGATATTTCATGGGGCATGACCTTATCCATGTTCGGATCATTGCTGGCGGAAGAAGTGTTTGTCCACGTGGCACGCTCTGCGAAGCTTGACGTCGTTTTCTGAGGATTTGGCTTCAGGGCCACGCCGTTACCGTCCATGCCTCTTATGAAAACCCATAAATACCCTCATGCACCCATCCCTGAAGAACAATAGGCATCAGAGGACAATGAAGCAAATTCTGGATTTCGAATTGAAAGAAATCAAGAATTCTCGCTATTTTTTTGGTTCATAGATTCAATTTAAATTCAATTTTGTTTTATTAAGAGCATTTTATAAAACTCTTGGACTCCTAAATTTAGAGTATACTACTTTCATGCAATTTATAAGGTTCAAAAAACGATCAATATTTTTACGATCAAGAGTGTAGAACTTATACCTAACTTAATTTTGTTTAGTAAAATTACTTCACATAAATACTCTTTAAAAATTTGTAATTATTTTTGTTAATTATAAGAAACAGTTTTATTTTATTTAAAATACTTATTGCGAATTTTTATTTATATCCTTATTAAAGAGGACAGAAACATAAATAGCTTAATTTGGTCGGTTTTCTCAAAAGTAGTATGGAAATGAATTTCTGTCCAACTACATATTTAAAATTTATAACTGGGTTAACATATTTCTTTATATTAAGATAGTAGGTACTCGTTCCTTGTGATAGTATGCTGTATCCAAATTTATATAATTAAAATATGTACTCGCTCAACTTGTTGCTAGTTTTACTTTTGTTACTAATAAGACATTGATCCTTGCCCAAGCATCCTCGCTTTCCCCATCTATACGCGTCCTGATCTTTTGTCCAAGAAACCATCTTTAGGAACCATTATTATACTCTTAAATTCAATCATAACGTGGTCTTCGATATCATGCATAATCAAGGACTAAATAATTTAAGGTAAACCATTCAACAAATAACAGCCTTCCAAATATAAATTATAATTAATATCTTGGTTCAAAACCTCAGATAATCAAATTATTCCAAACTCTGACATAAACTGAGTAGTTCTAAATTGAAAATTACTCCTCCCACAATCATACAGACACGGAATACATATATATAAATCTATGCTGTCCGTGGATGTTTAAATTTCAACCGTTTCTTTTAATTTGAAATCAAAGTTTCAACTAATTTTTTTTTTTTTTAACACCGGGACCAAAAGAAACAAAAGCAAAACAAAATGGACGACTACTAAGTTTCAACTAAGCTTGTATTAAATGGTTAAAGAAATACAGCTACTATTTTTATGTTACGAAATAGATTAAATCAGTTGCTTAACAAATTATACAAGTCAACTATATGTTTCAAGAGCATCCATCATCCATGTGATAGCCAATTTGTTGCCAGTCAGGTTGATGAATTTAAAGGAGATGGGCATGGAGGGATTTTCCCCCCCTAAACAAGTAGTATACTCTATAATTTTTATTTTTAATGTTATTTAAATATTTATTATTTCTGTGGAAAATTGTGAATGTTACTATCTTATTCTGTTATTATAAGATTATGATCTTATAATTTGGGATAGTTTATTTTTTATTTATAAGTATTTTTCATATAAATCGAAATAAAACTCTTATTACATACTTACGTCGTGTACTGTAAATTATGATTTAAAAATACTTATAAATTAAAATTAAGCTATTTCAAATAAACACATAATTAACTTCACTTATTGAGCATATCAAACGGCGGACAGCGATGCCTTCAATTTCAAATATCTTGATGACCTGCCAAATGGGAAATTTGGAGGGCATAAAAGTGATTCCACTTCATGCTCTGATGAACGCAGTCGTTTTAGACAATCAGGCTTTGCGTTCCGCCCCTGGTATGGGATGCTTTTCACGCCGCGAAGAATCTCTTATCCCCTCGCGATCATCTCATTCCCTTTAACTGGTTTTTCTTACACAGATCTCTATGTCCTCCGGTTTCACTGAACCTTCTTCATGCCTCACTTCCTCCTGATCTCTAGTTCATTCCTTCGTCTAAATTTAAACATCTTGTCGTGTTTGCGCTTGATTTTCTATACAAATCAATTTAATTATTCAACCAATTCACCCGCCATTACTTTCCTGCTTAACTGAATTCCGGACGTTGTTTGTTAAATTACAATTAAACCAATAGCGAAAGCTCCGGGCGGTAACGGGGGTTGCTTCTCTTCTTATCGAGGTGATCGGTGACTAATTACTCGTTGATTGCTGACCGTGATTACACGTGGTGAGTTCCGATCTCTTATAGGTGTGATTTATATTTTAAATCAAATCCAATTTATTATGTAATCAAGCTTCTCTAACTTCATAACAGAATTTCTGCCTCTTCGTATTTTTATCGAATAGACTCATGATTTGTGAATGTTCACCGATATTTGCGGGAAGAGAAGGACATGGAATTTTCGATTATTATTGTTTTTTCATATTCATATCCTTCGTTTTTATTTTCTTTCTTAACTATGGGCTGTGCTCTTCGAGTGGGACTGTATGGATGGGGTAAGGTATAAATCGTTAACAAAATTTATAGACTTCAAAATCTTTTCTTCCATTTATTTCCTAGGTACCGCTCGTGTTGTGATTCTTTTTTTTTCTTTTTTTTTTTAAGTTGCCAGCGAAGTCATCTGCAATGCCGTATTTTGTGAATGTTTATTCCCACAGGACTTAAAACGAAATCTCTGCTCATCAATAAATTATGTAAAGCTATTGTCCACTATAATGTTCTTTAGTTACAAGGCAGTAACACAGTTCTGATCATACTCGTAATATTCTTCTTGTCGGTTTAGAGAAGGCAGTATGGGTTCTCTACAAGGACCAGTTCTTTGTCCCCCTGTTGGAGCTAAATTAGCAGGATGTTGCAGTCTGCCTATGATTGGACCTATAAACCATAGATGTCTTAGAAGTGAATTCTGGGGGCTCAAGTATCTCAGTGGCGGCAAGGCAAAGGCAAGAATTCTCTCTTGCCAAATAAATGTGCGGAAGTGCAAGACAGTGCATTGTAGTTTCAGCTCATCCTCCAATGGCAACGGAAGCATGGCAGAAAATTTTAATGAAGAGGATGAAGATTATGTTAATTCTAGTGTGGTCGAGGCTGGTATGTTAATTCTAAGTTTGCTCAATGCGCTGATATAAATTTGATGTGACGTAGTGCATTTTGTCTTTATAGGATGTATGCATTGAGCTTATCTTTTATCACAAGAATAATTTTTTTTTTTCCTGTGAAGGCTTTTCATCAGTTAAGGCAATCTGTATTATTTGCGGTCATGCTTTCATGCTCAGTGAGAGTATGAAACAAATAATATATAGGGTCTGAAATATGTTTCTTTTTCTTAGGCCCATCAATCTCTGATTGTTGGGTATGCAATTAATTTGTGACTGTTGATTATTAGACTCTAATTATATCCCTCTCCCCCAACGAAATACCTCTTATTAAGCAGACTTATTCTGTGATTGTGCTTTTCAGTTGAGGTGAAGAGTGGAATTGATGGCTTCATGATCAAAATGAGGGATGGCAGACAGTTAAGATGTGTCCATAACAATCCTCATGGAGGACATCTACCAGATTATGCTCCACATCCTGCAATTGTATTAAAGATGGAAGATGGGACTGGTCTACTTCTCCCAATAATTGTTTGTATGTCTCTTGTTCTCCCTAATCCCTATATATTATGTATTGAAGAAAAATTGTTCTTGGATCTGTGATCTGATTATGATGTTGGTTTATATATTTCTGCCATTCTGACTTTATAGTACACCTTTAACTGTAGTGGAAATGCCTAGTGTGCTACTGATGGCAGCAGTACGCAATGTTCCAATAGTACGTTTTCTTTATTGATTCTATAAAGTTCTTGTTTTATGTAATTTAGATATATGGATGCTCACTATTTCGTTGTTTTATCAGGCTAGACCTACTTTATATCAAGTAGTGAAGGAGATGGTTGACAAGATGGGTTATGCTGTATGATTTATTTGGTTTTATGCTCTTACAGCTGTTTCTGATTGTTTTTATTCTCTTCATCAGATTTTTTGTGATGATGTGGATATCAAATAATCTTGGTTTCTGCCTCTGCAGGTTAGACTCGTCAGAGTGACTAAAAGAGTTCATGAGGCTTATTTCGCTCAGTTATATCTTACCAAGGCATATACCGACTTTGCATTCTTGCCCGCCCCTTGCCCGCCCCCCCCCCCCCTCTTAAAACAAAATGCAAAGGTACAAAATGTTTTGTGGCTTATCTAATTATCTTACACTTACACTTGGTATAGGTTGGAAGTGAGGAAGAATGCATGAGCTTCGACCTTCGACCTTCAGATGCCATAAACATTGCAGTAAGATGCAAGGTAAACTTGTGGATCTATGCACAGGAAATACATAATCACTTGCAGCGTACTTTACTATCCTATTGCTTTGCTTAGTTGTTTTCCATTTTTTATGGTTTTTCATTTGTGCCTTGGCTGATGGCAAAAAAATCGGGTACTATCAGAAAAAAAAGAGGCTATTTGGCTTTTTTCCCTTTTTCCATCAAGTCATTGGTATGGAGGCAAGTTTCATGTATCCCGGGGGGACTATTGCCTTGTTTTGGAACATGTCGCCCATTGTTGAACCCTGACATATCATGGGCTTGGACTATTGCAATGATTTTTACTAAATGTTCAATTCATAGTTTTTACTAGTTAAACGAGACTTATCTATTTAAGTTCGAATTTTTCGGCTAATGTTGTAGGTGCCGATACAAGTCAACAAATACTTAGCATACAGTGATGGGATGAGAGTAATTGAATCTGGCAAACTCTCAACCCAGTCCCCTGGCTCAGATGGCCTTTTATTTACTGAACTGGACCGGTAGGAAAGATGCCTTGGAAGGCAATAAGTTTTCTCTGTAATATTGATTTAAGGAAATCTTGAATCCCTTATAATATTGCCTTTTTCCTGGTAGAAAGAAAGTTTTAACTGGAAGTGACATTGTTTCAGGCCGAGTGGTCAGCCTTGCACTGAAACCGAGGAGTTTGGTCTTTTGCACAACATGATGATGGCTGTTGTTGAAGAGCGCTACAAAGATGCTGGTAATTTCATTTCTGTCTGACTATTTCTTTAATCTATTGTTTTCAATTCTTTTTGGAACTTTACTCTTTTCCTCTCTATTATCTTTAACATGTGTGACATACGACCAAATTTCTACCTTCAAATTGGTGGAGTATCTTCGCTCTATCGGATTGCATTAATTTGGTCTTGCCATCCGTACTAGTTCAAGCAATATCGACATGTAGACATTCCATGTTTTCTTAACCTTAATATATATAATTTATAACCCTTTGGTATCAGAACTTGGATGTCTTTGTGTTCATTAAAGTTGCACATATCATAACCGTCAGAAAATGTTTTTGCCATGTTTTGATGGGTTTTATTGTCATCATGTTCTGTTCTTAAATTTGTGGAATACTGAAACTTGAAGTCTTATTTTGGGAATCCATCAATCTAGTCAAATTGATTCTACGTTGGTACACGCATTGATTTAGGATGCAAGTCTTGAAGGATTATAGCAGTGCTCTTGTCATTACAACTTTTAACACTTAATGTTGCTGGTGCTTACTGCAGCTTTGTGGAGGGACAAACTCAATCAATTCAGGGCTGGAAGAAAAGTGAATAAAACGTATGAAGTCTAATTATTTTGCTCCAGCATTGAACTCTATTCCTACCCCTGTTCCCCAGGTATTACATTAATTCATGTTGACAGCTCTTAATTGTTGCAGATACTGGTTTTAATTTGTACATACTGGAAAGTGGATGGGATTCGGTACAGCAGACAGCAGTCATATTTTTACATGCCTCCACTTACTTACGCATGTGAATATTTGTATATATAACATTAATGCCAATGTAAACTTAATTATGTATTTTCGTTGCTTCATGTAATGTGAACCGTCCGTGGGGCGCAGCTTGCTGCTTTTGATTGTTACAATGCCGTATAATTTTAAGGGATGGTTGGACCCGACGCTGTTTAATCAATTATTTGGTCTGTATGTTTCGTGTTTAGCCTATTTGCCTCTTGAAATGCCAAGTTTTTCTCCGTAAATGTGGTTTGGAATGACGACTTATTTGGGTATTAGGAATTTCCAAGTAAAGCTAAGCAATGAGCTATATAGGTTGTTTGATGGTTCGCTTGCCACTAGCTTATTTATTTTTCAATGTTCATGCCCGTCAAAAGCCCGCTTATGCCCGTGAAAAATGGGTTGGGTTAAATCCGTGTAGGTTGGGAATGGGCATGAGCTGTCTGTTAGTGTATCTTTTTCAAAAACTGCACTTTTACCTTATTGTTTTGTTGTTAATGATTTCTCAATATAAATTAATAAAAAACACTAATAATTATTAAACCACCATAATCCTTATCATTCCTCATGAGATAATTTATTTAATAATTTAATTAATCCTTAATTAATATTTGATAAAATCTTTAGAGTAAGAGCGATTTATGATATTATATATAGAATTATACTTATATATAAAAACTCTATATCATAATCATGATTCTGATTTATGAAACATGATCTTAATATATAATTATTGATTAATGAGATATATATAATTAAATTATTTAACTTGTTTGAAAATTCATCCTTTATAATTACATTATTTCTTATACTTAAATAAATATTATATATAGTATTATATTATATATTTTGGCAAAAAAATATTTATACTTAAATAAATATTATATATATGCACACATAAATGGGCGAGTATGGTTAGTCCGAGAGTGTGCCCGTGGCCTGTCCCGTTTAGTGCACATGGCTGCTCATTTAAGTCTGCCCGTTATGGGCCTTTATTGGATGAGCCAAAATAGGCAATTTTTCATTGGGTATGGGTGGGTTTATTAGGCCGTGGGCAACATGCTTAACCCTATTTCTAAGTACTGTCTAACCTTTGAATAAGAGTTCTCCCCAATGTGATTAAAATCGGACCGGACCAAATTGGCCGGTTCGACCACGGGAACCGTTGAACCAGCCATGTAACCGGTCTGGTCCAACCGGTTTAATATTTATTAAGATTTTCCTTATTTTAAAAACTCATATATAATTCTACATATTTCAAAAATTATAAATTAGGACTCTATGAAAAGCTTGAGATATATAATTTCTAATACAAAAAGAATCACTTAAAAATATTATCATTTGATCCTAAAAATTATCAAATTTCAAAAATATTTTAAAAAATATTATCGTTCAAGTTCACTTTCTTACTGGTTTGGCCCCGGATTATTTCTTATTTGACTCTAATCTGACCTTTTGGCTCTTAACTCGGTACTCCGATCAGTTCAATGATCAGTCCAGATTTAATTGCCTTAGAATTCATAAGTGGTGAAGTTGACTCAAGATCTCAAAACCAGGTCGTATGTTCCCAGTCGTGAATCAACCTGTAAATTTGCAGGAGCTAGTATGGCAGCACTGAGAGATCTTTACTATGATTAGATCTACATAGTTTAAATAAAATTTTAGTGGTCAAGACTGAAAACTTTTAACTAATGACTTCTAAATAAAAAATCACCTTTTTAAAAACTGATAGGTAAGAGATTATTTTTATTTTAGATTCTGTATATATTAAAATAATTTCTTTCTGAAAAAGTAAAAGTAAAAAAAAATTAATCTTAATCATCGAATCTAACGGTTCTTAGTGGACGAATAACTCTATGTGCTCATCGTTACAATTAGCATTGAAACTGGCTCCTCATAAATTGCGTCACTAGTTGAACCCTCCGTTAAGCTTGTCAGTAATTAAATACTAGACGTGAATTGGTTCATTACTTTCATTACGCCTGACTAATGGCAATACTTGGGGCGAGGCCATAGGTGAACTTACATAGAAACGGAAAGTTAGATTACGACTTACGAGCATTTCTTTATTCCAATCTTCGAGCATTTTTTATTGACATCTTTTAGTATCTTACAATTTAAGGGACGTAAAAGTAAAGTGAAAAAATATTGATGGCATTAGAGCTCATTTGGCCATCTAATTCATACTCCCTCCGATCTTAATTATAAGATAAAGTTGATTTTTTTGGAGAAATTAAGGAAGCTAATTATATTACTTTAAAATATTTATATTTATATTTTTTTCTTCAAACTAATTAGTTTGACTAATAAATAAATATATAATCTAAGGATATATAACATATCATATAATTAAGTAACTCATATAACTTCTTTAATTTCTCGTAAAAAAATCTGTTTTATCTTACAATTAGGACTAGAGATAATATATTCATAATTCATTGGTTTCCCTTAGTCCTTTCTCGTATTCGAATTGTCCTTTCTCTTTGGAGCATATATGTTTTTAGTAGGGGAAACAGACAATACCTTTATTTAGAAACTCATGAGGCTGTAGAGCTTGTACTTTTATGGGGTTTTGATATAAATCATTAAATCATATTATTTATATTTTTTATAAATTTTTATTATATATTAAATTAAGAGGGTCTTTCTTGAAATTTCATACACGTATAAAATAGACGAAAAGTAGTTGTATTACAAGACAAACAACAACTTATATTCAACAAAATCATTTTCATAACAAATATATTTACATTAGAAACACCAAACTTGTATATTTGTTGTAATTATCCCTTTTTATATGTTTATTGTAATTAGCACAACAACAACGAAAAATAACTATATAATTAGTTAATCATAAAACTAGGGCGCATATATGCGACTTTAATTGAAGAATCAATTAAAATTGTAAATACTTGACCAAAAAATTTAAATTATAAATTGATCATTTTTATGTAATTAAACTAATTAGTGTGCGATAATCCATTTTCAAGCAGTGTGTAAATTTGAGAGATGAGTTATATCCCGATATTTAATATAAGATATATTTATTTTATTTGATTAAATTAAAAAAATTAGTTAAGTTAATTAATATGGTATGTATTTTTTAAACACCCTAATCAAATTCCTTAACTCCCTCATTTCCCTCCTTGATTATTGTTGAAAGCATTAATAGGGATAAGTTAAAAAAAGATTGATAAATATAAAAATTATATCTTATATCTAGGATTAAGATAAATTTTTAAATATGTCTTGTATATTATGGACAAAAGAGTACTGTTTATAATAACTATAGCTTGCAATAACTTTTTCTTTTACATTTAGTAATAAAGAAATGTGAAAAGAGTTAGCCGGCGCTCCGTTACCAATCGCCGCCGACGGCAACTTCCCTCCAATGCAAAATTGCAAACAGAACATAACAGCGCGGGATTCGCTTAAAGACAACGTTGCAACTTACCCCGCTTCTGCAGCATCTAGTTTTAACTTTTAACCTTTCCCGACTTTGTTCTTTCTTTTCACTTCTCATCTTCTCTCTGAGTTTTCTTCTGCCGACAACTCCTATTCCCTCTTCACTGTCTCTGTCTCCCTTTGATTATACCTTCAAAACATGTACGAATGGGCAACACACCGCAACTGTTATAAATTATTATTTAAAAAATAAAAAAGAAGCAAAACGTCATGATTGTAAGTTCCATTTCATTTGCTGTGGCTTTGGTACCTACCTCCCCTTTGACAAATCGTCGTGAATTGAGCGGGTTTTGATGCTTCATATATTCTCCGACTTCGATCTTCACCTGACAACCTCGAAATGTCCGGGCCGCTTGATCGGTTCGCTCGGCCTTGTGAGTAACTCCTCTGACAGAGATGCTTTTTTTTTTCTTCTTCTTTCCATTCTCATTTACTACATTTGATTCGATTGTGCTTTTCCGAGCTGCTTATTTTAGGTATTTTGAAATTAAAGTTTTCTTCACCGTAATTCAGATGTTGATTAATGATATGCATCAAGGAATTCCCATTTGATTATGTTGCGTGCTGCATCTGGATCGATAAATTAATTCGCCTGCTTCGAATCAAGCAGGACTATGGGGCAAATGAGCTAAATTTAGCTAAATTGTTACTTCTATTATTTAAGAAATTGTCAGGATTTATTTTGGGTTAAACTCATCCAAATCTCGATCCTCATGCTTATATGATCTCAAGAACGACTATGTGTGTTGTATATGGAGTATTGAAAGTTTTATATTTTCAAGTCTGTCTTACCCACTCTTGTTACCGTTAATTGAAATAATCTGGACCTGCTACTACGGATCTGATAAACTTATTACAAAGGATCTAAATTCCCTGTTGACTTTGTCAATTTGATGTTGATTCTGCATTTGCCTCGAATTCTGACTCACAATATGAAAATGCAACGTAATCCTAGTTCGGTAATGATTTTCAGTTAAGTGCTTAAATGGGAGTACAAATAAAAGTATATAAATCTGGTTTGATTTATCAGGTTTTGAAGGTTTCTCGGGTCAAGATGAACGTAGAGA
Organism: Inga laurina; assembly: GCA_963855925.1. Lineage (NCBI taxonomy): Eukaryota > Viridiplantae > Streptophyta > Magnoliopsida > Fabales > Fabaceae > Inga > Inga laurina. The sequence goes on along the minus strand of OY979704.1, from coordinate 9,403,359 downwards.
GCGAAAGTCAGATTTTGAGAACTCTGAGGACGATAGGCGAACAAGAATTGGCAGTCTGAAAAAGAAGGCAATAAATGCGTCAAGCAGATTCAGACATTCTCTCAAGAAGAAAGGCAGGAGAAAAAGTGCCAGTCGGAGCAATTCTGTTTCTATTGAGGATGTTCGAGATGTTAGGGAGCTCAAGGCAGTGGATGCATTTCGACAGGCACTTTTGTCTGATAGCTTGTTGCCTCCAAAACATGATGACTATCATATGTTATTGAGGTTACTTTCCTTTGTTCCTTACCATTTATATTAGATATGTGAACAAAAGATGGCTAATTCCCCCTTTTTAATAATATGTACAGAAATTACACTTTCTTTTTAGCTTGAATGGGTAGGCATTACAATGTTAATTCTTAAATTGCATTTAGTAATACAAGCTGGACTCTCTATTTTTGAGTTTTGACTTGCTCAAGGTGATCGTATCAGTTACGTGATCAATAATTACGCTTGGCTTTATTATGATTTAAAAGTTATAGATTGGTTCTAATGACTGGCACTAGCGTTTCAAACAGCAGATAGCTTCATTATATTATACTCATGTTTTACATACATGGTCTCTTTGCATAGTTTTAACGTGCTTCATAGGCAGGTTGCTGATTTGCCTTATTCTCTTGGCTCAAAATTCTACTTAACAAATGTTATTGCAGATTCCTTAAAGCGAGGAAATTTGATATTGAGAAAGCAAAGCACATGTGGGCCAATATGATTCAATGGAGGAAAGAATATGGTACAGATACAATTATGGAGGTGAGTCATCGGATGGATAAATCAACCCAGCCATTTGTTTTGCTTACTTCTTTTGGTCAATCATGTTTTGTCTGATATAACTGTGGCTACAAGACTGTTAAATCTGGTGATCAGAGAAACTATTCTACTCAGCGTTTATGACATGAATATCATCATCATCTAGCTTTCTTTTTCTCTCTGCAGGATTTTGAGTTCGGTGAGTTGAATGAGGTTCTGCTATACTATCCACATGGTTACCATGGTGTGGATAAGGAAGGAAAACCTGTTTATATTGAGAGGCTAGGCAAAGTTGATCCCAACAAGCTAATGCAAGTAACTACCTTGGAAAGATATCTAAGATACCATGTTCAAGGTTTCGAGAAAACATTTGCCGTTAAGTTTCCGGCTTGCTCTATCGCTGCAAAGAGACACATAGATTCAAGTACAACAATTTTGGATGTCCAAGGCGTGGTATGATGTCTGTCCAAGCGATAATTGAAATCTCCTATGATCCATCTTAAATTGGGTTAGTTAAGACTTTGATTCACTTTACTTTTCTTCCATTTGCTTTCTAGGGTTTCAAGAACCTAACCAAGTCCGCTCGAGAACTCATCATGCAACTGCAAAAGTTTGACGGTGACTACTATCCGGAAGTAAATAGTTTCTATTATAAGATTTATGGTAGTTTCCAAATTTTGTTGCTTCTGAAGTAACATCTTGTTATTTATCTTATCAATTCTCTGTGCAGACATTAAGTCGGATGTTTATCATCAATGCTGGTCCTGGTTTTAAGCTGCTCTGGAATACAGTGAAAACATTTCTCGATCCCAAAACTACTTCAAAGATTCATGTATGTCAATTTGTCAATTGCTTTGAGTTTTTTTTTTTTTTTTATATATATATATATAATTAAGAATTAGTTTTGTACTGTATTCCATAAGTGATAATTTTCAGCAGTTCATATAGATATGCTGTTACTATGGGATTAATTTGTACTTGAATGTTCTGCTAGGTTCTTGGCAACAAATTCCAAAGTAAATTACTTGAAATTATTGATGCAAGGTAAATATAAATTTATGTCCGTTAAAAGAAGTAATAGTTCGGTCAATTTTTTTTATCATTTGAAATTTCTGGTTGTCCTTGGAATTTTCAGTGAGCTGCCGGAATTTCTAGGTGGTAGCTGTACTTGTATAGATCAGGGTGGTTGCATGAGGTCCGATAAAGGTCCATGGCAAGATCCGGAGATTTTAAAGGTTTTCTGTTTTTCTCGCTAGCCTGTTTCTTACCCAAAGTACTCTGGTTTTCTTAGCCTTTATCTGACTCAATGAAGGCTGGTCCACATGCAGATGATTCTCAGCGGCGAAGTGCAAAATTCTAGACAAATAGTAACTGTTTCTAATGATGAGGGCAGGGTGATTGAATGTGACAAGACATGTTATCCAATGGTCAGGTTTCCAGCACCATCCTGGACGCTGCATGAATGAGAACATTTAGATTTGCAAGTTTGAGAACAGTCATAAAATTCATTTGCTCTTCCTTTATTGTTTGGTTTATGAGAACAGATAAGAAGTAGTGATACATCTACAGGAGAATCAGGATCTGAAGTTGAAGATATCACTTCTCCCAAAGCAAGTGGGAATTACATAAACCCTAGGCTGACTCCTGTCCGGGAAGAAGTGAGGGACCATGACTATTTGCTCAGTGTAGTCTAATAAACACTTAGATCTATTTGATGTTGGGATAAACGTTGATTTATTCATGAGTATTAATTCTTCATTTGTGAAAACATTTTTGTTCATCCAGCTAGGGCGGTAAAGGTTATGTTTTTATATGTTTTTTTTTTACCTCGGTATGACATCATTTTGAAAATTCCTACGCATCTTATTTATAGTGGCAGCATTAACCCTCTTGCACTGAGTCAGAGTGTTCTCTCTTTATTATCCTTATATTAATTATTGCTACTTGATAGGTGGGTGATTCATGGCATGTTGTCCTTAATTTAAAATATATATGATGCTGCCAGCTATTGAATTAAGATCTAACTTCTGGTTCCAATTTATTTTGGTATCTTGCCGTTGCACCATATCAAATCCGATGGTTCATGCCAGTCTCATTTACATTTCCATTTACCAGGTCGTGTCTAGTGACCACTTTATATGTCATTTTATGGGATACAGCCATCTTAATCTTGAGGTTGCAAGAATGGTGATTTGTGACAACTTCAATTCAACTACATTTTTTCCAGGCTAGATTGATCGGTAAAGCTGGTCTTGCTGGAGGCTTATCTGAGTATGACGAGTATGTTCCCATAGTTGACAAGGCTGTTGATGTTGGGTGGAAGGAGAAGCAAACCACACCTCAAAATTCTTTGAAAACTAATGGTAGAAATTTAATTCACTTTCATGAAGTTATTTTCTTTTTAGTTGTTGTTGATGTGCCATAATTATTAAATGAATATACATGTTATTATTTTTCAAGCTTGCATATAAGATTAAATCTTTTTTTTTTTTCTGGTCAAATGATAGGAAACTCATGTAGCCATGCAGATATGTTGAATAAGTTCAAACTTGTACGTGTACTCTGTTCTGGGCATGAAAGAGAAGTAATTTTGTATATTATTCGTTTGTTGCAGGGACGTCTCTTTCAGGTATTGAAAAATCTCCCGAGGGGATTTTTGCTTATATCTGGTCCGTTGTTAAGGGATTCTTTGTTGCCCTCTTTGCATTTGCGATTTCATTGGCATTTCATATCACCAAGAGAACCCAGGACTCAGAATCTGATTCTGCTCAGACTGTGCCTGATGTGACTATGGAGCCAATATTCAAGGAGGAATCCCGTCCTCCTTCTCCTGTTCCTGGATTCTCGAAGGCTGAGGTCATGTCATCCGCATTAAAACGGCTTGGTGAACTTGAAGAGAAAGTAGACATGCTACAATCAAAACCTAATGCAATGCCATATGAGAAAGAGGAGCTGCTGAATGCTGCAGTTTATCGTGTGGATGCACTGGAAGCAGAGTTGATTGGCACAAAGAAGGTAACCCTATTTGGTTTTGATAACATTTTTTGTGTCATGCTAGAAAGATAGTAATTATCTAATTCGGCAAATCCTGATGTTTTATTATGCGTGCGTCTAATTCTGGTGTTGGTAACGAGTCTTCATTATCTCTGCGGTAGTTAATTATGAAGTTCAACTTCTACATTTGCAGCTTTACCGATCTTTGGTAAAGCTTCAAGTATATCTTATCTGTTTGATTATTAACCCTTTAGTTCACGCACTTGCTCACAGCCACTATAGCTATTATGGTACGAATTAGGTGTCGACCACATTTTTGGTATATTACTTCGGGATGTTACCGTCCTTGCCTATCAACGCTCGTGCACATGTGCTCCTGTGCTATGTTTTTTTATCTCTGATGCATAGAGATTAGAAAGCAACCTCGATTATTTTCTTTGCTGGTTATCTGCTTTCTAAACCATTGTAATCCACTTTTTGGACAGTCTCAGGAAAACTGACCCTTTACCTTGCAAATTCCGATTGTAACACCCTTCATGATTAACTGTGTGCTAGCATGTTTAGTACTTTCTGGTGCAGAATTATTTATATATATCAAAGTTGTCTTTTCGTCTTCCTAAATAGGCTTTATACGAAGCGTTGATAAAACAAGAGGAACTTCTGGCATACATAGATAGTCAAGAAGAAAGAAAATCCAAAGTAAGCCCTGTATGCATTGAAACAAAGTAAAATCCAATTGTTTTTTTAACTCCATGCATGGAACTCACACGTCCAATTTGTTTGTATAGCAGAGAAAGGGTTGCTGGTGACGAGAATACTGTACAGGGCGGTACATATTAATGCACATTTTGTATCTGTTCCACTTGTACTATTGGAGATGCTCAAGAATGTGTCTTGAAGTTCGTCGTCCAGTGGCTTATGACTCATCAAACATTGTATTATGGTGACAACACGAGGGTCATTGAACACAGTCTGAATGATTAATCTGGTTGTCTTTTTGTTGGTTTGTTTTCATTCTGTGTGTGGTGAAAGACTGAAAGGGACATACGGGCCTTGAGATTTGAACCCCCGGTTACACATTGTGCAATAATCCACTCACAGTTCTGTTGTGAAAATCAGTTAAACTGTTAAGAGTTCATTTGTAATATACAAAAACATTTTATTTAGCTCATTAATTCAGCGATGCTAAGCTCAGAAGTCATGCTACTAATTTTCTCTGGGCAACATAACATTACCAATGTAGATAATTGTCCATAACTTTATAGTTTAGTGGCATGAAAGCTCTGCTTTGAATAAGAAGTACCGTTCAATTCTGTTTGTAATTTCAAACTCTCATCCCTCTAATAACTGCATGTGGTAAATCAAAATTAAGGAATGATAATAACTAAGAAGCTGATAAAAATGGCAATACTAAATTAGGACCTTTTAAAAAATTTGTAATGCTGAAATATTTAAAAAGTGAATATTAAATTTAAGAACTTCATATGTTAAGTTTTTTACGTCTAACTGCATGTTTGGGAGCCAATTACTTTTTTAATCACTTTTTTAAATAACTTGTACATTGATAAAACTCTCTTTCATATTTATAAAATTAATTCTGCAAAACTAATCCAAATAAGCACAAAGTTGTAATTCTCCCCGAGACCAGAGTATATGGCTAGAGCAGGGTGGACCAGCCATAGTGAATAAGGCTCTGACAGGCCAAATTCCGAAAAGTATTGAGGCGCAAATCTCATTATTTAACATTTGACTTTGTATTTAGGATCAGTTGAGTCCTCATCACATTCAACCTCACCAAAGTTCGTCTTGTTTGGCGGTCGCCTCCCTAAATATCTAAGGGCCGTTTGGTACAGTGGGAAGGGAAGGGAACATGAACAAATCCTCTTATTTAGAATATAATTTTCGCTCAATCTTTTTGAGAATTTGAGTTCTCAGGCTCACCAATGTTCCTATAAAAATAAGATGAGATCCCACAAAAATTAGTGAGAACCCAAGTTCCTAATGTAAATAGTAAAACTGTTGGACATATTTGTCCCTTAAAAACCAGTTCCTCAATGCCACCTGCGATAGAGATGGTGGACTTGAGTGCAACAAAATTGACAATTCAGCTTTGGCGTCTCTAGGTTGGTTCAATAAAGGGAGAATTGTTAAAAAAGATCTTATGGACAACTTATTTGTTAAATGGGATCTGAGAAGATATCTTACACATGGAGGGAAGATATTTTCATACGGAGGGGAGATATCTGTACATGTAGGGAAGATTTTTGCACACGTATAGGGAAGAATTTTGCACACTGGGAAGATCATCTGCACATCAGGGAAGATATTCTGCACATGTGGAAGATAATCTGCATGCGAAGGTTCCATTTGGCAAATAAGTTGTCAATGAAAGATTTTTTTCACAATTTCCCCTTCAACAAAAGAGATTTCTAGAAAAGAAAAATAGAATTGGATAAGAGAAATATACTAGATTTGATCTATTGCCTTTCGACTCCACCATGTTTTGTTTCCTTATTACAATTAATGATATAACGGCTTCCCTAGAAGATGTAAATTTGAAAATTTGTGAGGATTCAAGAGTGGATGAGAAAGGTTAGAGAAAGGCCAGGAAAGCAGAAGGTGAGAAGGGTTGAGAAAGGCTAGCAGAATTTGCGACGACAAGATAAGAGAGGATGAAAACTTACTTTGTTTTAAAACCCGTAAAATAGAGTCAAATGGAATTTGATTATCACATTCAAATTTGCTTAGCAGAGCCAGACTCCAATTTTGACAACCTACGTAAAGTCAAATTTGAATTTTTATTTATAAAAAAATTCCTATTTTATTAATAAATAAAATAAATTTGATTCAATATCTTAACAAAACACAATTTTCATATTATTATTTATTTATTATTTTTATTTAATTAATTTAGTCATTAAATATATTAATAAGACGTGATCTTTCAATTTCAAACTTGCATAACAGTGTTGATTTGAGACATGGAAGTAGTTGCAAAGTGGGTTTTTGAATTTGAAGGATGGAGTTACGATACGAGAATTTGAGAGAAATATCTTTGTGATAAACTCACTATTAATTATTTAATATATGTAGCTATTTTGATATTTATATTGAAGATTCACATTTATTTAATTATTTTTAATTATCTAAAATCTTTGAGAAGCAATTACAGTGAGGGTAGAGAGTTGCTGCAAGAGAATATAGGAGAGAAATTTTTGGGATTAATTCGAATAATTGCAACATGGGTAGAGAGTCGTTACAAGAGGATATAAGAGAGAAATATTTGGGATTAATTTGAATAATTGAAGCCGTAAGATGCGCATTAATTAAATTCTTGACAAGTTACTATTTAATTTAACTATTTTTTTCATCTTATTATTGTTAATATAGTTGTTATATAAGGTCATGAGTGTCAAAATAAAAATAATTTGATTCAGTAACTTATTTGTGTTATTATTTATATTATTTTTTTATTTAATTTAATTTTTTTATTCATTTAATATCTACCGTTATTTTTCAAACTATTTATATTTATTTATTTAAATTATAATTTATATTTTACTCATTTTATTTAATTTTTAAATTATTGTACTACTAATTATTGAATTTATGAATTGAAATATAAATTTGATTAATAGATAATTATTAATTTGTTTTGAGGGTAAAATAGGTATTTTCCTTTTTTCCCAAATTCCATCCCTCAATTTTCTTCACATCAAACAATTCATCTTTTCTCAACTCATCTTCCATCATCCTTCACAATCTTCCCTTCCCTTCCCTTCACTAAGTTCCTTTCCCTTCTTAAATTTTCCTCGTACCAAACAAACGAGCCCTAACAAGACACTACAGATTATTCCTTCACAAAATTCAGCCACCCCTCTTGTTAAAAATTTTAACATAAAAATTTAAAAATGGAAAATTTCACTCAAGTTTCAAGAACCAGAAAAAATATAAAAAAAGTCTCAGTGTAAATTCCTCTATCAAAAAAGTCTTAGTGCAGATTCCTTTATTAAAAAAATCCATAGGGAATTCAGTGATATAGATTTTCAAATGTGAACTTATCTTATTGATAAATATATATGACTATAGTGACAAGTCACAGAGTAACAATTGATAAGCTCATATATGTTAGATAAATCAGTTCCCGTTGACAAGTGTATGTTGCCATATTTGACAAGCCTATCTTTGTTAACTAAATCAGCTCTCATTGACAAGTGTATGTCATTATATTAACAAGTCATAGAGTGGTCATTGACAAGCCAATTTATATGTTGACAAGTGTGTGTGACTTTATTGACAAATCATAGAGTGACCATTGACAAGCCCATTTATGTCATTAAAATCCCTAGAGACTTTTTGCATAGAAAAATCTATACTGGGACTTTTTTTTATATTTTTTTTTCTGATCCTTAGGACATGAGTGAGATTTTCCCAATTAAAAATACCATAGCCCAAGGCTTGTTTTGTTGGATGGGAGGGGATGAAAAATGAACCCCCCTTATTTGATATGAAAAATTGAAGGAGAGAGGAGCTATAAAAGGGGCTCCAAATCCCTCCCCTCCCCTTATTTTTGTTTCTTCCAAATTGGAGATTTTGGAGGGAAATAAAATATTGTGACTATTTGGCCCCATTATTTTTTCATATTTCCATGATACCCCTAAGCAGGAAAAAGAAGCTTCATCCTACCATCCCTTGGATGCCTTTTGGCTTTCCAACTACTAACTAGAGTCGGGAAAACAGGCTCGATCCTTTAAGGGCCGGGCTTGCAAATTGTAGCTTCAAAAGGAAGTCCGGTCTAAAAGGGCCGGCCCTTTAAGCCCGTTTATTTATTTATTTATTTTTTTGCTTGGAAAGGAACCATGTTACATTTTTGAATTGCTTTATTGAATCTATATGTCACTCTGCCCTCATATTGTATAGAGTATAATTTTTAAGTATATTGTTTTGTCTAATTGAATCATAGTGTGATTTTTGAGTATATTGTTCTGCCTATTTAGAATAAAATCATATTATATGCTATTCTGCCTGATAGAGTATGATTTTTTATGGAGGTTGTGATTATTTGACTACTTGAACCTACTGCTCAAAGTGAAACACAATCAAATGTCCTTGAAATTGATGATAGTGGCGAAGAAGGTAAAAATGATAGTCGTCATACTCATGTTGTTTAGATGTTAGAGTATTTAGCTTCTTGCTTTCTTATACTTTGGCCTTTGTGTGAGTTATTTGTGGACATGATTTTACCTTTGATTATACATTAGTAACTGTGTTTGTTTGTTGTAAGAAACGTGTTATTTAAACTTTAATGTTGACAACATTTATGTATTAAATTAGAACTTTAATCGTTATTATTTACTAATTATATCTCTCTGGGGAAAATACGCAAGAAAAATAGTTAAATATTGTGATAAGGACTTCCCGACCCTGCGGGCCAGCCCTGACCCTGATGCTCTCGGACCGGGCTTTAAAAAACTGCAATTTTTCTGACCCCAAACCTTTTAGGGTCAACCATAACCCGTCAAATATCGAGCCTGATTTCCAACTCTACTATTGACGCGGACTTCTTTTCCTACTCCTTCCTTATAGGGCCGCTCGTTTATTTCCCATATCAATTAAACTCGGGAAAGCGACCCTCTTCGAATCACCCGGCACACACACACACACACATATATATATATATATATTCATCAACATCTCTATAAAATATAAAAACTTTAGATCATTACAGTTCTCAGTTATGACGTCCTATCTTATATTGTGACCCATGCACATATTCATTCCATCATAGTCATTCCCTAATTAACGCGTATTCAATAAATTTTTTTGTTAGTGATTCTCTTACTTGAATAACAGCTTTTATGAGAACAACAGTTTTCGTTAGCTTTGGTATCTCTTCATCTACAGTACTAGCATCGGAGCTAGCCATTACAACCTTGTGGAGTTTATGTAATGTTGCAGTGCAGATTAACATTCGATTTTCATAAAAAAGTTTTGGCAACCATGATGCAATTTTCTTTTTCTTTTTCTTTTACTTATGCAATTTTCTTTTTCATGTCAAGTTAAAGATATTATATCAAATATAAAAAGAGCGCTGGAAGAGTTATAGTTTTATATTTTCATTAAATGAAATAAGTCATCAAGGTCTAATGCTTCTTACACAAAATTATAATCTCTATCTGTTTCCTTTTACTAATCATTGTTTTAGTAATTCCAACAGTGTGAGTTAAAATAAATTTATGTCTAGCTGGTAAAATAAATTTCAATTTTCTTAATTTATTTAATTTATATTGAGGTGTAAACTAATTTAAATAATTTTCATTTCAAAAAAATAATTTAAATTATTTATATAAGCAAAAATATGTAAGCTAATATATAAGAGTAAAATGATAAATTAATTATTATCTGCCCTTCTATCCCCTCTTAAATCAAACAAATGATCATTAAAAAAATTTTCCCTTCCTCCCCCTCTAATCAAATCAAACAAGGTGACTCTTCATCCTTCCCCTCCCCTCTCTTTGAACCAAACACAGCCTAAGGCTCGTAATGTTACTATTACCACATGGGTGCCCCGCTGTTTTTGATGAGTCCTACCATGGAAATGATTTGGTCTTGGTCAATCATCCAATTACATTTTTTAAATGGATGAAAAACTTATTTAAGAAACCATAATATTTAAAATCTATTAAAGTATGCAAATAAAATTTTAATAAATGAAATACAAAACTCAAAAAAACATTCTATAGTTAAAAATTATAAAACTACACCCCAGACAATTATTATTTATGAATAATGTAATTTTTTATACATTTTATATTAAAGAATAATTATGACATGTATGCTATTTTTGTTAAAAAAAAAGATTTCGACTATGCAAGATTTAAACAAGGAGCTGATATGCAATTCCTATATACCCTTGACACCTGCAAAAAAAAAATAATTAAAGTGGATAAATGCAACAACTTTTGGCCAACATGATACTATTAGGATTATTATTATCAAACTCATAAGTTGATTCTCAAAATTTACTATTTTTATATTTATAACTTATAAAATTGTATCAACACTCGTACTTATCATAAAATCAGTAAACTCACGAGTTCACACACGTAATTACCATTTTTACGTTCCTAACTTGTAAAACTGTGATAACTCACTCTCAAACGTGTTAACTTTTTCAATTTGATCATACTAAGTGAGTTTATATATGAATTTTATAAAACTATCTGTGTTAAATATGATAAATTATGAATGTTAATGGTTTTTATTTCTATCATTGAGATCTAAAATATATTTAAATTAAATCGCTGTAGTTTTTATATTTTAATTATTTAATTATATATTTGTAATACCTATTTATTGATCAAAATAAACGCGTACAAATTTATAATTCGAATTCATAGTATACATTTATGTTATTGTAACGAATTTAATTAAACTTACGAGTTTGACGAGCTTATTCGAAGTCACGCCGAAAACAAAATGGTGAATGGATTTGGATTAAATGTTAACGCTGACTGAAAGAAAACTGAATTTCAAATTAAGAAAAAAAGTTATAACTTCTAAGATGAAGTGTATAGTCATTAGTGACCCTTCTTACGTACGTGGACATAAAAAAGCATTCATATAGTAATACGTCAATATTTATTATTTATAAATGAGAAAGTTATAGCGTCATTATGGCTGAAGATTCCGGCTCCTCACCGGCAGTCATAGAGATGCGGAGCTTCTGCTGACTCAAGTTTCTCGTGACGTGACTGCGCGCATGCCAACACATCTCACCGTCACGCACACACATTGTTATCCTTCCTCTCTTTCAGCTTCAAGCGGCTTCACATCGCTTTCCTCGTCTCTAACCGACTACTAGGAACATGCACATGGCCGTTTTAGGCGCCTTTCTTCTGATTTCTGAATCTGAATATATCTAACTTTGCCTCCTCACTTTCTGGCCTGATTCGTCTCTCTAAGTTTGAGGGTTTTAGCTTCTCACTCAAAGTCCACGCTGCTGCAATTGACAATCAAAGATACACTAACTCTCTGTTGTGAAGCACAGTTCTTGGTTGCGCACTGTAGGATTTTGATTCTGCGGTTAACTCAACAATGGATTCAGGTTGTGCGGTTCGGAGTGCCAATACCAGTCTGGTCAAGCCTAGCAGCAAAGCAGTCCACTGTGAAACAGGTAATCGTACTGGGTTCTGGGGTGAGACTACGAGGGGAAGTCTCAGTGGAAGACTTTCATCAGTTCAATTCCAGAAGAGTTCAAAAACCGACATGCATAGTAGAAAGTTCAAGGCTGGCGTTGCGTACTCTGTTCTCACACCAGACATCCACAAAGAGGCTGTGGTACCAAAAACGAAAGCTAAATGCCATATTTTCTTTGAAATGATTGAGATCATGTTTTCTTTTTCCCCAATTACTATTGGATATTTGGATTCCCGTTTCAGGTGTACGAGCCACCCAAATTAGAGACTTCAGAGGCAGACCCAAAAAGTGTAGTCTCCATCATATTAGGTGGAGGGGCTGGAACTCGTCTTTTTCCTCTTACAAGCAGAAGAGCCAAGCCAGCGGTATGATTTTTTTTTTTTTATAAAAAAGAAATTTAGTAAAACTGATTAAATGTTTTGGCTGCTTGCAGGTTCCAATGGGAGGGTGTTACAGACTAATAGATATCCCGATGAGCAATTGCATCAACAGTGGCATAAACAAGATATTCATTTTAACGCAGTTCAACTCTTTCTCCCTTAATCGCCACTTGTCTCGCACTTACGGTAATGGCGTCAACTTTGGAGATGGTTTTGTCGAGGTAATTTAATTTGGGAAAATTGACGATATTTTTCTTTTTGTATAGATTGAATTAGAAAAATCAGGGAGATTAGTTATCTTACAGCAAGGACATTTTAGCGGGAAATTATAAATTAGCTGAATCATAAAGAGTATAATTTACCTGACATCACATCAGGTCCTGGCTGCTACTCAAACACCTGGAGAAGCAGGCAAGAATTGGTTCCGAGGGACAGCTGATGCCGTGAGGCAATTTATGTGGGTTTTTGAGGTAAGAACTAGCGAATAAACGATGTTCGCATATATGTTGAAGATATTATTATGAATAGAGTAAATGAGTTTCTGGATTAATTTGTAGGATGCTAAGACCAAGAATGTTGAGCATATATTGATACTTTCTGGGGATCATCTTTACCGAATGAACTATATGGACTTTGTGCAGGTAAGAGTGACATAATTTATTGTCAGAAATTAGATTAAAATTTACAGTTTTTGTTTCCTGTTGTTCATGCTGATTGTTGAAACTGTACTTGCAGAGACATATAGACACAAATGCTGATATCACAGTATCTTGTGTACCTATGGATGATAGGTACCGGCAAAATCTGATGTACATTTTGTCTGATTTAGTTTGGTCCTCATATTGTTTTTGAAGTTGATCAATGTTAGTTCTCTCACAGCCGTGCATCAGATTATGGGCTGATGAAAATTGATCCCACTGGAAGAGTTGTTCAGTTTGCTGAGAAACCCAAGGGTTCAAATCTAAAGGCCATGGTAGATATATTGTTCCTCACAGTTACTGCAAATTTCTTACCTTTAATTAAAGTTCAATGAAGCTTATTCATTGTCACATTTAATAATTGCAGCAAGTTGACACAACCCTCCTTGGACTAACTCCACAAGAGGCGGGAAAATATCCTTTCATTGCATCAATGGGTGTTTATGTCTTCAGAACCGAGGCCTTATTGAAACTATTGCGATGGAGCTTTCCTTCATGCAATGACTTTGGATCTGAAATTATTCCCTCTGCTGTGAAGGACCACAATGTCCAAGTGAGAAGAAACTCCATCCATGAACTTGTGGCCTATATATCCTCTTCTTATTTTAAATCATTGAATGGTCTATAAAATGGATTGCTTTAGATTAACTGGTAACACTTTTACGCTTCTGATGTTATTGACGTTCTCAGGCATATTTGTTTAATGACTACTGGGAAGACATTGGAACTATAAAGTCCTTCTTTGATGCTAATCTGGCCCTAACAGAACAGGTTGGTGTAACTATTCTGCTGTTATTTCTCTTGGCTCATACTAGAATTTTTGTTTCTATTGAGTATTGACTACGCTGTTACTTGGTCATTTTATACTGTTTTGCAAGTGCCAAGTGGTGGGATATTGTAATGGTAAAAAAATATAAGTTGGCTATAATTCATTTTTGAAAGAAATGAAAGCCTGCCACTAGGATATGTTGCTTCAGATCTTGGGAATCAGTCAAAATTCAGAATTTATAGCTGCTAGAAGCCAAGATCATGAAGATATAATTGATAATAACGGAATTGATGATATTTTTGAGAATAGTTCAATCATGGACATGTTTTGTTGCACTAGGAAAAATTTAGCATATTTATTGTTTACAAATGTTATCATTTGCAGCCTCCTAAGTTTGAATTTTATGACCCAAAGACGCCTTTCTTCACTTCTCCAAGATTCCTACCCCCCACTAAAGTTGAAAATTGCAAGGTATTATAAAATTAGTGAAAAGCTTCAACCAGTTTGTTTAATTTGCCGTTTTTGTTGCTCATGACTACTCAAACTGGTTTTCACAGATTGTGGATGCAATTATTTCTCACGGTTGCTTCTTGCGAAACTGTAGTGTTCAACATTCTATTGTTGGTGTGCGCTCACGTTTAGAATCTGCTGTAGATCTTCAGGTAAGCTAAGTACATTCTGTAAAGAAGGCCACTTGAATTCAATATATTGACCACAATGGGACACTGAAACTATAAATTTCATCAATATATTGTGTTCGGGAGCATCTCTTATGGAGTTTTGAATTGGGCTCTGTTATCCAGGATACCATGATGATGGGCGCAGATTACTATCAAACCGATTCTGAAATTGCCTCTGAGCTGGCACAAGGGAAGGTTCCAATTGGTGTTGGAGAGAACACTAAAATCAGGTACCATTCTTCATGTCTAGATTCTTTGTTTAACCCTCTAAGACATGCACGCAAATTCGATGAATCACCATCTTTTCTAAGTTCTGCTGATTTCTTGTGTTTCAATTCTTGAAGGAATTGTATAATCGACAAGAATGCCCGGATCGGAAGAAATGTGATTATTGCAAATAAGGATGTAAGTTTAAAAGCTTACTTGTTAAAACCACCAAGAAGTATTAGCATTTTATTGCCAAGCCTTCCCTGATTACTTAAATATATTTGAATTTTCAGGGAGTTCAAGAAGCCGACAAGACTAAGGAAGGATTCTACATTAGGTCAGGCATCGCAGTCATACTGAAGAACGCAACAGTAAAAGATGGAACAGTCATATAAATCATCATCCAGATGTGTCTTCACTGAATGGTCCGATGACTGAAGCTTTCTGCGTTTAATTGGCCGACATAAAATCTAGGAAGCAGCAACAAAAGCATACAACACATTTGCTCACTTGTATATTACGATTTACGTTACATATGAAAGAACTTGCTAGTTTCTTACTAGAATAATAAAATATATAGCCTCACGAGATTTCACATACTAGTAACACACTGTTATATTAGAACTCTTCCTTAAGGACATGAAGCAAATCCTGCATATACCTCCATTCCCACAAATAGCTTAGCTTACAAGGTTGTTAAGTTTTGCTATATTAATTTCTTAGTTTCCACCACCAGAGCGCCACTGTGCATCTCTATTATCTTTTGCTTCGTTCCACTTCTTGACGTCTTCGAGTCTAGCGAACATCTTCCGGATTCGATTGAGCTTTTGAGACTCTCGAGCAATCAAACTGGCTGTTGAAGGACTCTCACCCAAGACAACCTCATAGCCGTCTCGAAAAGAGTCCATTCCTTCAGCTAGGAGTTGCCAGAATAAGCCTCCAACAGCAGCACCACCACCACTTGCCGATGAATAGATCGCAGAATACACAGTGTTGAAGAGATCGTCCCTGGCCTTTGAGTTTGAATTCTTAGTTGATATTCCAAACTCAGCGAACAAAAGTGGCTTGTGAAGGGTGTTCTGTGCATCTTTGATGTGCTCGTTAAGCCAACCATTCAAAAACGAGAGTTGGTCTTCATAACCTGAACCTGTGAGCCTGCTCATGCAAAAATCAAAATACATTATCACTATGAATGATATTAACTTGTTCCTGAAGAATAATGGTAATAATTTGCAATGTCATAATTATCTTCACCATTGATCTGGGTATGAGTGAACTGTAGCAAAATCAATGCCAGGGATTTGGTTGTTTGCAATGAAATCTGTTCCAACTTGGAAGTTGGGATTAGACTGCTGCTTTGATTGACCATAGAAACCCTCCAAACCAGCTTCAAGCAAGTGGTTTCCATCAACGGATTTCAAGTAAGATGCCATCTCAGTAATCCAAGCCTGCAAATCAAGATTCAACATCATTTACCTTTTTTTCCTGTCATTTGAAAAAAAAAGAGTGAAGTTCATTTAATACTCTCTCCGCTCCTTAATATATTAAGATCAATTGACTCTCTCTTTTTCCGGAAAATGATAAACATAAATGCTTTAAAATAATTTATTTAATATCATTAATCTCTCTAATAAAAGAGTCAAGAAGTTGAAGTTATATAGATCTTATATTAAACACAGGAGAAAGTAAATAAAGCAGGGAAATAATGGTTTACCTGTACAACTTTTCCTGACTGATCTGAAGGACACCTTATCTCATTCATGAGCTCCCAGGCCATTATAGTTGGGTCATCTTTGTAAGCAACCCCGGTGATGCTGTTACGTCTTGTAAGCACAGTCTGCAACATATAAGCGTTAAGCTTACAATTAGGCTAAACAAGCTGCATTGTCCCAAGTTTATGCAACATCCTCTATTGGATCTTTTTTACCTTTTTACTGTATTTGTTCTATCCAACCACTGTAATTTTGACAGACCATGAATGGAAATTCCAGAAGACCAAATTGTGGAGGGATTACAGTAATGAAAATAAATATAAAAATCTTACCTTGATGTGGTTTTTATAGTATCCCTTCACAACAAGGTTAGTGAAAAAATCATCTTCAGAATTAACGGATTGCCCCTGACCTCTTGCCCAGTCCACGTACTGCTTCTTTCCTCCTAAGTTGTCGTAGTTATTCACCAAACTCAACACCAACTTCATCCCATATCTTCTGGCTTCGGACACTACGAAGTCTAACCCCTTTCATTTTCAACCCATTAGAGCAGAGAAAACCAAATCAGCAATATATCAACTTAAATTAAAAAAAAAAAAAAAACGACTAAGCCCTATTCTTGTTACTCCACGAAGCGCAACGTCAAAATTAAAGAATCAGAGATTTAAAGAAGATCAAGATAAACCTGAAACATATCCTCATTGTAGGATCCAGGAGAGTATTGAAGTGGCTTATAACCACCATCGCTGAAAGCCCAGGTCCTAGCTATGCTAAGTCCATGACCTTTAGCCTCTTGAAACGCAGATGAGACTCTGTTCCTCTGAGACGGATCAGAGGCTACGGACATCAACCAGTAAGCATTAAATCCATTCGCATAAAAGGGGCTTCCATTCAACATTAGTTGTACACCTCTTGCTTGCACAAACCCATCATCTGCTTCGACTGAGATTCTCTGTTCTAATATGGCGAACAGAACAATGAAACCCAGAAACAAGCAACGTTCCATTGTCACTCTGTTTTCTCTGGCTTTTCTCGTTCTCTTTGATGCAGAGTATAGAACGGTGGTGGCTTTGAAACTTGATCAGACAAGAATCTGTGACTGTTTATATGGTGGGGAAATAATGCATCTGGTGCCAGAATCTCACTGCCAGCGATCAATGGTGATAAACAATCGAGGTGGCAAAAAAGTACAGTGTGGGCATTGGAGTTTAGCGAAGAGGAGAAGGGTAACTCTGTCCAAAGTGATGGAGGTGGGCCTTGGTTATGAACAGAGTACAAGTATAGAAAGATTAGAGACCAGAACCTTCACTCAGTCACTATAAGGTGGGGCCACAACTTGTAAGTTGTGAGCCCTTTTAGGGTGAGATCAACCTAAAACCAGAACCGTGCGTAAATGAGTGGTTGCAACAATTTGACACTTGCATAGAAAATAATAGTATTGTCGGTAATAATGAAAATCACATTTTCTCTGTTTTCATCTCAGAATCAAATACACGCTCGATCATTAACAATTTCACATGAAAAAAGAAAGAATGAAGCACCAAGTGCACGTTTGTTTTCCTGTTGATGCTAGTGAAATATTTATTTTGAAGCCATTTGTTACTTATAGTATTATCTGCTCAGTCTCTGTTAGCAGCTTCAGTAGGGTGAATATTAATGTAATTTTGAAATTTGAGAATGCCATACACACTCTAAATCAGTGAGATTTTTTTTTTTTGGGCCGCTACATTAATTACATGTTGAAAATTTTGGCCAGATCTGGAAACTTAATATTCCCAAAACTCTTATATATGTAATAAATTATTGGTTTAATCCCACTTATAACCTTATACCTATAGTTTTTAACTTCTATTTCAAAAAAATTTAAAAACAAAAGTCAAAGTTTCAGAGGGGATGTCATGCAGGGCACATCCAGAGGTTTTGAAACTCAAACTGGACCAGCTAATTCGGCCTAGAAATTGGTAAATTGGTCCAATCCAAGCATTAACCTGATTCATTATATATGTTTTTTTTTTATTTTCTTTAGAATATCATATTAATAATATTAAAATTTTTAATTTCTCACCAGTTTAGTTTAGGGTTAGCTCCTGTTTAACTCACTAATTCTTGATTCAATACCCTGAATGGTTCGGTGGTCAAATTTTAGAAGCTTTACACATGCTGTAAAAGCTTCAAACCGTAACCAACCAACCCAAGTTTAATATGAAAGGAGGTGAGAAGTATCAAGCGCGTCCAATAAAAGCTTCATTCGCGGCGAAATTGGGGAGCTAGATCGCCTCTTATGTAGGATATCTCACTTGTTGCTTCTGGCTTTGGTTATTCTTCAATTGAAATACAAGTCAAATACCGGAATAAAAGTCTTTGATTGATTTCCTTTTCGGCCAACGAGTCTTTGATTGATTTTAGACTTTGCAACTATTAAGGGGCAGCACAAAAGATGACATGTCAGTGAATCTGATCCCTTAATTCAGTGAGATCTCTAATGCGGACAAACCAAAGATTCATAGGGGCAACTGAGGACTAAGTATGGAATAAAGTGGCAGACATGAGTGAATTATATATGTTTTTCTTTATATAAATTATTTAAATTAGTTTACACCTCAATATGAATTATATAATTTATAAAAAAAAAGATGAAGATATAAAATAGAAATATTTTTCAATTTCCCTCAACTTAATTTCTTATTATATGAATATTCCAATAATTATCATATTAAATTAAATGAAAAATTCCTTCTATTGAAAAATAATGCAGAGGAGTTGCAAAAAAAAAAAAAAAAATAGATGTCATGCGCTCACACTTGTATTATGGATTTATGGATAACTCTGGTAAAAAAAAAGATTTATGGATAACATTTTACAGTCGAATTCACCTGCGAAAATATCATCACCAAAATTATATTTTAATCGCCATTCATTCCGCTGGAGATATTCATACTCATGATTTGGTTGAACTACAAGGTTGCAAAAAAACACACACAAGCGTGAAACATTGGAGATGATAAAAGAAGTTATATTTTTATTGAAGACTCATAGGATATAATTAAAAATATGAAAATATTATGGGGGTAAAATAGTCTCAAATTTTTGGCTCCCTCCAAAACCCCCCAATTTGGAGGGAGCCAATTTGAGGGAGTGGGAGGGATTTGGAGCCCCTTTTTTGGGGCCCCTCCCCTCTTACTTTTCATACCAAACAATGGGAGGGGCTCATTTTTCATCTCCTCCCTTCCCCTCCCCTCCAACCAAACAGACCCACCCAAAAGGGGAAAAAAAAAAACCAAGATAATTGCATCGTCTACAAGTTTCTGTGCCTTTCATTATTTAAATACCATTCATAGTGTTTTGCCCTCTTAATACTTTGTGTCTCTATTTTGTTGTGTCATTTTCCATCACCAATTGTAAGAGAGAAGAGTGAAATATATTGAACAAGTAAAGTATACTCAAATCGAAGTATGTGGTTTGAACATTGAAAGCTTAAATATCACTCTCAGGGCAATCAGAGTAATAATGTGTTGTTCATTATTAATTTATGAATACGTCCTCTTCGAGGATAGACGGTGTCCCTTTCTACATAGAAATCACCCATTGTTCTATATCAAATATTTTGGGCCAAGCCTTGAACTTTCTATACCGTCTTTTTCGTCTTAAAGAAAATAATATTCATACTCTGAAATTTTGTTAAATCGGTCTGATGTCTTGAAGGCGAAGAAATTATTGCTCGAAGAAGTCAAAATCAATATAATTCACCCTCTACCAACACTAGAGACCAACAATTGCACACCAAGTTGTGGAATTAGGTAAAAAGATGCCTTTGTGACATTTGAAGTCAGGAGGACAAGGCCTCGTGATGGCGTGTTAGTGTGGAGGAGACGAAAGAAGATGAGATAATGACTCCGTCATTAAAAATTTCGAGGCAATGCATGTGACTCTCAGTCCAATCTCCCACCCCCTCGTGCTATGTCTTCTTTTTTGGGCTTCCCTCTCCACTGTGCTATATCTTTTTTGGGCTTTCAGCTATGTCTTTTAAGTAGAAAAAAAAAAGACACATAATGGCCAGTACATATAGTAAAAGATAGAGATATGTTTTCAATTTCAGTATTGGGTTAATATAATTTTTGGTTCCTAAAGTTTGATCCAATTTTGATTTTGGTCTCTCAAGTTTAAAATCGGTGGTTTTGATCCCTGAAGTTTCACCCAATTTTGGTTTTAGTCCTTCAAGTTTGAACGGAACGAGGAAATTGACTTCACCAACGTTACCATACAAGTAGTAGCTGACCCTGTGGTTAGGGGATAGTGTATTGTTTTCCTTTCCAAGATTACATGGAAAAAAAAACTAAATGGGGAAATGGGTTCATCATTATTAAAAGAAAAAACGGTACGCTAGTTTGCTGAGATCAAATGAACATTGGATGAAAAAATTGCAGTCGGCGTGTCGGTTTTAGCCATAGAATGGACAGGTTAATGAGAGAGACCTTGTTAGCCCTTGTGTCTCCTAACCCCCAATATTATCACGCATCGCTTTGAATATTGGACAGGTTAACGAGAGAGACCTGTACGTACATGATTGAAGGAATTTAAGAGCAAATTAAATTATATTAAATAAATGCTTGAGCGCACTCTACTAATAACGCAACGCTTGAATTACATCCAATTCATTGATTAATTACTTTATTCCGTGTATTCACATCTGACACCGACACAATCTAATGTTCCCTGCGCTGCACGACGGCGAGTGGAAACGGACATGGTGGGATTGGGCTTTCATTTTTTTGGGACAAGATTGGGCAATTGATTTTTGTTTTTATTTGCCTCAGTGGGATCTAAACGATAGATAGTAATTCACCCGACTTTGCGTAGAGAGGATGCTTGTGAGAGGACCCAATTAAGGAGGAGAGCAGATGCAGGACCGTCGTAATATTATGATTTTTATTTCGAGCTCTTTTTCTTCAAGTAAATTCCCTTCCTGGTAATTTCCTTTTTTTTTTTAATTAATAAGCACATGAACCATAGTTTATCACATTGTGAGGAATTAGTCATTTCCACTAAACTTAATCCCTATTGATTCCTTTGTAGTTTCCGTCTGGCTTTAGTGCCATCCAATTCAATGCAGTCATCCCTGTTCCCTTTTTTTTTTGTAAATTACAAAAATAAAACCTTAAATTCCCCGCCACACCCAGCGCCATTCGGGCTTTTCTCAACGAAGCCCATTAAAGTTCTGGATTCAATTTCGTAAGCCCAAAAAAAGCCTTCCCGGCACTAAATGGACTGGGCCGGTTCACAGCTTTGAGCGCAGATTGTCTGGTGGTCTTTCCAGAAAGCCTTTTTCCCCTTTCCAGAAAGCCTCATTTATTTCTAAGCATTAAAATACACAGGTCCAATCGTTAATATAATACAAATTTTAGGATTAATCTTAACTTTAAATATAGAACATAATTTTCATATTTATTAATATTATCCTGAATTATTCCTATTGATACTCCCTCAGTCATAATCAAGAAGAAGAAGGAATGAAGGAATTAAGAAAGATGATTATGGTGTTTTAAAAAATATTTATCATATTAACTAACTTAACTAACTTTTTTTAATTTAATCAAATTAGATAAATATGTCTTATATTAAGGATCGAATGAGGACTAAGAACTAAAATATGCACGTGCCTTGCTTGACCGCATTAACAGGGATAATCCACAATCTCTTTCTTGTTACTCGCAAGGAGAGCATTTAAATCCACGCGAGGACAAGTGAATAATATCTAATACGAATATATTACAATTGTCAGAGTGCAACCTCAGTTTTTCCGGATTGAAATCCTAGACTCCCATGAACACTTCACTTCAGTGTTGGAAGCTCTTTTTGACCAATCCATCAGCTACTTGGTCCGACGCGTCCTAAATGTGTTGGCTTGGCATTGTACTTTGCAAGTCAAGTGTCAACGCCAGCACGTTCTTGCATGAGCACCAAGCTACAATTACTTGTGTCTGCCTCTGACTGTTCCATTAATCCTTTCAATAAGAATCATAGAATCAAATCCCAATATTACCTTTTGACCCCCAATCAATCCATTCGGTAAGATTCCAATATTACTTTTTTGCCCTTAAGAAAACCTAATGCTCACTCACACGGCTTTGACCTTCAATCCCCAATTCATCACCTGCGGCTTCCTCGACCTCAAAAAAGGCCTCCACGCACGCCTCGATGCGTTCACCTGCGGTCGCCCCAGCTAGAGTCCATTTCAACTTCGTCCGTCAACTTCTCCTTCATGAGATCTGTTGACTTACAAACACTGCTTTAAAAAATAAAACACACTGATATATACATTTATCACTTTAGTTCTTATTATAAGTTCAATTGGTTAACAATTTTGTGTTTTATATTTAAGTTCCCCTAGAGTTATTAATTACTCTTTTACACCTTTTTTTATAGTATTATCTGAATCCGGTATCTAGTTTGGGGTTCATAGTTGCTCTTCCAATACAAGTGTCCCCTCTCGATTCGAATTCAAGACCTAGAGGGCTCTAGCGGGGTCTTCCATCATTACACCAACTCTATAGTGGGACTCTTTTACACCTTTATCCTCGTTGAATATGTGAAAAATTTGCATCAATAGCGTTTTTTTTCAATACTTAATATTAAATAAGGAAGATTTTTTTTAAAAAAAAAAATAATCAATCTAAAAAATATTAAATATTTTAATTTTTATTTATGGGTGTGTGAGATTTGGATAGTCTAGATTTTTATAATAAAAACATTAGTGGTATTTGACTATGGTGCCTAGGTGTTATGTTGCCCAACAAATAAGAAAAGGGCTAAGAGGCGATTTTGTTTCGGAAATTTTCAACGAGGGGTAATTTTATCTTGAAAGTATAAAAAATGGAGCAATTTTACTTTGCCCGCTATCCTAGTTAATTTTGACCTCTAGTTGGCCAAATATGCGGAGATAGCAATCCAAATATTATCCACGTCATTTTTGTTAAAATGTAAATTTGCTATAGAAATCTTAAATCTAACTTTGAAAGAAAGTGAAGTAGATAACATATGAATTTTTAGAACAAAATTGCACTTAACAAAAATAACATAAATGATATTTGGACTGTCAAGTCAGCATATGTGATCAACTAACAGTCCAAATTAATTGGGATCAAGGTTTTGAAATCCGGACCAGCCACTGAATTGGTTGAAGTGCTAAGTCAAGGGTCAGTGGATCAGATCAGAGCCAAATTGGGGCTAACCCAGACTAGACAATGAATATTTCAGAGTCATTTATATGAAATTATGAATAAAAAATTAAAGAAAACAGTCAAACCACTCAAAAAAAGGTCAAATCGTGCAAAAGCCGGTTAAACCGAGGCTAACTATTGGATTAGTCAAACCACTAGTTGTCTGCTTTCCGACCTAAACCTGCCGGTCTAATCCGACTTTCAAAATATGGATTGGGATACAACTTTGGTAAAAAAATTTCTTTTCGATACTTCTGAAACAAAATTAACCTAAAAAAAATGCTGAAGTAAAACTGCCCCTACAAGATATCTGCCCCTTAATCCAATAAAAATTACTGGCACGCAAGTGAAATTACCTGGAAAAGCGAGGGCATTTCGTTCCACTGGAAGTACCGGCCCATATATATATATATACACACATCTCGAACCCCAGTGAGCTAATTGCACAGCCACTACTACAAACCTCAACAACGTTCTGCCCTGCTCGCTCCAAAATGGCTGCTGCTGCTGCTTCATGTCACTGTGCAGTACGATTTGATAAAACCACTCGATCCTCTGCATTTCCCTCTCTATCCGGTCAGAATCTCCGCCAAGGTGCTCTTTTCTCTGGCACTACGATTTTTTCTCCGGTAAGTTCTCCGGCATTTCGCCTCAAAATATCATGCCAGAGCCAGACCTCTTCCTCTGTTTCGACTGAGTCATCGGTCGGTGGCAAAGGTATTCTTCTTCCTCAACTGCTTTATGTCCATCTCAATAACTTCCTCGGTTTCATTGCTTGATTATCACTTATTTTATACTCCGATGTATGAGTGAATCTCATCGTCCTAGGGTTTTAGGCGCTCTCTTATTTTATTCTGTTTAAACTTATGCAATACTAATTGCAATAGCTAAAACAACCTTGCTAGATGTGCTGGACTTTCGTTTATGTGTACAGATTTTGGATTACTGCAATATGTGTGAAAATGTTTGTGACAAGTGTTCAAAAATTCTACACTGCTGTGGGGAGGGTTCTGGTTGCTGTCGAAGTTACCGTCTCTCAGTCTGAGTTACAAGCTTGATATGAACATATGGACTCTTCGTGTCTATTATGCCTGTTTGTGTTTGGTTGAAATGGCTGATCAGTGATTAAAAAACTTATCGGGTATAGTATAGCTCATCATAATAGAAGCAATCTTTTATGATTGTTCGGAATGTGGAAGTGATTACATGATAGGCTGAGTTTGGTATTAATCAGACCGCGTTATGGTTTGGAAGTTATGTATGACGCAAAAGTTATGTTACCTGCACCAATCCATGAACTAACATTTTTTTAAGGAAAAAACTAATTTTTTGGCCAATAAAACTGCCTGTGAACGTATGCAACTTTCAACGTATTGCAGAATTTAAATTAAATTATTTCTATTCTAGTGGTTCTAATGAATTTTATTTCTATGTTTGCTATATGTTTCACACCATTCATGAATTCTCAGAGTTGATACTTGTTTGTCATGTTGAGCGAAAAGCAATTTTCTTTTAGAGAAGTTTAAGGTTTAGGCTTCTGTTGCACTCTAGCAATTTCAACTCTTTCTAGAAATTAAACAGCTGTTGTGATATTTGAACGAAAACTAACGTCCTCTTTCTACTATTATTATTTTGAATGTTGTTCTGGCTCTGCAGAAAAAGCTGATCTGAAGGATTTTCTTCATATAAATGATTTTGATAAGGATACTATTTTGAAGATCTTGGATCGAGCCATTGAGGTGAAGGCTTTACTGAAGTCAGGTGACAGGAGCTTCTTACCATTCAAGGGGAAGACAATGGCAATGATCTTTGCTAAGCCATCCATGAGAACACGGGTTTCATTTGAGACTGGATTTACATTATTAGGTGGGCATGCTATATATTTAGGACCTGATGATATCCAAATGGGTAAGCGGGAGGAAACACGTGACATTGCACGTGTTTTGTCTCGTTATAATGACATAATTATGGCCCGAGTTTTTGCACATCAGGTATGCCGGTGAGTTACTTATATTGTTATGTTTTGTGTGGCTTCTGGTTTGCAAGACAATGTTTTTTCGTTTACTGTTTGTTCATGTAAATTTAGCTATTATATTTCAATTAAAAATCATTATATATGGATAGTTATTTTTTACATGTCCCATTGAATCAGAATGCAATGGAGGTATACTTTTTACTACTACTGTTTATTAGAGTTGGATTTCTCTGCTGCAGTTGCATGAATTTAAGCTTAAGAAAATCAAGAAAACAAATTGTATAAATGCCCTGATCTTTGGTTTGCCAGGATAGGTAGTTTGAATTGAAGTATATTTGTTTGTATTCCGCTTTCAACAGTGATAATGTTACCCTTGTCATGTTTTAATTGTTGTGCTGTGTATTATAAATATAGCCATCTAGAGTCTCAAAATATTAGATGATTGGTCTCGTTTATTGTACTTCTAAAATACTACAAAGCCTAAAATTTTGATTGAGTGCTCCTAGAGCTCGCTGGTTCTAAAAAGGTGGATAGAAAAAACTAGAATAGAGATTAAAACTAATATTAATTACTTTTGCTTCACCTCCTCTTGTTTTTTATTCCAGGACATACTTGATCTAGCTAAGTATGCATCTGTGCCAGTCATCAATGGCTTGACAGACTACAACCACCCGTGTCAGATAATGGCTGATGCCCTTACTATAATTGAACATGTTGGTCGGATAGAAGGAACCAAGGTTAGGTTATATTGTTAGTCCATATGAGTTTTCTTTTTTCTAATACTTTGTAGCAATTCCTAGCTAATTATTCTCTGATTATGTTCTGCAATGCACAACATATGTCAGGTTGTCTATGTTGGAGATGGAAATAATATTGTTCATTCATGGCTGTTGTTGGCATCTGTCGTACCTTTTCACTTTGTTTGTGCATGTCCAAAAGGTTTTGAACCTGATGAGAAAACAGTTGAGAAGGCAAGGAAGGCTGGAATCAGCAAAATTGAGATAACTAATGATCCTAAAGAAGCAGTTAGAGGAGCTGATGTTGTTTATTCTGATGTCTGGGCCAGCATGGGCCAAAAGGAAGAGGCTGCCTACCGTCGCCAAGTGTTTAATGAGTTCCAGGTAGATAACATATTTTTCATGCGTATGTTACTTTTGAATTATGACGGCGATTACTCAAGTTCTATATGCACATGTCCGCTGACTAGTATGTAGCTTTTCATGAATAAGACGAAAATTGTGTGATAAAGGTATAGTTGTATTCAGATTATAAAGTTACTCTCGGATTTCGACCGTGATTGCCATAAATCAATATTGAGCCATTGGTTTGTTATTGGCGTGACATGCCATGATTTAACTCTTCAACTGACATTCTGACAAGGCGAGCTTATAAATTGTTTGTAATTTATTTTGCAGGTGGACCAAAGTCTTGTGAACTTGGCAGGCCCGAAAGCATTTTTCATGCATTGCTTACCGGCGGAAAGAGGGGTGGAGGTTACAGATGAAGTCATTGAGGCTCCATATTCAATTGTCTTTCCACAAGCAGAGAACCGGTTACATGCACAAAACGCAATAATGCTCCACGCGCTTGGAAAGTGATTTAGTGATCAATGATCATGTTGATTAGACTCCTTGGAGACAGGAGTTCAATACTCAATTTCAGTGGTCCGAGTCTTGGTGCCTTTAAATTATTATTAGTTGCTCCCGCACCGTTTCTGTCCTGAGGACGCTACGATACGATATCTTATGCAATTTTGCTTGACATTGTCGGCTATGGGTAGGATTTTGACATGTTGACGTTGATCCTTATTCCAAGTTGCAGTTTGAGCCTTTGTTGTGCCATGAACTTTCTCTTTCTCGCTCATAGGCCTGTTTTTCTTGTTTTTTTTTTTTTTTTGGTTTTGGGGGGGGGGGTGGTTAAAAAGGTGGTCGACGAATGCATGAGTAAAATCCCCAGTAGATGTAGGGACTAGAACTACATTTACATATCAGATTATAACTGTTGTCCAGCTTGGGATTACACCTTTCTTTTTTTTTTTTTTTGGTGCGTTGTTACACTTTAAAATGGACAAAAATGCTTTGAAGAATGATTGCTTCCCCGGCGGACCATATGCAGCGCGGCTCCCAAATTGCTCACCTTTCTTCCATGTTGAACTTGTTCCAGGCCTCCTGAAGATGAAAGCAAGCACCAAGTTTAATTACTTCTGCGACCATATCAGTGTTTCACATATTTACTTCTACCAAGTTTTATTATAAAGTTACATGAAGGTGAGATGTTGTCAACCTCACAGTCAGTTCAAGTTCTTTTAAGAAGATCAACCAAACAAGAGCCAATTGTGGGATTATAATCATTATGTTCATAAGCATCACTATTAATTGGTTTCGGGAAGTTTTTTTTAAAAATATATATATATATATATATATTTTGCTTAAAGGAGAATAAACCTAAGCAATAATTATGTATCCATATTTCATGCTGTTGAATGAGGGGTGAAAGGCGCACCTTTAGAAGATCAAAGACCTTCTCACAAATGTACTTCTGTTGAATGCTTGCTCCCCGCTGCTGCAACTTGTCTGGATGCACAAAAAGAGTGGCTTTACGGTAAGCTTTTTTTACAGCTCTGGCGTTTACTATATCTGTCAAGTGAATCGGCTGCCAACCACTATCGGGCCCAAGTATCTGCGAAAATACAAATGTCCCATGACAAGACAAATCTATTGAGAAAGGCCGAAGGTCGTAATTAACAGCAAGGCACTTAAAATCACTAGACACGTAACAGCATGCCATCATGTGGCGTTTTGGATTAACAATTTCTCCAGCATGGAAACGTGATCATAGCAGTTATCATGTATTGAGCATACCGTCCTAAAAGATATGATGTCAAGCAGTACATGCGAAGATTAAAATTGATATGATTTTTAAAATGTATACACATACATATTGTAACGTCGAAAGTAATGCCCGCAAGTTTCCTTCCTTGCCACTTGACCACCTTTTAACATCACCATCGAGAGCTTCTGCGACCCTCTGCCAGAAGATGAAAATACAAGATTATTGACAGATGAGACAGAAAGTCAACCAGGGCATGAAGGCAAAAACCGATAGATTACATTTCTCTCCTCTTGCTCCTTTTGCACAAGACGATCACGGGAATTCTTTTCAGCCAGAGCTTTTGCCTGGGTTTAAAAAAAAAGAATGAGCAAAGAAACCGTGAGAGATGATAATGACTTTGTAGACGAGAATCTCAGCAGAACCAAGGAATCATACCACACGTTCTCCTATTCTTTGATGCCTCTCAGACCTAGCTTTGCATCTCTGAGCAGAGTCTCCATTAGCTCCATCAAATGTATCTGAAGATTTGGAGAGTTCAACAAGAACACGAAAATTGTACACGATCTATAAAATTTGAAACAACAAATGAAGAAATGAAAAAAATGTGAGATGGATCAGCTGTAGAACTGTTCAAAATCACGTACCACCGTAGCTGAAAGATTTGGAGTGAAAGTTAGTCTTCATTCCATTATCTCTTGAAGCACCAAAAGACTTCTCTGCGAAAAACTTGTCAGATTTGTCTCTCGATTCAGAGGCAGCCTTCTCAGACAGTGCCCTTTCTAGGGCACGTGCTCGTGCCTCTGCAGTTGCTCTCTCCACAGCAGCACGTTCCGCTTTGAGTTTTGCTTCAATAGCAGCCCTCTCAGTTGATGTCTTTTCATTTGCCTGACCTGTTGTCTTTACTAGCCTTTCCCGTCCATCAGAAACATTTTTCCTACGAGCTTCAGCAGCAGCTCTCTCCATAGCAGCCCTTTCTCGGGCTTCTGCAAATGCCCTTTCACGTGCTTCACGAATTGCCCTTTCTACCGCTATTCTCTCTTTTTCTCTTTCTCTTTCTCTTTGCTTCTCTTTTGCTCCTTCGTTTTTCTTGAGGTGGTCTGTATCCATCTCTGCCTTTTGTGAGGCCTCGTCTGATTTCTTCTCTTCCATAGTTAGGGCTGCTTCGTAATTCTTCTTCAGATTGCTGTGTTCAATATCAAAGGTGCTAGATTTCCGTTCAGGTATAAGAGGTGGTTGGGATGCTTCCGTGTTACTTTCATTGTCAACCAATATTTCCACATGAGAGGAGCTACATTGATTTTCGTCTATATTGGCCTTCACGCCATCTTCATCCTCCTTCATATATTTACTGAAATCTCCCGATTCAGGAGATGGTTCTTCAACAGGCGTTGCGAAATTACTGTTATCTTCAGCTTCGTTCCAGCAATCACTAGGATGCTCAACCTTTTCATGAGGATCACCAATGTTTGTGGCAGCACTATCAAAGGAAACTGTTTCATTAGCATATTGCATTTGGTTCATTGCTTCATTGAGTTGAAGAGCACCTTGAGCCAATGTGGAACGAAGTTCAAGTTTCTCCCCAAGATTATTAATCACATGAAGACGTTCCGGTTCATTGCATTTCTCCTCATGTTGGGTTGAAGCATTGCTTGCCACCAGTATTTCATCTTGCACACTAAGAGAATATTCCTCTGGAGTTACTTCTGGAGATTTAACACATTCGACTGTTGCATCAGCAGCTACTTCAATTTTTCTCAAGTTATCACCATCTAGGTCATTGTTAGGACAGATTTCTGTGGTTCTATCAGCTTCCTCATTTTTTTTCTCCTCATAGTTAGGGCCATTGTCAATTATTTTCATTATTTTTAATGGCTCAATACTATGTTTTTCAGTTTCTTCAGTCAGATAGATAGCTCCTTTGATTTCCTTCTCATACTCTTTAGCATCTTCAACTCGCTCATTTCTATCAGAGTCACTATCCGTACTCATCACATCATGAAATCCTTCCTCATCGTCAGAATGGCCCAGAATATCCTCCACAATTTCCTGCATATGGATATTGCCAAACCTATTCTCATCGCTATCTCTCTGATAATGATGTTCTGTCTCCTGATTTAGAGCCAAAAGAACAGCTTCGTTCATTTTCTTTCCCTCTTCTACACAGCCCCAATTCTCCATCTGTCTTTCCATACTTATCAAGTCCGAGTCATGAATATTAAATGGTTTACCATTTTCGATGGACTTCATATCCTCGCTCAACTCAAATTCCTTTAGATGACTGAAATATTCAACTTTCTCCTCACTTTCTATCTCCTCTTGATTAACATTCTTCTTAAGCTCAATAAATTCCTTGTGATCTCTCAAATTTCTTGAACATTCTTCCTGCTCACAAGGTCCTCCAACCTTTTTCTCATCTTCTGATTTAAAGTTGTTTTTCTTCTCATCTTCAATTGATAGCCCCTCCTCATCAATCTTTCTTTCAGGGTCTTCTTGTTCGAGGAAGGGTGCAACCTTATCATCAGTTACCGGCTCATCTTCTACCTTCAAGTTCTTGTCTTCTCCAGAATCAAGTGTTTCTTGAGCTAACTTAGTGTCATCTACAAGTTCTTCACACATAAACGTATTTTTATCCACAAGTTCTTCATAGTGACCTGCTTCATCATCTGCACTGACTTTTTCTTCATTAGCCTCTGGCTTACAAGGTCCCTCAACCACTTCCATTGCCTGACGAGATTCTTTTTGCTTCTCAAAGGCATTCTTACCTGCTTTTTTCTCATACCAGTGATAGTCATCAACAGTGTATAACACTTCCTTATTATTTTCCACAACTCCAGACTCAAAAAGTGTGTGCTCATGAGCAGCCTCTTTATGT
Source organism: Inga laurina (assembly GCA_963855925.1). Lineage (NCBI taxonomy): Eukaryota > Viridiplantae > Streptophyta > Magnoliopsida > Fabales > Fabaceae > Inga > Inga laurina. Next base: position 9,372,035 of record OY979704.1, on the reverse strand, counting down.
CCAACTCCCTCCCCCTTACTATGTCCCGCTTGAGTTGATTCAAGTTTCTCTGGTCCTCTCACCGCTTCTTTAGATGCAAACATTTCTTCAGCCCTGAGATCTAAGGTTACTTGCTTTTCCCTCATCATTGGATTTCCTGTTACAGAAGCATTTTGTGGCAAAACGTCCATTTCTACATATGTTTGACCCAAACTAGTCCCTCCGTGCCCCATTGTTTTATGCACAAATTTGTCCTCCTTTTTTCCTTCAGCTTTCAAGTCATTATTATGCCTTCGTTTTATGCGATTAGGAAAACCTTCTTTCTTTCTTTTCATCAAATCTTTCGCAACTTTTAATCTTTCTTGAGCTTCTTCTATTGCCTTCCTTAAAGCAGCCACAGAGGCAGCTGCCTCTGAACTTGAATCTATCATGTCATCGAAGTGTCCTGGTGATTCAGCACCAGCAGCAGCCTCAGATGCTGATGCTTGACATTGAGCTGCCACTGATCTCACGGCATCGCCATGGTCATCCAAGTTACTGACCAGAGTCTGAAATTTAGGCTCTTTGATGTAATCCGTTCCATCACTTCCATGATTAGGCTCACATACATTTAAAAACACACTAATTGAATCAGATCTCTCATGAACTTTAATCCCACCGTTGGAAGATTGTTTCTTAGCACTATCACTTCCATGGCTAACCTCAGATGCATCAAAAAACATATTAATCGAGTCAGATCTATCTTGAAATCTGATTCCACCCTTTGAAGGCTCTTTCCTAGAATTGTAAGGTGAAGGATCATTAACTGATTTTGTACAATGTTCCCTTTCTTTAATTCCCTCTGCACAATCACTACGAGGATAAGCATGCTGCAATTCTGGTATAGACTGGTCATCTCTGTTTGTCTTCAATGGATTGACTTCTTCAACTAAACCAGTATAAGCAGGAACAGCATGGAGCTGAGCTACGTGCGTTGTGCCATTTTTTCTGTTTTCGCTTCCCTGGTTAACTTTTTGATATGACATACTGATTTTTTTGGCATATGAAGTTTCTTGTGACACCAGTGGGACCTGCTTTGAACAATTAGAAGAATCGTCTTTGCTAGATAGGTTTCCTCCTTCAACTTGGCTACTACAAAAACAAATGTCAAGAAAACCATTAAGGTTCACATCTGCATCATTCTTAAGAGCACAATAAGCACTTATCTTCTAGATATACCACACTGGTTTGCATATTTAAACAAGTTTAAAGTCTCCTTGCAACATGTTTTCCCAGTTTTCAGACAGCTACATATTTCTTCCCCCTCTTCTTCAAAATGTTTTTGCTTGTGTGTGTATAAATTTGTCATGCTCATAAAGGCATGCAACTTTTGCTCAAACTCCACTTTGTGTAGGAAATATCGAAAAGGCTCTAAAAGACTAGAATATTGATGTCGCACAAAACACCATCCAGATTCCAGTGAAGAAAGTAAAACAAAATTTGACAATGATCAAAGCCATCACAAATAGAATGACAGAATGAGATGGAATTTTTATAGAAAAGAATTCAAAAAAAAAAAAAAACAGAGAGAGACTAGAATGGTTGTTTGGGCAACTATCTTAATTTTGGGTCAAAATGTGAAGGCCTAATGACATCAATCCTGCTAAGACCTTCATTAGCATGACTTCAATAAATAGTGACGTAAAATAGAAGGAATGGAGGAGGGGATAATGAAATTCCGCGGAGCTGTCTCCCTGGGCATTGGATATTCTTCTAAAATAATATATGTAATTACTAATCTACACAGTTAAGGATTTGCACTGTCCCCTAATTTCACATAAACAAACTGGAGCGAGAATACAAGCGGGATGAAAAAATGAATAATCCAGAGATGAAGAAAATGCAAATTTCCAGTGAAAGAGTCACATGAGCGACAAAAATGACGAAATCGCAGAAAGTTACGCTGTCAATAAACAATCATTCTTGATTCCAAGTAAATACTAAGGCGCAGGCGTGTGAGTGAAGCTTACAAACTAAATACTAATGAGAAAGATGTAAGCGAACTTACGATGCTCCCTTGGAGAAACTTTCCTTCTTGTTAGACTCGGTAAGCAGCTCCTCATAAGGTACAGCAGTATCCAGATTCCCAAACCCTCCGAAGACCTTCGAATAATCGAGCCTGGAGCGCTGAACGTCGTGCAAATTTGTTGTTTCATTGAGCTCAGGAACTTCAAGAACCGGAATCGAGGATCCTATAGATGCTTCCGAGCCACCAAAAATTTCGCAGTAATCTTGAAAAGAGGAGGACAAACTAGGAGCTCTAAACTTCACTGGCGAGGCAAAAACACCGTCGTATGCAGATTTTCCCGGTGCGCCGTAGCCGTTAGAGAACTTTTTAGCAGTGACAGCTCCGAAATCCATTGCGCGTCTCTTTATTTTCTTCCCTGCGTTCTTCCTCCGCAGAGTGATTCCGCAGAGTCAGACACGGAGAAGAGAAGTAAGAATCACGGAATGAGAAAGAGAGAGATGAACAAGACCTTTTCCTATTACAGAAGAACGAGAGGGAAAGGGCAATGCGGTCTAAAAAAGTCTGTGAGCCGCAACTGCTAAAAAAACTAGTATAAACAGTGTCCCTGACAGAGAAGCACGCACTGCAGGGGCGAGTGAAGGACTGGAGAGATCGGATGGCGGAGATGTGACCGGCACAGCCGTTGGAGTAAGTCAGAGCTCAATCTCACCATTATCGAAGAAAGACGGAGGAGGCTGTTAGTTGTCGTGATGCAGGCAGGGGAAACAGTGACACGGTTCCATCTGTCAAACCATAAGGGCCTGTTTGTTACGCGGACAATAGAGGAGGGAAAGGAAAGATGGCCAAATTCCATTACTCTAAACGTGTTTGGCTGGCAAAAGTCACTGGAACTCACATTCCCGCCAACTTCAATCTTCCTTTAAATATGGGAAAATGGGTTCCCACCAAAAATGAGATCAACTTGAAATGGTTCCCGGGAAGCATAAAATGTGGGACAAAAAAACCCCTTCAAAACATTAAAATAGCTAAAAGACTGGCACAGAACGCTCGAAACCAGATTGGTGTGTCAAAGACGTGTCTGGAAAAGGGAAGAGGCGAACAACGTACGAAGTTGAACTCAGAATCAAGGTAATGTTCATCTTATTATGTTGTGGTCTATTGCGTGAAGTGGACAATATTTTCTCTCTCTGCTCTTTGTGTTGAACCTGACCTAGGAGATGCGCAAGAAGTTAAAGGTTATGTGTATGTTATAAATTGGTATGTTTGTGATATAGGTCTTCTCTGCTGAACAAACGTGAATGAAAAACATAGTCCAAAGCTGAAATGTGCGTGGTTGCTTGCCATGTGACAATGTATTCTATTTTTGTCTTGCAATTGGGTTTTAATTTTAAGCATATGTAATTTATTTCATGAATGCTTAACAGTGAGTGAGGTTGAAAGTTTTGCTAGCTGTGGGTAATGTCCAATGAACATAGGTAGATGGAAGTAGTGAAAGATTAAATAATGTTGAAAGCTGAAACGATGAATAGTACCACGAGGAAAACGATGAATAGTGAAGATGAAGTCGAGTTCGAACTGGGGTTATTAAGTTCGAACTGGGTTGTTAAGTTCGAACTTGAATTTCTAGTGAAACGATGAATAGTACCACGAAGAAGACGATGAACGGTGAAGATGAGATTGAGTTCGAACTGGGGTTATTAAGTTCGAACTGGAATGTTAAGTTCGAACTTGAACTTTTGGTGAAGTTATGGGTATTTTAGGTTTTTCACACAATCTTCCCACTTAAACCACTTTTTTTCTTCCAATCAAACATTTCATCTTCCCTCAACCTATGTTCCGTTCCCATGTCTACCAAACAACTCACTCTTTTAGATTCCCTCTCAATCTTCCCTTCCTTTCCATTCACTTCCCTTCCTTTCCATTCCCTCTTAAAATGTTCGTTATACCGAACAGGCCTAAGCTAAGCCCACAACATCATCTTAGAGGGTAGTTTCGGAAACAGATTTTGGGCTTGTTTGGATCAGCATATACTTTTATTTCAGTCGAGTTTTTCAAACTGAGTTATATATTTATGTTTCGACAAATTTTTATAAAAAAACTCAGTTCGACAAAAGTTTGTTTTTAAATGATATTTTTTTAAAATGTTTTAGCTTCAATTGACCTAAAAACTCATTTTTTTTATAAGTGTTCTCAAACATCATGTATCGGGGAAATTCGACGGTTTAGAGTAGAAAAATCATTTTGACATCACATGAGGAGATGACAAGCAAGCACTCTGCCACTTTGGCAATAAACGAATTAGGCCAAAGCGGACTTGCTCTCTCACCCACGAAAGAAAAACATGACATATCTTAAACACCACATCCCCACACCCCAAAAAAGAAAATCATGCTACCTCGTTGATGTAAGACATATTTGATTAGTTGATGTTGATTATAAATATAAAATATAATTTTTATATTTATCAATTTTTTCTTATTTTACTCCTATTGATACTCTTCTAATAATAATTACATATAAGAGGGAATTAAAAGAGATAATTAGGGTATTTTATAAAAAATATATCATATTAACTAACTCCACTAACTTCTTTAATCTAATCAAATTAGATAAATATTTCTTATATCAAGGATCGAATGAATACTCTGATAATAAGCTGCATTATTAATTATTTTAAAATATAGGACGATGTATGGGAGAGTTTTCTACTTTATTCCTCGTCAATATAATTTCATCATATGAATATTTTAGAATTTCAAAATTATGTATAAGAGTCTAATGTATTTAAAAGAAACATAGAAAAAATATATACACACCCTAATAAAATATAAGTCTAAGATATGATTGTATTGAGAAAAACCGGTTAAAATATATTTATCTAATTTAATTAAATTAAGAAAGTTGGTTAAGTTAGTTAATATGACATATATTTTCTAAAACACTCTAATCATTTTTCTTAACTCCTCCTTGATTATTATTTAAGAGGTATCAATATGGGTAAATTAAAAAAATATTGATAAATATAAAAATTATGTCCTATATTTAATATCAAGACTAATTCTTTAATCGAATCATATATATATATATATATATTAGCAACCGGAGAAGTATTAATAAAACTGTCAATTAGTACGTCAAAAGAACCAAAACCAAAACTAGCCTCTTTGATCAGCAATCATCTCTAGATGGGAAGATGGGACGGGGTTCAATTATTATTTTGATGGAGTATTACGTTTTTAATTTTCACAATTCATTTGAAAAGATAATAATGTTACAATTTCCGGGGCGTACGCCGTTACGCGTAGTTTCTTGCGCTGCTGCTTACAGCTGTCCCTTCTTCTGACTTGGATGGTTGGCAATACTCAGACACGGGATCTGTTTTTTTTTTCTTGGAGATCCGTTTCTTAGGAAGAAAATGCATTAAATATATGATTAAGTTAATATCATTATGATTCTATTTATAAATCTAAATTAACTAACTCTCATATATTAAATAGTATTGATTTTTTTTTCCACACTAAGAAAAGATAGTTAACTTATTAATTATGGTTTAAATTTTTAATTTTACCCTTATCTATGATTGATTTCCAAAATCAATATGATTTTTTTATTGTAATTAATAAGGGCAAAAAAAGAAAAAGCACATTTATTATTCTGAAACTGGACTTATAATAAAGATAAAATTTTTTTGTTAAAATAAACTTATAAATATAACCAAAATGATACTAGTTAAATGAGTATATAAAAAAGGGAAAATTGCATTTAATTATCGGGCAAAAGAAAATGTAACAAAATGATTCTTTAAAATCTTAAAATTACATTTAAGTCTCATGAGACTTTTTTGCAATAAATTTCAATTCCAGTGACAAGTCCATAGGCTTTTATTGACAAATCCATAGGTATTTGACGATTGAAATTTATTACAAACAAATCTCATAAGACTTATATGCAATTTGATATTTCAATGGACTATTTTATCATATTTTCTCTTATCCGACACCTAAATACAATTTTCCCTATCAAAAAATTACAAATTTATACCTACCTTATTATTATTAAAAATATGAATTTATCGTTCTTTAATAAAGATTCAACGGCGTAAATTTTCTTGCCGCGATTATACAATTCATATGTAATCCTCCCTCATATTTGTAGTTGCAGTTTCGTTTATTAGGATTTGTTTGAGTGAAGTGTTTGAGAAATATGTTCATATAAATTAAAATAAAATTCTTTTTATATATCTATCTTATATACAATAAATAATAGGGAAAATTCTAAAAAACTATATTGGAAATAGTAAAAGGACATTTCAGTTCATTGAAATTGCAAAAAGACAGATCAGGTGGTGTCAGACGGGCAGGTGAATTTGGGATTTTGAAATCTCGGCTAAATGACGAAAATGCCCTTCAGCCTTCAGTCGGAATAACAACATAAGAGTTGTTAATGGCGAGATCGATGGTGTTATTGGTCTTGGAACTTGTTATTTGTGAAAGAAGAAATTTGAGTTGTTAATTTCGAATCCAGAGTTGTTAATTAAGATATGAGTGTTGTTATTGGCCCTGAAATTTGTTAAGTGCGAAAGAAGAAAATAGAGTTGTTAATATCGAATCCGTAATTGTTAAGGGCGAGATCGGTGGTGTTATTGGCCCTGAAACTTGTGAATTGTAAAAGAAGAATTGAAGTTGTTAATAACGAATCCGGAGGTGTTAATTACGAGGATCATGTTGTTATTCTGAAGTAGGGATGGAGGGCTGAAGGGCATTTTCGTCATTTGGCCGAGATTTCAAAATGCCAGATTCCTCTGCATGTCTGACACCGCCTGATCTGTCTTTTTGCAATTTCAATGTACTGAAATGTCCTTTTGCTATTTTCAATGTAGTTTTTTAGAATTTTCCCTAAATAATATTAAAAAAAAATTACGCCAATTCAAACAGGCACTGACAAGGTTGGAGGATGTTTCAGTTCATCCGTTAAACTATCGTTAATTGCTTACTGTTTTTATTTTTGCCAACAATTGCTGATTGTATACATTCTACAAGGGAGATAGCATTAATACAGGCGTTACATGCTAAGAAAGTAAATATATCTAATTATTGTTATCAATGAGCCGGAGAGAGGTATATGTAAATCGAAATATTATCTGTGCATCGGACATGTAAAAAAAATCAAAACAAAAAGATTATATCAGATTATATTGTTTTTTGCTGCGAGAAATATCACATTGCATTGATATTCTTTATTATTTATTATGGCCTATAATATAGCGCACTGAGAAATACTTACATATTCTCACAGTACCAAATCACATATACTCTGTCCAATGAAAATCATCCAACTCATATTATTTAAATCTACGTGTCAATCTACTAATTTCCACTAATTGAAAGTTTTTTTAAAAAATAAAATATTTAGGGTTTCCTAATTTCCTAACCTGCCCCTTGGACTCTCTCACCTCTCTGGCTCATACTCCCTCCCTCCTTCCCTTTACCTCCTTTGACGGCGTTTAGCGATAATTAATCTCTCTAGTCTATGTTAGAGAAGATAAAGGTGCACCAGAAAAGAAAGCACCACGTATATGCATCCTTCATCTCCGGATTTTTCGCATGCCAGTGACGAAGGTGGGTTAGGGCATCCTCCATCACCATCACCATCACCATAGATAAATCAATTCTTATTTTTTCAAATTTAGTATAAAGGCTAGTTTGTTTTTGGCTTTTCATATTTTAGATTTTGATTTAATCTAAATAAATGAAGAATGTTATATGGATTTGATGCAAAGCTCGTAAAAACCCACAAAGGTTTTCTTAGTACAAGGTAATGGAGGATGCATAGTAGAGTTAAGAACAAGAATAAAGTTGAGAGCATTTCTCATATGAAATTGTTGTTAACATCTCCACCACCATCAATGACGATATCAGAAGAAAAGGAGGTGAGGTGAAGGACACAACAAGCTTCGACGTTGCTTCCTTCTCCGGTCCAAGAAGAAACGCCGTCAATGGGGGAGAACCTGAGTCCAAATAAGAGAGAGCTGAGAGAGTTGAGCAAGAGTAAAGAGGGTTAGGATAGGAAAATGGGAACCATATACATTTTATTTTTTAAAAGAACTACTCCTTTTGGTTATATTTATAAACAATTTTTTCCTTGATTGCGCAAAACGAATAGGTAGTTAAGTTAAAAGTAATAAATGTGTCAAAAATGTCATACTATTTTCCATACATACCTCTATTTATGAAAACAGTACAGGAGAGAGAATAGATAAAAAATATTAGAGATAATTAGAGTTGAGAATCAGGGCTAGCCCGACCCTATAGGGCCGGCCCTTTTAGGCCCGGGGTCAGAAAAATTGCAATTTTTCAAGGTCCGGCCCGAGAGCATGCAAGCCAGGGCCGGCCCGCAGGGCTTGAAAATCATTTTCACAATATTTAACTATTTTTCCTGCGTTTTTTTCCCATAGAGATATAATTAATAAATAACAATGATTAAAGTTCTAATTTAACACATAAATATTGTCAACATTAAGGTTTAAACAACACATCTTATGCAACAAACAAACATAGTTACTAGTGTATAATCAAATGTAACATTATGTTCATAAACAACTCACACAAAGGTCAAAACATAAGAAGGTAAGAAGTTAAACACTATAACTTTTAAGCAACGTGAGTATTATGGCTATCATTTTCATCTTCTTCGTCAATATCATCAATTTCAAGGACATTTGATTGTGTTTCACTTTAAATAATAGGCTCAAGTGGTGAAACAATCACAACTTCCATAAAAAATTGTACTTCATTAAGCAGAATAGTATATAATATGATTTTATTCTAAATAGGTAGAACAATATATTTACAAATCATGCTCAAAGATCATAATATGATTCAATTATGCAAAACAGTATATTCAAAAATCATACTCTATATAATATGAGAACAGAGTGACATATAGATTCAACAAGGCAATTCAAAAAGATAACATAGTTTCCTTTTTCAAGCAAAATAAATAAATAAACTGGCTTAACGGGCCGGTTCGAGACTCTTTAGTGTAGCATCCTTATTTTTAAAATATAATTACAATTTAGAGATAATTATAAATTTAGCAGTAACTTTTGAAAAAAAAAAAATCGAGATATTTGATTAAAGAAAATATAATAATAATAATAACAACTGTGGGCTCTACAATTGAAAAATGAGCGAGACTCTTTCACTAATAAATTTGGTGCCCAATGGCGCCAATTATTGGAGAAGATAATACCTCTCCCTTCTCACTTCGTGTAGACTGTCTGTGTGGAGTAGTCGTGTATAAGGGGTATCGTGTGATATTGATAGGAATATTTTTATATATTTAGGGATCAATAAAGTACTCAAATTTTTTTCTGATCACAAAACTTCTTTTATAAAATGTTATGAATAATTTTTTCTTCCTTATGATAGTAATTTTGTGTTGATTAGAGAAAATTTTAATATTAGGATTTTGGACAAATTTGAGTTTTGTTAATATAAGGCTATAGGAATATAGAGGATGATTAATAATTAATTTTAATCAGGTTACTTTTGTTATTTAGTTGGTATATAATTTTATAATGAATTTTCTATATAATTAATCTATGAATAATTCTATATTAAGCTTTTTATCTAATTAAATTTGGATTAAATAATTTATTTGGTTTGTTAGAGGTATTATTGAAATTCTAATCGATTCAGTTTAGTAAATTTCGTGGTATAAGAAATTATAAATTATAATTTGATATTAAGAATTAGATTTTTATATGATTTTAATTATGTGGAAGTTTCGAATATTGTTTAATAATTAGATTATATTCATATAAATTAGAAAAAGAGATTTAATTATTCTAGGAGGTCGATATTGATAATTTTATAATAATAGATATATTAAAGGTGAAACTTTAATTTATAAAATTAAGTGGTTGATGAGAGAGAACGGTATAGAGGTTGTTTGAGGATTGTCAAGGAAGTTAGAGTATTTAAGGACAATAGCTGTAGAGGAAAATTGGAGATGAATTGTGTAAATTGTTTATTTTAATATTACTTGGGGTTAGTTGTTACTTAAATTGATGATGTAGAGTTTTCTTGGGATCAATGATTGTTCATATTTGCTACTCAAGTTAAGGTTAAGCTTAGAATTGAGGTAATCGGGATTGATTTATTTTATATGCTTATTTTGGACTATGAGGTGTTTTCTAAACCTTACTTTCATCTATACTACTGGTATATGTTTTGAAAAATTATGTGTATGTTTGAATATGAACCTAGTTTAGTGAAGTAGTGTATTTTCCAAATTGTATATATGAGCATAGATATTATTAAAATTGTTACTGTTGTGTTGGTTATGATGTTGAGATGGAATGTTGTATAAGGTATGATAATTTGTAAATGTTTCGAGAAGTATATTGGTATATTATTTTTCTGTTATGGGATATGGTGGGTTGTGTGGAAGAGATATGGTGAAACTGTGTCTATTTGCTCTCTCATTTCTAGCCTGGATTTTGAGTTGAGTGTTTTGGGCGGACATCTCCCTATTACGGTATATTGGTGATGGCATGGGAAAAGGCAGTATTCTTGAAGTGACTAGCCAACCTTTGGTCGGGTATACTAGCATTGATATGTTGTATCACGTCCAGAAGCTATAAGGAGGAACAGGATGAATGAGCAGGGATGATTCTAATTGTTGAATATATTATGTGAAGTTTAATCATTGAGAATATTATTAATATTATGTTAGTTAAACCTGTTTCTCTGACTTACAATCTTTTCCTGCATATTTTGTAAATTAACTTTTGATTACTGAGACTTTATGTCTCACCTCGTCGTTGTAAATATTTTTCAGGCAAGACATCTAATTTGGCTAGAGGCTAAAGGAAGCAACTAGAGGCATAGACGCTGAGAATCCTGTAGGCCTCTTGTAGTATTGGTGTTGTATTATTTTCTATATTGTCATTATAAGACATCTCAAATTTCGGATATATTATATTTACTATTTGGATAACTGTTTTAGAATAATTGTTTAACTGTTGTTAGGCGTGAGACCTTATTTTTTTGTATTCTAAGATTTTAGTGAACCCACAATCATATATGTGATGGGAAAAAAATTTTTGTATGAAATCTTAATTGTCGGATTCAATGTCACAAGACTCGTGAGTTGTGAGTTCTCCTGTTGTTATGTGTGCCTTGAGTAATGAATATCGTTGTAGTGGGTTTGTGCCCTGAACTTTGACATGTTTTAAATGAGAAATTGTTTTCGATTATCACTGGTTAAAATGTTTTGTAAAATCATTATGGTTAATTGTTATTTAAAACCATACTTAGATCAAGTTCCTTATATCCGTTACATCAAATTCTCCAATCACAAATGACCATGTATCCTTATTTTTTCATACTTGTTTATAGATAAATGATGATAATACAAAAATATGACACATAGTCATATGTGATTGAAGAACTTAACGAAATATATATAAAAAACTTGATCTGAGTATTTTTCTAATATATATATATATTCATTGAATGATATTTTTTCCGGTCCTAATTATAAGATAGAGTTGATTTTTTTGGAGAAATTGAGGAAGCTAATTAAATTATTTTAGAGTATTTTTATTTTTTTCTTCAAACTAAATCAGTTTAATTAATAAATTAATATATAATCTAACGATGCATAACATATTATATAATTAAATAAATTATTTATTTAATTTTCTTAATATTTTTAAAAAAATTAATTTTATCTTATATAATATTGGAGACAGCATATCATAAGGCGCCCTATGATGGCTGGCTGGTTGCGTGGCGGCAGGGAGTCAGGGACAGTGCACTTTTGACGTGAACTGATCTTTGTCTTTTTTCCCTTTATATAAATAGCAAACAATGATTCATTCATTTAAAAGAGAATTAAAAGAGAGAGAGAATTACACATTTGACCTTTCAAAATGCAGGCGTCTTCCACCTTCTTCCATCTCAAATACTTATGTTATGATGAGGGATGATTAATTGATTAAAGATGCAGCTGTGATCCGGTTTACCCTTTATAATCAGTTAACTTATCAGCACATTTAACGAAGACTCCGTACATAAAATTTTAGGGGAATTTGGTCTTATTTCTTATGATCAATATTACCACCATCTCTTGCCTATAATATAAACAGTTTATAAAAGAATGATTAAGTATATGTTTGGTATAAATTATTTTTGGGATATAAGTACTTTTCATATAAGTCGAGATAAAACTCTTTTCACATACTTATCTCATATATTGTAAATTATGATTTAAAAGCACTTAAAGGTAAAAAATAAACTATTTCAAACAAGCACTTAATGTTTGTCTGAGATATCTTAATTTTAGTTTATAAGTGTTTTTTACGTAAACTGAGATAAAACCATTCTCACATATTTACTTCGTATACCGTAAATAACGATTGAAAAGCATTAAATGCTTCTTAAGTTATCCCAAACAAAGGCTTAAGTCTACAATATAAATCACTTAAAGAGCAATAAATGCTTATTTGTCAATTTTGCCTCTGTAATTAATATTTAAACATGACTCATTGTATTTTTCCCCTGCTCCAAAACCTCATTTAATATGAGCATGGTTGAAAATTTCTTTCGATTTAAGATAAATTTAATAAGTTAATTACCATTTTTTGATTCCAATGAATTAATTGAAATTACTTATATTATGCAGCTGAGGGAGTATTTTATTTGACAAAATTAATTGACAATCTAGTTCATACTAGCCTTCTAGCCTGCTGCTGTGTTTTAGATCTTTCATCTAATTAATCCATCGATCAACGCTGTGGCTTTTGTTTTGGAGGGGAAGGAGGTCCCTCCAAATCTTGGTTTCTCTTTAAAATATTCAAACGGAGCTCTTTGGCTTATGGCATGTTTAGTTAACAAAGCTAAAATAGTATTATTTACACATGCCCGGTATAAAAATTCTAATAAACTGCACTCTGTATAAAACCCCGGACAAACTATTTGTGAGTCGTTATTATTAATTATTTTTATAATGTAATATCCACGATTTAGTCTGATGATGTCGAGTAATGGATTTAAAGTGTTTTACCTCATTGACTATATGCTATCTACAAACTACAACCAACTACACGATCCAAGGGTTATAATTGTCATGAAAATGTAAGGTAATTAAATTCGGATCGGTCAGTAAACCGGTCGGGGTACTGGATCAAAGGTCAGTGGGTTAAATTAGAGCTAAATCAGGACTAAACTGATAAGAGATAAAAGATTTTAAACTTATAATATGAAATTATAAAGAAAAAATATATATAAAAAAAGATTTAAAAAAAAATGAAAACTTAACCCGGATCGAACCAATTTATTGACTGGTTGTTGGTCCAACCCGATCCAGAGTAGAGGACATGGTGAAAATGAGATTTAGGAAGTAGAGGATAGGGAGCAAGAAGACGACAGTGACGTCAATTCATATATTCATCATAACACAGGGCTTTAAGCCGTAAATGCTAGCTGTACCTCTCAACTACCACCGTCCAAAGAATTGAAACTCCACGCATGTGCAATTACTGTAGAAGGCCAAACAGAGTATTTTGCCAAACGGTCATCAGCCGGAACCTGTTTCCCTGCTCTTCAACGATGAGCAGGGAGAATTCTTCCGTCCACATTTAATTTTTTTTAATTGATGATTTTTAGATAAAAAAATCATCTTTTAAAGAAATGTTAGTTAAAATATTATTTTTATTTTAAATTCTGTATCAGTTAAAGTAATTTTTAAAAAAATAAATCTAAACTCTCCAAATACCACATAGACAGTCTAAATGAGAGAAACTCTCAAAAGCTAGTTCCGTCACGAGTCATGTGTGGCCAAGTTATTGTGTTGGTTTTATTGTTTTCCAACAACCATTGAAATGGTTAGTGTGTGTTTGGAATGGCTTATTTTTGTCCAAAACGTGTTTATAATTCGTGATTCACGGTATACGAGGTAAGTATGTGAGAGGAGTTTTTTCTCGGCTTACGTAATAAGTATGTTTTTACTGTGCAAAAAGCTTAAACAAACACGCACTATAACACTTATCTGCAAAAAAGTATCCTTGTCAGGAGAGTGAAATTAACCCAATCACTGTACAGATCTCTAGCGAGTAATCAGAAGAGACGAATTATTTTCGTCGACGAATAATGAAGGAATTCTTTTGGGAGAATATAATCTCTTTTTTTTTTTTTTTTTTGCCAGCGGGAGGATATAATCTGAATCATGACGTTAGAAGAATTCAATGGCCTAATCATGATATAGAAGTAGATCCAGGTTCATTATGATCTGCTTTTCATTACGATGCCGTCCGCTTTAGTATCTTTTGTGACTTCCCATTCTGATATTTTTCTCCAGACACGGCTTTAGAACCTCTCCTTTCGTTAGCCTTTGTCCCTCCACTCGCCGGCTCTACTTTAAATATAAAAAAGTAGTACTAACAACAACAACGGTAAAATAATAAAACTTAGCTATCATCACTTTACGAGCATCCGATTGCCATGTGAGAACCAATATGCTTTTATCTGAAAAACTATATATGTGTGCGTCTTCTCAAAAGAATTCGAATTTCTTTATATCTGGATTGGTCACATCTTAAGATAAATTCCTTGTATGTCGCTATTCATATATGGCTTTTCTTTCAAACTTGGGAGGCGCGTGAAAAAAACAGGAAAAATAACATGGTGATTTTTTTTTTTTTTTTGACCTGGTAAATAACATGATGATTTAAGAGGCCTTTAAACATAATATTAAAAATAAAAGACGTGTAGGCTGGCACATTACAAGATAAATTTCTGTGAGCATATTTTTACTGGATAGCATGTCAAAGAAGAAGGTGACATCTACATGGGCTAAATGCAGCACTTAGCCGGTAAATATATATTTTAATTTGCTTTATAAAATCAAATAAAAAAAATCCATTTTTACATCTGTATGATAACGAAGAAATACTAACTTGTAGGCCAGAAAAGGTAATAACTTACTTTATTTTCCTTTATTTTCTTCTGTATTTTTTTTCTTCTCGATACTATCAATGCATGATGGCTTTGCTTTTACTTTTCCCTTTTATTTTTTATTTCCAAACTCTTTTATCTTATACCAAAAAAAAAAAAAAAAGTTTGGGTGAGTTGACCCGGGGGCTCAACAGGGCTAGGACATACCTCCGAACTCAAAGAGTGCTTACAAAGGTATTTATTAAGCACCTATCAACAAAGTCCTTACATCGGTGGGATTTAAACCCATATAACCTTATGATTATGAGCCAACCTCTATACCAAAAGAACCAGCCTCCATTTTGTTCTGCCGGACATAGCTTTTACTATAACCCCCTCTGGTAGCATAGAATTGGAGCCAAATAAGTGGAATTGCAAATAGAACTAAAAAAGAAGGTTGTTTGGTACAATAGATCCCACTTCCTCGTATAACCCAATTCCATCTAAAACGGTGGAATTCACTTCCAATCTCATACACACGGAACTCGCTTTCAACCTCACTTCCTCTATGAAAAACGACTCTCTTGATCATTTTACCCATAAACACACTCATCCCTTCCATCCAGCATCTATATTGCCTTCACGGTCACCGTTCCTGGCACCCATCGCTGTCACATCTCTAGCACCCATCATCATCCAATGCCGTCATCGTCTACACCCTGACTCCATAGCCTTCATATCCCTTTCTCATGACGACAACAAGGTAGGACGGCGGACGGCGTGTGGGCAACGATGACGTCAATGGAGGAGGCAGAATGACGCTACTCTTGTGTTCTCACTGGCTTTGCTTCCAAATATGTTGTGCACAGTGTCTTCCCGATGTCGACATGGAAGCTCAAATCTTATCTGTGATAATGGCAGGCAACGATTCTTCCTCAAGCTTCGATCGCTGTAAACTCTAATCTTCACACCCACTCTCCATCTTTTTGAATCTCTTCGGATAGGATGTCGTTGAATTCAAATATGATAAAAGGAGGCGATAGTGATTATGTAGCTTTTGATCCTCACTTCTTGATCTCCATTTTTGCTTGAGTTGATTTCCGATATTTGTTTGGATTTGATTTATACTCTATATTATTAAGATTGATTTATAGTTGAGTTTGTGTATGATTTCTCTAGCAACGGTGGTGGTCAATTTCTGGTGAGATGCCATCGTGGATGCCTTTTTGGCCAGTGGCATTGCTTTCTGTTGGTTTATGGTAGGGGAGATTTTTTTTATTAAGGATATTTTGGTATTTTCCTATTATTAATATAAATTTTAATTAAAATTTACATCCCACTTCCATGACTATACCAAACACTTTAAAACTCACTTTCATCTCCACCTCTACTTCTATTTTAATTAAAAACTCTTTCAACATACCAAACGGGGCAATAGTATTCTTACCAATATTTTTCCATTAGTAGTGGTTTATTTTAGGCCTTGTTTTTAATGCAGACTATTGTTTGATTAATTGATTGATTATCGTTTGTGGTTTTGGGGGGCGGGCGGAATCAAACTCTTGGGCTATCAAATGTTTGTGCTAGCCCTCTGAAAATTGGATTACGCATAATTTGGGCCAAAATCTTTTGGGCAGCCCATTTAGAGCCAGCAACAACGTTGGACGCTTGGAGCGCCGAAACTCGGGGCAGAGCAAGTGAGTGTGAGATCTCAGGATATACTGTATCCCTTCCCTGGTGGTCAATTCACCTCACAGTGAAGTCTTTTTGTTATTAGGCTTGGGGAAGAAGAAAGGCATTCTAGTTCCTGATTTAAGTGGTCAAACTTTACTGCCGAAGACGCACGCAAAAGAAGGAAACACTGAGTCTAGGTGAATCGGAGACAAAATCGTAAGCAATGTTCAGGAATCAGTACGATACGGACGTGACGACATGGAGCCCCGCCGGCAGGCTGTTCCAGGTGGAGTACGCGATGGAGGCCGTGAAACAAGGGTCCGCCGCAATAGGACTCCGATCCAAGACCCACGTGGTCCTCGCTTGTGTAAACAAGGCTAACTCCGAGCTCTCTTCTCACCAGAAAAAGATCTTCAAGGTGGACGACCACATCGGCGTTGCCATCGCTGGTCTCACCGCCGATGGTCGCGTTCTCTCCCGCTACTTGCGATCCGAATGTATCAACTACAATTATACCTTCGAGTCCCCTCTCCCTGTCGGCCGACTCGTTGTTCAACTCGCTGATAAGGCCCAGGTCCGTGTCATATCTTGAACTGTGGCTTTCACTTCAAAATTTCCATTTTTAACTGTCATTTTCTGCTGTTGTGGTCGTACTTAAGTGCAAGTCACGGAGGTGCTAGTTTTTACACCGTGGAATTAAAGCTAGGGTTTTGTTTGGAACGAGCAGTGTCAGCTTTCTTTAGGGTTGAAATATTTTTCAATAGTCTAAACCCTAGAAAGTGAGGGACTTTTGAGAAATTGGTTAAAGTAAGACTAGTATGCTGGAGTATGCGCATACTATGGATTCCTAGGAAATCATCCTTTTTTATTTTTGCCCCCTCAGTTTAATTTTGGTAGTTAATTGTTCTCTAGGAGTGAATCCTTGAGCTTTCTGAACTACATTGCACGTCTGAGAGGTTGAGAGACTGATGATGGATCTGTTTTCAATCTTGAAGCTAAACAAAAAAAAAATAAAAATCGGAGCTGTAGTTATGTTGCTGTTAACTGAGGATGTAGATTTTGATATTCCAAAAGATGTAAGAATTAATCATGTCTATTTTGTGCAGGAGAATTCTTGTTTCAGGGACTGCACCTCTCTTTTTCTTTCTTTTTTTTGGGGGGACTAATAACTGATAGATTCAGGCCTTCTGCTTCATTTTGCTTTCTTATAGTCTGAGCTGTACATTTGCTCCAATCTTTGTCAGCAAGGTGGATAAGCTCACTATTTAATTGATTTCTTTTAAATATTTAGCATGAGACTGCTGGCATCGATTAGACAGTTACTCATTGATAGGATTGTTTTTTGGCTTCAGTAAACAGATCTGGCTAATGTAAGATGACCGTGCCATTTGTCTGCGGTTTCTTTACATTTTTCTTTCAAAAGTTTTAGATTTGCCAAATCCCACTGAATTGTAAAGTCACTTTATAACACAATACTAGTAATTATATCATATAAATGAGATATAACATAAAAAATGATATAGTTGAAAGGAACACAAGTCCCCATATTAGTTGCCCTCTAGACATGCTAATACTGTTTCGTTTATTGTGCTCTGGAGGTGTTTTGTGGCAGTAAAAGAAAATAGTTGAAGTTTCATTCATGTTCTTATATTTCATTGCCTAAAACTCTAGTGTGCAGTAATTGCTCTATTTTGTGCTGTATCTGTGTTTAATATGGTGAGAGTGTGAGACGTAAAGTATGATACCTAACGCATCTACACACTACATTTCATGATCAAGTGGAGCATGCAAAACAGGTTTTCATTTATTTAATGTCACTGTATATCAACCACTACATTTTCTATCCACCAAGTGACGGTTCCGTTTGCTGTCTATGATCTTGTTTTCTGTCCCTCAATTAAAAAGCTGTGATCTTTACTCGATATATCAGACATTTTTATGTCGCAGACAAAGCCTCTGTGATTCTTCCCCTCCCTTTTAAAAAAGGGTTCCATGACCATGCACTGTTTCCTTTTCGGTTCATTTATAACAGACAAAACAACTGAGTGTGTTGCCATTTTCTTAACAAAACCAGGAGTCCAGGACTGCTATTCTTTCAGGGATTTGAGTGTGTTTATATACTATCTCCAGGCCTTGGTATTAAATTTTGTTTGTAGTGCATTTTACACTGCAAACAAAATCTTATATTAGGGACTGTAAGTAGTATTATTTAATTGCTGTGGAGGCTGTGTTTTTTCCAAAGTGATACACGTTAAGGTTTTTGGCCTGTAACTTTGTTGAGGTGGTCGTGGGATTGCTGTTTCTGATCCTTATTAAATTGGTAGGTTTGTACCCAACGATCATGGAAACGGCCTTATGGTGTTGGTCTCCTGGTGGCTGGATTAGATGAATCTGGAGCTCATCTCTATTACAACTGCCCAAGTGGAAACTACTTTGAATATCAGGCTTTTGCAATTGGGTCTCGCTCACAAGCTGCAAAGACTTACTTGGAACGCAGGTTTGAGAACTTTAACGGCTCCTCACGGGAAGATCTAATTAAAGACGCACTTATTGCAACAAGGGAGACCTTGCAAGGGGAAAAGCTCAAGAGTTCGATATGCACAGTTGCTGTGGTTGGAGTTGGTGAGCCGTTCCACATATTGGATCAGGACACTGTACAACAGTTGATTGATGCCTTTGAGATCGTGAGTGAGGAGGAAGTTCCTTCAGCTGAATCTCAGCCGGCAAGTGGGGAGGATGCCGGTGCTGGTCAAGGCCCTCCTGCAGATCAAGGTGCTGGTGCAGACCAAGGTGTTGCTCCAATGGATATTTGATGACTTGAGAACAAACGGATCATCTGCATATGATTCGGTGGCATGTTTATGTTTTGTGGATTGTAGGAAACGAAATTTCTGATGGATTATTTCTTAATCGTTGTTTCTACAATTCATCCCTGGCTCTTGATTGTCAACAGTTTCTTATGGTCTTCCCATAATTATTGTCTGTGACATTTTTTACTTTAAATTTGAAGAATTTTAGACGGTCATACCCCCAGGCTTGTTTCAGCGTTATAAACATATCAAAGAGCAGGAGGAACATGATATAAACAAGAGAAAGTTGATGTGTTATGTTTTAAGATGAATTCTCTTCTTGTTCTGGGTTACCAGTAAGTTTAGAAATTAGTATGGTTTCGATAACAAAAACATTTTGTACCTTTAAAATCAGAGGCATCAGATTAAAGCCTTTTTACACAAAGGGCAATATTTTTGATATTAACATCTGGTATCTAGTTTGGGGTTAATGGTTGCCCCTCCCAAAATAAGTGATTTCTCTAAAATTTGAACTTGAGACTTAGAGAGATCTGGTTTGGTTTTATATTACTAGACTAACTCCATATTAGTAGAAAGGACAATATTTTACTATGATGAACTGTTGTTTTTTAAAAATTGTTTTTATGTGCACTACCCTTTTTTTCCCTTTGAATACACTCTTTTCAGTTTTGCATGTTGCTTTCAATTTTGTTGATGAAATGATCCTCCTGGTACCCTTGGGCAGGAGTTCGGTCGCAACCTTAGACAAGTCCAAAACTTGATTGGACAAGGTCCAGCACAGCCTAATAGCATTTCCTTACCAAAATTAAATCTATTCGTTATATTTGAGTTCTGAGGATTATTTTATTCTCTCATACTCATCCCTCTACATAGTTGGGGGTGCGGCCACCCAGGCAACTGCTCGTGGCAGCCAGTGGAGTGCGCACAACAATAATACTAAAAAATTCATGAAATATTCTCTGGAGTGTCCAAAAATTATGAAACTTGGGTATTCAATTCCTATTATAATGCCAAGGATTGCTGCAAAAATTCACGCAAAAATTCAATCTCTAGGTCTCTCAACAAAAGGTTATCATTTAAGAAAAAAATGTCATGTTTGTACCATAATGGAAAAGTCGTCCCTTACTAGTGTGTGAGCCATAGGGTGTCCCTTTGCCAACTAAATAATGAGGGAAGTTAGGTGACCTAGACTTTTGTATATAGTTGATATGGAATGAATTCAGTTAATATTTTTAAAAAAATTATCCTCTTGAATTTTAAAGATGAGATTGGAAAAAAATTGTGCGGGCAGCATTATGTTGCATATATCATTTTTATAGCATAATTTTTTACACGTTTAAAAAAATGATAATTTTGTTTATAAGCTGTTATGGACATTTATTGACGAATATGTTTAATTCAAGAACAATATTTATATTTGATAATATTGTTTTATAAGTTTGGGTTTTAATTTTCATTGTTTCTAAACATAAATATTTAAATAATTTGAATTGTTGTCTTTAAATTAATATTTAAAATTGGTATTGTTTTAAACCTAGCTTTATCTAAGATAAAATTAACATTAAATTTTTAATTAAAAATGATAAAATTCAACCTAAATTAAATTAGTATTATTTGCATATAATACACATTAAAATGTACTATAAATAACCGGAGTATTAAAATAATCGCGAGCAACCAGGTTACTCGATTCACAAATAGTTGTAGTACAAGCTCCCTTCCTAAGGTGGAAAACAAGTTTAAAAATCTCATGGCGCACAGGGACAGATCAAATCTGGAAAGGAGCCATATTTGTAGCCTGAAACGTGTCTACTATTATTGGGAACGACAATGGTCCCTGTTCGTTGAATATGAGCAAAACAAGAGAATATCCTTGATGCCATTTTCAAAATTGGAATTAAACAGCACATTCATTTTGCAGAACTCACTTTTGAGAAGCTTTCTGAGCTTTATCAGGAAGGACATTATCTGGAAGAATAAGCTCTGGAGGGATTTCACGTACGACACCCAACATGGCATCATATTCCTCATCCTTATGTGCATACTTCTTCCGCAGTGCCTTTTCAAACTCAATTTCATCGAAGGACTTGGCATTTTCAGCCGCATGGACCTGTGCAAGGTTAGTATAGTTGGTGGCTGACTGAGAGATAAATGCTATCTCTTCATCCGTTAGCTTCCTCAAGAACTTTGCTGGATTGCCTCCCCATACCTGCAACATTTGTAAACTTGAGCTAACAGATCACAGCTGAATATTCGTATAACCAGCGTCTACGGAGGGAGGGTAACCTGAATCAGACTTGCCACCAATGAAGTAATCAGGTAATATTTTTATTCGTTAACATTACATCACACCTGATTAAAGGAATGATGTAAACATAAAACACAAATGTTTTTAGATGCAAGATGCAGAGCTAAGTCTGGAAGGGGCTGAGTGTTCAGGACCCCCGTTATCCTCCATTCTAGAAAGGTTTTCTCCTTGTTGGAGGTAGTGGTAGTGTGGTAGTGTAGTAGTGTAGTAGAAATAGAGAAGACCGCTGCTTGGCAGCTGAACAAGGGATAGAGGAAGTTGAAGTTGGGATAAAAGAATAAGGGTTTATGTTTTGAAGCCTCTCGTACATAAAATTATCATGGAAACACTGAAATAGTAATGATGCATTATTGTAAGAAGAACTTTCCACATATCACAAAACACAAGAAAACGCCTAATAAAATGTGGTTGACAAGAGTAAACTCTTCTAAAATATCCCGAACTCTGTACAATATCCCACTAGAGTTCAATTCTTCAGAATCTTAAAACTATATACAATAAACATACCAGACAAATTTGCATTAAAAATCATGACCCCCCCTCGTCCTACCATTAGTTGTGCATTCTGATAACTCAGCATTGGTAATCATGCCCCCAAACACACACAATGAAGCAATCCTAATTCTCACAATTTAAGAAGAAACCAGCAGATGCACATACACCGTACCTCCCCAGAAGGAATCCTTGTATCTTGCCTGACAAGGGCACCAGCAGCAACCATACCATGTTTCTCAACAACAACACCGTCAAGTAGTGTTGCGCCCATACCAACAAAAGCTTCATCCTCAACAACACAGCCATGTAAAACAGCGCCATGGCCTGCTCAGTGAAAATTTTGATTAAATTCCCATGAAGGGTAGAACGCAGCAGCATTCATGATCATTTATGTGAAAAAATATTACATACTCACCAACAGTAACATTGTTCCCAATAATAGTTGGCAGCTCCTTCCCACCTAAATTTGACTTAGCAACATGCACCAGGGAGTTATCTTGTATGTTAGTTCCACTTCCAATACTGATGCTGTTCACGTCACCTATGCATAGAGTAAAGATCAAACATAGAGTATTATGCATGCATATAGAAGACGACAAAAGTTTCAAAATGTCCTCCCATCAACTGATAAAAGAGCAATCTCCCTGAAAATTATGTTTGGGAAGTAGATGAAAGCTTTCAAATTGGATAGCATTGTTTCCACAACAATGATAACCCAGCGGAAAATTAACCAGTAAGTGCAACAAGTTAGTCCAAACATGGATCGTATAAGCCACTGAAGCATTAAACCACTAAAATGTTTCCACTTCTAAATGATGATCAAGTTATTAATTTATTTTTTTTGGTTTAAAAAATTGATCAAATGACCTTACCTCTCAAGACACATCCATACCAAATTGATGATCCTCTTCCAATTTGAACATCTCCTATGACTGAGGCACTTGTGGCAATAAATGCATCCTTATCAACAACAGGAGCCTTATCAAATATGTTCATCAAAGTTCGATGCCTAGACACTGAACACGAGAAGGAAGAAAACTGACTTGTAAGTTTACATGGCATAATAGCAGAGCAGTGAGGGAAAGCCCAATAAAAACCAATTCATGGTTAAATTGAGAAGCTAAAGCAAACGAGATAGCATACCGTTCCATTTTTAATATATTTGTTTCATAGTCATATGCAAAATGATTGAGTTTTTCAATAAACCAAAACACGACAGCAGAAAAATGAATTATGTATGATAGCGAGTCCACGGCAAGATAGCTTGCTGCATCAGATTCTAAATACTTCTATCATCAATAATCAATAACATAAAACAAGACTTAATACTATCTCTGCGAGGAAGGCAGGATGGAATCTATAACTTGCTGGGACAGTGAACATCAGCACCCATACAGCATGAAAAACAATAGGAAAACAATCAATCTACATATTCTCCAGATAAACAATGGTTAGGAGCTTCATAATAATGAGTTTGAGCGTCCAAAATTGGACATCTTATCTCAGTGTCGTATACACTTAAATTACAGCTTCATGGTCTTTCTATAAAATTGTAATACGCAATGTAACTTCAAAATGCTGCTAATTAGGAGCTTCATAATAATGAGTTTGAGCGCCCAAAATTGGACATCTTATCTCAGTGTCGTATACACTTAAATTACAGCTTCATGGTCTTTCTATAAAATTGTAATACGCAATGTAACTTCAAAATGCTGCTAATTACTACAAATTAATCAGAAACTTCATACTTCCATTTCCTATCTCTAATCGTTTTTAGCATCATTTTCCAACGTGGATGAAGTTATTAGCAACTTAACAATGAAATAAAAATTAAGGAGAAAAATGCAAAATGGACAGTTATTTGAGTTAACAGATTTAGTTTAGCCCAGACTCCTTACTGCCTTACACTGAAAGTACTCAAGCTAACAAACCTAACAATATTCAATTACTCAATTCTGTTTCATATACATTTGGGGTGAGCACTATAGCTAGGCCTTATTAAGAGTGACCGAACTATGATAACATCGATCAATGAAAGCAACGATCAAATTCTCTTGAAGGAAATAACAGATAATCAGACGGCATTTCTTCAAAATGGACCAAACAAAATCCCCAATGAGAGCATAACAAGAATTATCCATTTGATGAACAAATTGAAGATAAAATTGGATCAAAAATCTCAGAAAGAGAGGGGGGGAAAGGCGCATACAATGTTCTTGTAAATAGTAACCGCCCTGGAGACGGCTTCCGAGCCGATCAATGGCTTGTCCAGTCCCTCGAATCCAGCATCCGACAGTGTATATGGCCTTCCCTAATGTTCCCATTTGCAACGCTATTGAAGGTCCGTAGAGTTAGGGGTATTTCGAGCTTCTGCAAGCTCAATCTCTCAGCAAGTTTACCGTTTGTAGATTGCGAGGGGGAAGATGGAGGAGCGCAACTGTGCTTGAACTCAGATGTCGGACTCGGACCTTGGAGTGGTAGGGTAGTATATCTCACATAGTCTGGAGGGCAAAATGGGGTTTCGAATTTGGTTGCTAATGGTAATGAATCGTATATCGAATTACGAAATTGCCCATGGGCAAGCCGTAGAACGGGGTTTCCTTAACGAGTTTGGGTCTCTTTTTACTATGTAATTACGAAATTAGCCTTTCATCACTTTTTCTATTTTATGAACATGTTATAAACTTTAATTTTAATATTATATCAATGAGGTTAGATTCTCTCACAACGTAAAATATGATTGCCTCAAACAAAAGAATGTACGTGCTCAGTCAAAAAATATAATATGAACTATAATGTGCTAATACCTAATGAAAGAAAGTCAAACGCTAGAAAAATTGTTTGTTGTTTATATACCCCTTTTTTTTTAATTAAATGTTTATACTTCCTTCAACCTTAAGAGTGTGTTTGGTTCAGCGGAGATTATGTTAGATAAGATCTATTTAAGTTATAGGGTTATAATTTTATTTGGTTTAAGAAGAGGGGAAGAGATGTTTAGTATCTTGTTTGATTTAAAAGGGGAGGTGAGGGGAGTTAATTATAAGTGGATAAAAATATCCTTCTACATATTTTCATTTTTCTTTTATAATGTATTTATTAATAATTATTATTTGTAAATTTATTATTTATAAAATAATTAATCTAACAATTA
The DNA here is from genome assembly GCA_963855925.1 of Inga laurina. Lineage (NCBI taxonomy): Eukaryota > Viridiplantae > Streptophyta > Magnoliopsida > Fabales > Fabaceae > Inga > Inga laurina. Next base: position 9,346,669 of record OY979704.1, on the reverse strand, counting down.
TATACACTTGAAGATGCTTAATCGTTTGAGAACTGCATCTTCAATTAAAAGCTCTCGATTTGATCCCAATTCAATAAATTTCTGCACACCAACTGAAACCTTTTCCTTTCCTATACATTTCTCAGAAGTCATGAATGGTGATCCCTCGTAAACAAACCTAAGCTTAAGCAGTAAAATACATTAGAAAACTTTACTATCGACCAACAAGATGGAATTGGCACTTCCCAACAACGCCTCTGTTCAGCAGAGGTGAAGGAAAAATGACAAAATTAGCAGCTAAGAATAACAACAGAAAGACCAACAGGCTCAACTTAGCCACGGATCATGGCCAGAATATTCTCATATTGCTACGTTCCTTTTACACTGTACATCTGAAGAGGAAAAGGCTTTAGAGAATGTTTAGCCCATGGTGGTATCTCGCTGAACACAGATCATATCTCACTAAGCTACCAACCAAACTTTTGATCATCTTCAAATGTAAACTCGTCAACCGTCTAAAACACAAATAAACAGCTTCTTAGAAATCATTAAGCGCATATCAAAACCCCCCACCTGGCATTCCGATTCAACAAAAGGCCATTCTAACTCCCCTATTTAATATACCAGGATCAATTTAAGAAGGCATCAAGAATGAGATAAGAAACCATGCCACAGGGCACAGTTCACTTTTAATTCTATAGAAAAGCACAGAACACAGCACAACATGATCATAATGGAAACGATATATATTATAGCAACGTACTGACTGGAATATTCATAAAGTTAAGAAGAGAACATTAACAAGTTATTTAAGGGGCCACCAGAGGCCCACAAACAAGTTCTCAAGGTCACAGACCCCAACAACAATCACTGAATCTAAGTTATGGTTATGGTCCTCCATTGAGTTATTTGGAAATTATAAAGATAGTTATGGTCCTCCGTTTTAAGTTTTAGAAAACCAGCTCTTCAATGCAATTATCCCAAATGCATGCTATGCACATTTTGTTTTGCCAAGTACTGGAAATTAAGTCAGACCTTTGTGAATCCATAAAAAGGATTGTTTATATTTGTTTTACCTGAACTTGTGCCCTGTATCCATACCCAAATCCACATCATACAATTCTCATGTACTTATTAACTGTTTATAGGTTTTCAAGAATCAACTTATATTTTCTTTGTCATACAAATCAAGAATACACACACATATCCCTTTAATCCCTTTACAAGTCACAGCAGAACCCAAATTATGCTTTGGTCGAATTCAAGTTATGCTCAATAACTTCAAAACACAGTAAAAGCCACGGCAGTTACCAGAAATACTAGACGGAAACAAGGAAGTGCAAAATCGACAGAACAAAGTATCTCTCTCTTTTTTATTTGTAGAAAAATCATGACAGAAAATAATGTTACCTGAATGAAGGAGCAACCAACAGAGCAAGTAGCGGCGGCATCTGGAGGAGGAGCTCGATACGACATTGGAGGAGCAGAAAAGCGAAGGAGTTGACGTGATCTACAGCTCAAATGGATTGGCAGCGATCTTCGAAAACCAACCGATGGTGGTTGCAGAGGCAGGAGTCGGCGACGGCGGTAGGAGGAGCGGCCGGAGACTACGATCAACTGCCGAGGGCAGTGGTAGAAAAAGTGTCATTGTAGTTTAGTCAAGTTAGACATAAATATTCTCTAACATAGAAAAATCCCCAAATATCAAAGTTTTATAAGGGAGGGTTGCCACTAAAAGACAAAAACTACTCCTATCCCTCACCTCCCCTCATTCCAACCAAACACTCATTTTTAATCTTCAACCCTCCCCCAACCTAACCTAACAAAATTTCCAACCAAACATGGCCTAAGAGTCTATTTGGTTCAAGGAAGGGGGTAAGAAGGGATAAAAAATGAGTTTCCCCCCTTATTTAATATGAAAAATTGGAGGGGAGAGACCCCAAAAAAGGGAATTCAAATCCTTTCCACCCCTCATTTTTATTTCCTCCAAATTAGGGGGTTTTGGAGGGGATGAAAAATGAGTCCCTCCCCTCCGTCCCTCCCCTTTGAAGCAAACAGATTTTAATATAAAATTTTGTTTATAGTTCAATTTAGGGTAAAAGAGCAAAAATACCCATGATCATTTGCAAAAGGAGCAACAGGCACCATGTAAAAATTTTTGGTTCATAAATGCCTATGTACATAACAAGATGGACCATAAATGCCACCACCGTAACTATCCGTTTTATTGACTGCTTTTATCTGAAATGTTGAGCAAATAAGATGATGTGGAGTATGAGTTGGTCAAAATAAAAAAACACACGTGGATGCTAGTCTTGGCCTAATTGAAAAACACATGCTGGGCAAAGAAAAAAACAAAACATAAAAACACGTGGATGGTGGGCTTTTCCCAATTGAAAAACGCACATGGTGGCCAAAGAAAAAAACAAAACAGAAAAACACTATCTAAAAACAAGGAGAAAAAGCAACTGCAACATGACTCTGGAAGACTAAAAAGGTGAGGAAGTCGAACATGAAAAGGATAGAAAAGGGTGAGTTAGGGCAGAGTCGAAGTTTGGGATTTTAGAGATACGAAGCTGGAAATTGTGGATGTTGGACCGAGAGAAGCAAATCTAAGGTTGGAATTTCAAACGCGTGGGAAGAGAATCTCATACGGGGAACAGAAGAAGGGAAAAGATGAAACTTCTTTAATCTCAAATCACGGGTAAGCATCGAATGGGTCCCAAAGTGTATTGTCGTTTAGCTTTTATAGTGAAATGGCATCGAAGCCCTTGGTTGATTTATTCTTTATTTTGTCGTAGAGTTCATGGCGTTCAATGGCGACGGGAATCTTGACGGGAAAGATGAGATGGTCGATAAGAAGAAAGCGAGGGAAATATCGAAGGTAAATCAAATTTGTTTACGCATAAATGAGAGTTGTGAATATGTGAATACATGTTTGGATGGAGGTAACAACTCTATAGCAGACAATATTTACGCGTTGGGAGAAAGGGGGCAAAATGTAGAAGTTCAAAATGTGATAGGAGAGGAACAAGTGGTAATAGATGACATAGAAGTTCTAGATGGGTTAGATGACATTGATACAGATGATATTGGCACCGAAATTGAAAAACCCTTTGCTGATTGTTTTAATGAGGATGGAATCCCAGAAATCACAGTGGATGATGGGGAGTATGGTTTAGGGATATCTAATAGTGATGATGAGAGTTACCTGGCTGATAGTGCTAACTCTGACACAGAGGAAAGTGTTGATTCAGAATTTGAAGTGCAGGGCAGTGGCGGGAGTGAGGAGGATGAGGAGGACTTGGGACCACAATATTATGATAGGCCTTTAGAAGAAGTAAGAGGGGAAGGTGAGTTGGAGGACTTGGGTAGGAAGCCCTTCATTGTTGGCATGACTTTTGTGGACAAGCAAGAACTTAAAAGGGCCTTAGATAAGTATGCTATAAGTAAGGGAGTTAAACTCAAAATAGCAAAAAGTGATAAAAGATTGATTAAAGTAGTTTGCCAAAAGGGCTGTCCTTTTGTGTTGTATGCTTCAACGGATGGGCAACAAGTGGGCTTTATGATAAAGACCTTGTATTTAAAGCATAGATGTGCAAGAGTGTACAAGAACCCAAGGGCATCCGAAAGGTGGCTCGCTGAAAATTTTAAGGACAAGATTCAAGAAAATCCTCAATATAAGGTAAAAGATATGAAAGCAGAGGTGCAACGTGAGTTGAAGGTTAATGTGAGCATATATAAGTGTAAGAGGGCAAAGAAGAGGATAATGCAAGATATGGAAGGGAGCTATAAAGATGAATTTGGAAAGTTGGAGGCGTATTGCAATGAATTACGCATTTCCAATCCTGGATCTGATGTGAGCGTGGAGCTAAGTCCTGAGGCGCTAGAGCATGGCATAAGAGTGTTTAGAAGGATGTACATATGTTTTCATGCCTGTAAGGTATGTTTAGGTTTGAGTTTTATTTTTCTGCAATGAATTTATGCAATTTTGTCATTTTATAAACAGGCCAGTTTTGAAATTAATTGAAGATGCTAATTGATTTCTGTTTGGGCAGGTTGGTTGGAAAGAAGGATGTAGGCCATTGATTGGAGTTGATGGAACCTTTCTCAAAGGCAAGACAAAGGGCATTTTGCTCACTGCAGTGGGTATGGATGCCAATGATTCCTTGTATCCATTGGCATTTGCATTGGTAGAAAAAGAAACTACTCTTCATTGGGGATGGTTTCTTCAATGCCTTCAGCTTTCGTTGGACCTACATGATGGCTCTACCGTCACTTTCATGTCAGATATGCAGAAAGTAAATAATGAGCTAATGCTACTGTCATATTTTACAAAGTCTGCAGAATTATGAACATAAAGAACATGATAATTGTATTTGCTGAATTCATGTTGCTAGTGTCATATTTTACAAAGTATGCTACTGTCATATTTTACTTAGTTCATGTATACATGTGCAAAATTCTGAACATAAAAAACATGATAATTGTTCTTACTGACTTCATGTATGCTACTGTCATATTTTACAAACTATGCTATTGTCATATTTTACTTAGTTTATGTATACATGTGTAGAAGTCTGAGCATAAAGAACATAAAGACTCATAACTTGAACTATTATTAGGGACTAGCACAGTCTATGAAAGAGGTGTTTCCTCAGGCCGAGCACAGACTTTGTGCAAGGCATATATATGCAAATTGGAGTAAAAGGTGGAGGGGAAATGAACTCAAGAAATTTTTTTTTGCATGTGCTTGGAGTTCGTTTGAGGAAGAGTTTCATGACAATATAAAGCGTCTTGAGATAATTAGTAAACATGCGGCTGAGGCAGCTATGACTTACAATCCAATAGCATGGGTAAGAGCATACTTCACTCCTAGGTGCAAGTCTTGGATGGTAGATAACAACATTAGTGAGAGTTTAAATTCCTGGATTGATGAGTGTAGATACTTGCCAGTAATTAGGATGATTGATGGCATTAGGATGAAGATGATGACTAAATGGGCTAGTAGTGTTACTCATGTTACTAACTGGAAAAGTGACTACAGCCCAAAGTGCATAGAGTTATTTGAAGCAAATACTTACTTGGCAGTTAATTGCAGAGTGCTTTTCAATGGAGATATGGGTTATGAAGTTAGTGAGGGTCAAAACCGACACATTGTACATATTAGTGGGGCTAGGTGCACTTGTAGGGCATGGGATTTAACTGGCATCCCATGCCAACATGCCATATGTGCGATGTATGATGCACAAATAAATCCCATTACACATATCTCTCACTACTACCACAAAGACACTTACTTAGTTAGTTATATGACGAAGCTCCAACCAGTAAGGGGAAGGCAATTTTGGGACATAGACATGTTTCTTCCAATGCAACCTCCACTTGTCTCTACCTTACCTGGGAGACCACCAAAGAAGAGAAAAAGGATTGAAGAAGCTGAAAGAAGGAAGAAAAGGGGAGGGTGTGTCCAGATTAATGAAGTAAGTGATTATATTGACCAATCACAACAGCAGCTACATCAACCTGAGAAATTAAGCAAGAGAGGTCGCATACAGAGGTGTTCCCACTGCAAAAAGGACGGCCACTATAGGTCTATATGTAAAGAGGTTAGTTGATTATATTATTTTCATAGTTTGTAACTTGTATAACCCTTTATGATATTTTGACAGTAGGGGTAAATGTGAACCTTGGTTAATCATATGTTGTTTTGGTGATGATTGTTCTTATGTACAAGATTATATATTACATGATTTTGGTTCATTATTTGTTCGAATGCTGTTTGCTGGATCTGGATGGTTGATTGATATATATGGAATATGTGCTTTGTTGTTCAAATGTGAACCTTGGTTAATCATATGCTATTTGCTGGTCATATAGCTTCTGTTCCCATTGTATCCTACTACTTTGTATCATTCTCATACTTTGAATCTTTAGGCACCTCCTTTAAGTAACCCTCCAAGGAGGAAGAGAGCTCAACAACCTGATGCACCATCTGTAAGCAACCCACTGCTACCACAAATATCCCAACCTTCCCAATCATCTCTGCCCGCCATTTCATGTTAATCAGAACAGCACTCTACTTCGCCCTAAACACCCAATGCTTGCCTACTATCCTCACGGCTAGCACTTCCTAAAAAAAAAGGGAAACCAACCAAAAGGTTTGAATATGGATTAGGTATAAGGGTTGATGAAGATACTGGGAGAACTGTGTTTAATGTGAGTATGGCATGTTGTCGCTGATTTTAATTTCACGTCTCTGTTTGCAATGTAACTAAATTGTAAATTTTATTTCTTGCAGCCTGGATTCAGGTCAGAAGTTCTGATTGCGGAGGGCACTGCACAAGAGTATTTGCAACATCATTCTGATCCACAAATAAAGTTCCCGATCCCTAATGAGAAAGAAATGCGTAAGTCAAGAGGTTCAAGTTCATCCGCTGCTGAAGGATCACGGAGGATACAATTCACATCCCAAGTGCCTCAACCTGGTCTACTTCCAATAATCCTCCCAGGTCTACAATGGAGAGGCAACCCGAGCGTTACAACTTCACAACTCCTCACACAGAGACAAAAATTGATTGGCAAGATCAAGTCCACTTTAAACCAACATGATATATAGCCATCATTGCTACTGGCCACTTTTTGTTGTTGCTTTTAGTTTGAAAGTCACATTATATGTGATCAATATTCTGTCTTATTAATGTAAGGAACATGGTTATATGACCATTTTTTGTTAGTCGCTTATTTTAAGGAACATGGCTATGTGGCCATTTTTTATTAGTCACTTATTTTAAGGAACATGGCTATGTAAGGAATATGGTGTTTTATTGTTGCCAAGCCACTCTTCATGCGTGTATTTTGATGCTTCCCGAATAATTGTTTCCCACTTTCATGATCAAAAATTTTAATTATGAGGAAGAAAGTTTATCAGAATATTCTTGGACACGTTATAGTCTTTTTCAAGGCAATTTTGTTGCTTGTATCTGTGTCATGTCTGTTGGTACTCAAATGAAGGGATAGGTGTTAGATGTGTACTTAGAATTGCCAATGACTCATGCCTAGTTTGTGTGCGTGAGGTGTTCTTCTATGACTGAGGTAGATGTATCAGGAAAGTCAAGAACCAGGACTGACAGAATTTAGAGTTTATGAGCTCTCATTGACGATGGTCATCTTACCAGATCTCTAACGTCCCACTATCAAGTCTGTAACCATGATCTGAGAAGTGCTATATCCTTCCCCATGCCCAATGCTTACTTGATCACTTATGCAAGTTCAGGATAAATTCTGCATGGTGTCATCAAACCATATATTTCCATTTTTTTTCTTTTTCTCTTCACGTCACAAATCACAGTCTGTTATATATGATTAGTTTACAATTGTACTAATTTTCAAAATGGAATATATGATTAGTTTAGCCATCTTGGAAACTCATTAATGAATTCCCATCTTGCAAACTCATAAACTATCTATTCAAATGTGCTATCAGCAAATGGAATATATGATTAGTTTAGCCATCAATATGCATTAGAGGTTAATGTAATTACACCAAATTATAGTCAATGCATTACCAAATAAAATACAATACTCAACAAACTTCATTTCCATTCAAACCAAATAAAATACAGTACTTAAATTGGTCACTTCCCTATATTACATATATGGACATCATTTCTCCCTTGCATCACATACTAACTTACCAAATACAAAAAAAACAACCACATCCATGTCATGATCAGTGAACCCATCGCAAACTTGAACTTCCTTTCCCAATTTCTCACTTCACTTTTCCTTATCTCATATTTGTATTTCAGCTTCCTAACTTCATCATAGATGGAATCAATCTCTTCACATAACCCCACGCCATCGTTACCTCCTTGGAGCCGAGTATTATCATCATATAGCTTATCAATGTCATCAAGTAGTTGCTTTATCACTATGTTGGCCCTCTCACCAAAGTCACAATCATGCCACGCAAAGAAGCCACAATCACCATCCTACCAAAATTCATCACCAGCCTTTAATCAACCTTAAAACATAACATGAATATCTTAAAATCATTAATGTTCTTACCTGGTAGCAGTTTCGGCAGCCATAAAATCTTCTTCTTGGGTTCCCATTTGTCCATGCTGTCCACCGGGGAGCCACCAATCTGTGATGGCAGTACACTGTCGGCCCTTCATAAACATCCTCGCGGCTGGGCTTCCTCAGTAAAACGACCCTCCTTCTGGTTCTCCCTAAAGATGAACATGAAGAAGACTCCATCTCCTTCCTCCCCTCGCCTATCGTCTCTGCCATCCGGTTAACAGCCCTTCTCCTATTGCCCATTCTCTGCTTTCGTTGCCAATAAATTGCCTCAGAGGAAGCAGAATCTTTAATAGAAGAAATTTTCCGGTAAGAACATATCTTTTTTGAAACACAGAACCGTCGATCGACCTTTTAATGGCGGAATCACAAGCTTTCTCCAAGACGACAACCGAAAACCTCCACCGTAAAAGAAAATATGGAATAACAGAACCTTTTTTTTTCAATCGATGGAATAAGAGAGCTTGGAAGTTGAGCTTTTAAATAAATATTCACACCAACACTACCTGCTGCCATGTCCTCTTCCTACTCAGCAACTACTATACAGTATAATGAATAAATAAGAGTCCCAATTGCGCCAATTAACGGACGTTGACGGTGATGGCATTTATGGTCCATCTTGTTATGTACATAGGCATTTCTGAACCAAAAATTTTTACATGGTGCCTATTGCTCCTTTTGCAAATGATCATGGGTATTTTTGCTCCTTTGCCCTTCAATTTATGCAATGAACAAATTCTTGTATGTTAAGGTCCGTATATAGTATACTTCTCCTGTAAATTATCAGATTTAGCATTTTTCTTGAGTATTGTTTTGCATGTTTTTTTTATTATGTACAAAGTATTCCTTGCCTCTTCTAAATAGCGTTGCTTTTTTTGCCAAAAACTTTAAAAACCAACTAATTGATTCATGCACTTCCACTAAGATGAGCGGGTTCGTTAAACAGCGAAGGTGAAGCTGTGCGTTCCTTATTATTTAACGCTTGG